>VZSC01016556.1:4520-36103 GCA_013398225.1 Steatornis caripensis | reverse complement strand
CCATAATAAAATTCTAACTTTTAAAATACTTTTTGCAAATGTTATTTCAGAGGAAATACAGACCCAGTGTAAATTACTGAAACATTATCCAGCATGGTAATATGCCAAGAGATGCAAAAATCAAACAAAATCAAACACAAAACTTTCAGTGCTAAGCGAGGGGAAAAAAAAAAACAAACCACTTTGCTCTCAGGATGCATTAGTAAGATATTGCTCAAGCTAAGCAGAGGGCTCAAAATAATTTTTTTGTTTTCAGGAATTACAGGAACTACTGAAAGCCATCAGTCTAGCAACGTTCAAAATAACCTAACTTTAGAATGGTTAATTGGGCACCGTTTCTGAACACTCTTGGGAAATCAAATTTCTGTGGGGAATAAAATATTACATCTGAGTATTTTAAACAGACAACAGCTATCTCCCCATAGGGTACTCTGAGATGCTACAGCACCACCCACACCAGAATGAAAGGGTCTCTCCCTCCCGCAGCCGCAGAGTTTTCTGCGCAGGACGGAAAGCATCTCCCGCCGCTCCTACACGCAGCGCTGCTGCAGAGCGAGCACCTGTCCCGCAAGGAGGGGAAGGAGCGCTGCCTGTCCCAGGCTGGTGGAGGTGCAACACGAGGCCCAAAGACTAATGGACACATACGCAGGCTAAACCTCGCCGCCTTCCCTCTCCGCACATCCTCTGGATGGACGCGGTTCCCACCCGCGTTCAACCTGAAAAATCCTTTCTTCTCTCAGGCTCTGCATAAGCTACCTAAAAGATCTGAAAGAGAACATCCCCCCTCCTCTTCCACAACTAAAGTCAATTTAAGAAGCTAGGTAAGTACTGAGCTACAACACTATCGGGTTCTACCTGCCACCTCTTCACATTCCTGCGTAGATAGCTTCCCTGAAGCTGGAACAGCCTAGGCCAGATACAAAGTGATTTAACCTCTTTCAAGGAGAATTTAGTGACAGTAATTATTTTAAGCCCTTTTGTAATAAAAAAATTGCCAACAACATGAACACACGCTCACAATAATCAATGAGTGAAGTTTACTGAAAAGCAATAAGTGGTGCTTGACAAGCAGACAGTTCTCGTTTGATTTAAAGAGAGAAATAATAGAAAAAGCGAAAGTAAATTAAAGAGAAAGAAACTATTTTGGTTACCTTTCTCACATTTCTTTTTGGAAGCTGACGAAGGAGGAGGAATCATAGGTAATTTCATCAACTCAGCACGATTTGATTCATTCAGTAGGTAGTGGGACTTATAGGCATATGAACTGAACAGGGGGTCTGAATGATCCTGCACTACCAACCCTAAACGAAACAAACAGAAAGAGATGAGTTGCAATGAAACTACCCATGATTCCATAAAGGAGAAAATAAAATAAATCAAATGAACACCTCTAATGCATATATGTGTGAATGAAAAAAAAGGTAAAACGAAGAAAAAGAAAAGCCTGACAGAAAGTTTCTTCACTAGGAAAGAGGTTATGTGTTTGAGAGACTGAATTAAAACGTAACTGGAAAAACCTATGATGAATAAGCTGTTACTAAGTGGAATTTCGATTGTGCTTTTACCTTTAATTTGTAGAAAAGCACAAGAAAAGCAAACAATTTCAATTCTGTGTGAGCCACCCTCCCTCCCAAATGAAAAAAGCAAGCTAATTCGAAGAGCTGGGCGATGACGGTCACTGCACCAAAGGTCATGCTGTTAGTTGGGGCTACAAGTGAAAAAGCAGACGTTGTATACAAGAACGCATCACCTCACTCACTACAAATCTATCTCGAAGATCTTATCTATGAAAGTGTTCTGCCTTTACAGTTGTGTTGGAAAAAAAGAACGAGGGAGGTTGGTGATTCTGCAAGGCACCAGAGCGGAAAGAACGGATGAAAGTTCTGCCCTACGCCGTTTATTTTTAAGGGAAGCTCCACCAACCCTGCCCTCCCGCAGCTATTTCGGAGCAGCCAAGCACTCTGCTCTCCTATATGCCTTTATTTCAAACGATGTGTTTGCATTTCTGTGTCGTTCTCCACCGAGAAGAGTTTTTCCTCCTTGTTCCGAAGAGCCAGGCAACCCAGGTGAGAGCTCCACAGCAACAGATCAGAAGCATCTGGCCAGTAATTCTTGGGGAAGAGCAGAGCAACTGAGACCCAAAGAAGCAGGAAAGATGAGCTACCACGGCAGCCACCAGCTCTTTCCCTTGTGGGACACACGCAGAGCTGAGTGCTGTAGGCAAGGCGTCAAACTGGGCTGCCTAAAAAACTGCTGCAAGGAGAATGGCGGCAGCCTACCTGGAAAGCACGTCCTCAGGAGGGTTCATAAAACAAGTACGACCTACGCATGCAATTAGGTGAACTATAACGGGCTTAAATGAAGGATATTTCAGGAAAGTGAATAAGAAGTCTCAAACTAGACTCTATTTCAAGTACCTCATGATAAGCAAGTCTGTATGTTTTATAGATTGCCTCGTATCTACGTTTCCTCACTTCAGCAATGCTTTGCATCTAAATACAAAGTTTCTCCTGCTAACATCAACTAAAACTAAGTAAGTAACCGTTCTCACAAAGAGATCTCCGAGTATTTCTTTTCTTACTCTCAGTCCTCCTGCCACAGATGCTGTCCTCACCTTACGTCCCTCACACTGACCACATATGACTAACAGGACTCAATTCCCGGGGGCGTTTGCTAAAAGCAAACCTCACACAATCTTTCGTCGGTGAAGCACACCGGCTCCTGATTCCAGCTACGCCTAGTAGAAACAAACCCCACGAAACTTTTCTAGAAGAACAAGCACATAGTTGCTATAAAAATACAGAGGATTCAGTCAGTGGTAGGGGTTTGTAACTTCTAAAGTTCTCACAACTAACACTCGGTGAATACGAAGGACAGGAAATTCCACCTGCCGGGGTTCAGAGGTTACTTATATTGCCAGGAGAAAATACAGACTTCTGTCATTTCATCTCTGATGAAGCTAGACTTGGGTATAAACAGAACTACTAAAACAATGCCAAAAAAAAGAAAAAATAAAAAACGAAAAGCACGACAATTTCCTTCTGCACTTCATTTCGTTTTGAGACATAAATGCAGGACTGCATCTTCAGCAAGCCTAAGACTCCTTTACTGTAACTCAGTTTTGGAACACGACTCCTAAATTCTGATTTCTGTGTCATATACACAAGGTGGATGCCAAATAGCAGGTATTGCTTTCCATAAAGCTTTTAAATACGTTCTACCCAAGAGAAGTAGGAGGCCTCTATTTCACACCTGTGTGTCACAGAGTAAGTAGCCAAAACCTGGGAGAAAAAAGTCCCAAGGAAACTCATCTTCATATGCATCTGTAACAAACGACTGCAGATTTAAAATCTAAGTAGGTTCTTCTACGACACCTGGGTCTTACGTCTGCTTCAGGCATCTGCAGTAGCTGGCCACAGGTTTAATAAAGTACAACTTCAAGGAAGTTTAATTAGCTGTTTTGTATCATGCAATGTGTTTTGATAGTACAGCTCCATCCTGGTTTGAAACTGGCAGGAAACAAAGTATTTTGGGGAAGCCCAACGCAGAAGCCTGCCATTGGTTTCCATTCACATCTGAGTACAAGCAGAGCTTTCACAATCGCGATCAGAGACACTCGCATCGGCGCGGTTCTCTAATGGCTAAGATCCCATGACCTACCTCATGGAGGAGCAGAGCAACAGGACAAGACATCATCCTACTGTACAGAATTCTTCACGTTAATACTTACAGCGGCAGACTAAAGCCACCGCTGGACCGTGCCAAGAGACATTTCTAATCTGACATTGAAAGCAGGAAAGAGCTACAGAAACTCTTCTGTCATAAACCTGTATCTGATCCTGGTACCAGACCGACTCCAGACAACTGAGATAAAAAACATAAAACCAAAGTGCTGAAAATATTATGGAACTGCTCTACCTACCTACCACAGAAGTTTTTTTTAATCATTCTACTCTAGCTCTAGAAAACAAACAACTTCTTTCTGTGTATTTATAGGTTGGGCTTTTGGACGTAGCTATTGGTTAAATCAACAACGTTGAAGGACAGGTATTCATTTTTCTGCATCAGCACCCGATGCAGAATGCCCAAAGCATCTATCTGCTAAGAGAACCCTGCGTCACACGTTTTCAGCTAACTCTATTTCAAAGACACGGCAACTGGTTTGGTTTTGTTGTTCAGCCTGTGCATTTGTACATGTAGTAACACTATCAACCAAAACTAAACACAACACACATATAAGGCTACCCAAAAACCTCAAATAGAAGAGCGTAAAGACACACACAATGTCAAACTGGCATGTGTACATGTACGCAATGCTGATGTGATTCACAGCCCGCCTACCCTGTTTTGGGGTAGCCCCAAAAATGTTTAAACAAGCCCACAGAAGGGAGAAACACTGAACCGTGTTGTAAACACATTTTTACACATCCAGAGGAGCTTTCTAAAGCTCACTCTAAAACTTACTGTTTCTGCCTGAGCTTCTGGATTTTTCTTTTATATTTTATTTTAACCTGATCCTTTGTGATGGCTCCTAAATTACTTGGAAATGAGGAAAGTGGAAGAAAGGAGAGAGGTAAGAAGGGAATTATTCTGGCATCATCTTTCCCCTTCCTATTCAAAGATACTTAATTACTACTGTGCTCTTGCAAACTCAAGGCAATCCTTCCTATGTCTAACCTCCGCCCAAACAAAAACAAGTAACTTCAAGATTCATCTCATTTTCACTTCCTTATTAGTGACCTTCATAGCTGCTGAAAAGAACACATCCAACATAAAACTCTGAAATACTGTAAGACACATATTATTATCCAAACACCTAATTGCGTCACTTCGATTAATCTGATGGAACAATGATATTTTTGCAGTGTGAGACTAAAGCAACTGATGCACTGAAACTTTTCAACCTGCTATCTGGCAGAAGACTACTAACTTAAGAGCTGTAAAAGTAACAAGCGGAAACAAAAAAAAAAAAGAAAAAAGGAAAAAGAAAAAGAAAAAAAGAGAACTTTGACATATGGAAAATTCCAGCATGGAACTTCTTTATACAGTATTGTAAATGTTGTCCTTTCAAAGTTCTCAAATGTGATGGTAGTTACAAATTAAAAATGAATTTTTCTAGTTCATGAGTAAAGCCTACCTTTTAGCCTTAAAAATTTAAACAGTTTTAAGTTTGTGAGTGGTGAAAGAATCCCCTTCTGCTTAACAGACAGTGAATATTAACACAGCATCCATTCTCAGCTTGCAACGGCTGGAATTGGGGGCTCGGCATCCACTTTTTCCTACTGGCAAAACAAGTAGGCCTTCTGAGTACCTATCGCTTTTTTTGAGTATCAAATATTACAGACCAAAATAGCAAATGGAAGTCTCATGAGAACTGTTGACCAAAAAATAATAAGATAAATAAATAAAAATAATCACAGGCACCATTTAAATCCCCAAGAGCCCTAAGGGAGGAGTTCTTTACAAAATACATTATTTTTATCACTAAACTGCACAAGTGACCATAGAAGAACTATAAAACAGGGGGAAAAACAAGTGTGCTCACCTCTTGCACAAACGAAACAAAAGCCTACATTTACAGCTGATGAGGAGTGATTCCTTTTGGAATGGTTACTACAGATGAGAATGTGGGATGACACAAACAAGCTTCCTGCAGCAATACAGCCATCTCCTGAGTGATAGGCAATGGGACATCTGAAACATCTCACCATGCGACCTGTTTAATATAAATGCAGAAATATGCACCATGTCACTCTGGAGTCAGGATATGGCAGAAGACACCACAGACAGATGCAAGGCTGATTTTTATTCCAATCAGAGTACTGGATTAAAAAGAAACATTCACATCTTTAAAACAAAAAAAGTTTCACGGAAGTTAACTCTTAAATTTCACTTTAAAGCTCTGTTTGTTAAGAAGAAATACATGGTTTTAATCATTCTAGAGTCTACTTGTTTCATTTCAGTATTTGGCTCATTTCTAGAAGGATTCTTTTTTTCCTGAACAACAGTTGTTCTAAAGGCCGCTACCAACTGTCTTTAAAAAAAAAAAAAACAAAACCACCACCATTCCTCGGTCTTGCACTACCAGCCCTTGGATTCCTTTAACCCCAGCAACAAAAGACGACTTAATTGTTGTGGATCCAGGTATACTTCAAGAGCGGTATCAGGCTGCTAGCTGGTTTTCCCACGCACGATAGATTTAAATTAACGACCTCCTTAAGGAGGAAACACCATGCTCCTTGCTGCACGCTGCATTACAGAGGGTACAATTGTTATTGTGACGATGCATTTTGAGTTTCCTCCTGCTGTTCAAAGCTAGCTCTGTTCTCACCTTTGCTTGCTTTATGAATATCCTTATCCATTGAGCAGGCAGTACAGCAATGCTGCGGGCAACGAAACCCTCGCGACTCAAACAGAGCAGTGGCAAACTTGCGAACGCAGGCCTCATGATAAAATTTACCGCACGTGTTGACAGAACAGCGCTTCACATCTTTGCCAGGAAGCTTGCATGAAAAGCACGTATGTTCTCCTTGTAAAAGAAAGAAGAAGGAAGCCCAAGTGTAACGGCAAATTCTTTGAGACAGATGTTGTTAAAAAAAATTCTGAAGCAGAGTTATGCTGGTTTGAGCAACACAGGCTCCTTCCCTCCAAACAGGTAAGTTGGCTGTTATGATCCACAATTACTGTGCAACTGCCAGTAACATAGAAGTCCCTTATTCTGAGTAAAACCCTAAGTAGTTTATTAATTTTTTCTTACCAGGTACTTGCTAAGCAGAAAACAAGAATCTGACCACAGAGGTTAAATAAAAAAATTTTGCCCAAACCCTAGAAACTCACCATCTCAGTTTGCTCTGACCACAACGCAGCTCCTCAGCAAAGCGGGAAACCCCTCCCCGTTTCTCAGACACGGGAACACACTCACCGTTTTTACACTCGGTGCAGATGAACTTCTCATCAGGCATTGACTTCAGGCCGAGACACTCCATATGAAAGACGCTGCAACACTCGCCCTCGCAGGACACCAGAGACTCGCCAGAGCTCTCGCAGATCTTAAACAAGCAGACAGCTCGTCAGAGGACACGGGGTACCTCATGTACTTAAATGCAAATGACTACCAGATGTTAATGAAGAATAGAAACTGGCTGAAATCTCTTTAGAGCTACGATAAGGCAGGAGAACTGGCCTCCATCCTGCGGCAGACCTGGTAAGTCTCTGGGCTGAAGACAATCCCAGTACTTTCTGCATCTTGCTCTCGTAACAGCGCGAGCCTGGACAGAGATAGCAGAGGCACTACAGGATCCAGCTGGACTCCTCGTTTTCTCAGGCACCTAAAGAGCGAGAGCAGCTTATTCCCTTACTATCGACCAGGAGACTGGTCAGAAGATTCCAGGATTCTCTCTCCAAAATACTGGAGAATTCTCACGCTGCTCTATCCTGAAAGACCATCTGGAATCTTCAAACGGAGCAGAAAACAGCATCTACTTTCTCTACTTATGCTGGCAGGTATGGATTAGATACCAGTTTCTAGCTTTCTGGCATGCAGGAGAGCTTATAAATCATTTCCAGAGCATAAAAACCCCTTGATATTTTATCTGAGATGTCGAATTATGAGACACGGTTAAAACAAAGTAGTGTAATTTGAAAAGTCTGTCAGCTCAAACGAACAGAAATGGACNTTTCTCTACTTATGCTGGCAGGTATGGATTAGATACCAGTTTCTAGCTTTCTAGCATGCAGGAGAGCTTATAAATCATTTCTAGAGCATAAAAACTCCTTGATATTTTATCTGAGATGTCGAATTATGAGACATGGTTAAAACAAAGTAGTGTAATTTGAAAAGTCTGACAGCTCAAACGAACAGAAATGGATGACACATCTTTAATATTCATTTCTTTACGGTATCATCATTTACCTGACACACAGTGTCTCTTTTATTTGTTCCAGTTCCTCTCCTGGATAAGCTAGAGTCTACCGACTGCACATCAGAAGCATCAGCATCGGCAGTAGCTGATGGGCTGTCTGAACGTTTTCCAAAACTACCCTACAAAGAGGAAAAATCCAAGGCACTCAAACAAGACACTTCCAAAGGACAACCGCATTCTGAAAAAAATAGTTAAGTCCCCACTGATGAAAAGATCATTCAGTATGTCAAGAGCTACAAAGGTCCTTGAAAGTTGCTGAACTTCATTAGAATGACACAAGAAGGCAGCACTTTTACCTGTTCAAGCAAAAAACCATAAAGATATCCATCTTACTTTTCCCAGACACCTCTCAGTTCTACACCAAGGTACAGCAGCATCCCCAATTCCCAAAGAATCTAACAACCTTCCAGAGTGCAAACCAAGCCAGCGATCTAAACCAACATTTGGTCAGTCAAAGCAGGAAACTTTGTAAAGAAAGACTGTATCTTTTTTTTTTTAATATCAACACAAAGGAGGGGATTAGAAAGAAAAAGACTTGGCTTTCTTTTTTAAACAATAAAAGAGATGAAAATTGTAGAAAATAGCGTTCACACGTTTAGCAATATGCAACTGAAAAGCCTATCATATTGACAGATAAACTAACAAGTCCCTGTGAGAAACAACATGCCTTTACCTGTAAATCATTAAGTCCTCTTGAATCAGAGTCAGATGTATCTCTGTAAGCTGAGCTAGTCAGTTCTACATCAGTCGAGGCACGACTCCTTTTCTTTAAAGGTTTACAAGAATCTGAAATCTCGCTGGCACCTTAACACAACATACTAAAATTAGTTTTAATACACGTTCTCAACTTTTTGCTCAAAATCAGCAAAGGAAAAAGAAAGATGAGACAGAACCTGAAACTGTACTTTATCTGTTGGCCTTATCTCTCAGTTTGCAATTTTGATACTAGTGTAATTCTCCCTGAAAAGCTACCTCACCGAAAACCACCACAGGAAGACCTTTTGGCAAACTTCTGAACGTGCCGACATAGTGGCGGAAGCTACTAAATTGTCTGTAACGGAGGATAAACCCGTAGCAGATGACCTCTTCATCGTTCATCTTTAAAATATGGCTAAGCACTTTTTTCTTCTGAAGAAATGTCCAAAAGAAGGACATATATTATGTGCTTACAGCAAATTAACAAAACTATCTTTGCAACTAGCAATGCACAAACAACAACAAAAAAATCCCAGAAAACCCTCACAAGAGAAATCAAGATCAGCATCGACCATGTTCACCACCGGAAAGTATTAAGACCCCTGCGGTTTACACAGAATGAAACCCATCGCTGAAGTGTGATGAGCCAGGAACTTTGAACAGAGCTTATGTTTGTACGTAACTCACCTTTCTGCAGTCCCGTCTTCACTGCTGTCAGTGGAACCATTTCAACCTGTTTGAATAGGAAAATCCACAGTTAAAACCAGAGGAATTTTTCTCCCTAGTATTAAAAAGAAAACATTTAAGTTTAAGCGATTAGCATCTCTGAACTCAGACGCAGTCTCTCATCCCCTTCTCAGTGTGAGCCTTCTTGTCCTGTTGGATTTAATCCTAGCTGCCTACGCTGAAAGCCAGGAGACAAGGCAGCCATGCGTTCACTAGCAAGGTCCTTTCCAATCGCTCCCTTTGGGCACGAAGATGACAGGAAAGCTTTGTCCGTGTCCAGCAGGCAGGCGCGGGGTTCGTTTTGGCAGCCAACCCTGATGCTTTTGTAAAACCCCACACCTGTGTAAGCACAAGTTCCCCTTAACAGGTACGACACTCAGGTTAGTGAGACACTTAATGCGTCACCGGTTAAGGCGCTTCCACCCAGCATGCACGCTTGAGCTCCTGGGAGCAGACCTTCTCTCTGTATAGAGTGCTGCAAGGCGCCCAGCGATGGCAGGACGGACTTCGCACACAGCGTTGCAGAGCTCTATACAGCTGGAAACTCAATGTCAGTACACACTTAAGTAGACAAGTTTACAATCTTGCAAAAGCAGTTCAGGTTGTCGATCCTGTATCGGAAGGGTACGTTTAGAAACTGCTCTGCCAATGTCCATGTAACACGTGAGAACTTGGCGACTGTACAGTAATTATAGAAGAAAGTTGTTGCCTAATCCTGTTTTTAAGGTTAAGAATTACAAGCTGTTTCTTTACAATGTGGTTACATATGCATGTAGAAACACATTTAGTAAATATTTAAGGATTATTCTATAATTTTTTTAAAAAATATTTTATTTTGTTTTACAATAGGTAAAAACATACAATAGAAGGATTTGTATAGGATACATTTCGTAATACAAATATAAAATCTAAACAATCACTTTTATTTCTCCACTAGTCACTGTAACAGTAGCATTAACATTTTGTTTTTCCCATTAATCGTACTTGTTCCAGTTATAATTTTATACCAAGTTGTTGAAGACTAATTTGGGAGTCAGTTGCAAAGAAAACTTGACTTTGGGTAACAAATATTGTTGCATAATTGTAAGAAGTTAGTAAGATTTTTTTTTTTAATATAACTTAATACATTCAAGGTTATGCGCATTACAGTGCATCTGTGTTCAATTTTTAGTCATATACTTTTCCTGAGAAAAGCACTTCAACGTTCATAGTCTTAGTTAGCTAGATAATATAAGCAAGCAAAGCTAACTGGGATCCATGAAGTTCATATTGTTGGTTCTTATACCTTTGTTAAATTAAGAAACATTTACAAACATAAAACAACTCATTTGAGAACAGGGAGGCTGCAGCACCTCATGACAAGAGGCTTAAGGGACTATGTCAGGTATCTTACGCCCAACATTTAAGTTGCTTTAAAGTTTCTAGAAACTTTCTAGAGTTAGAGCATTCTTCTGCTGAACACGGAGGTAAACACCACAGCATCAAGAGAAAAATAATTTTTAAAAAAAGCAACTGGGTCCACCTTCAATCTCTGAAGTGAATGAAGTGCAAAACAAAGCGTAAAGGGCAAAGAATAAGTTAAAATAAAAGAGATAAAATATTTTTTCCCCTTCCCATATAAATCTTTAGCCTGACTGTCCCTTTTAAAAAATTCTCACTGGTAAAAGCCATATTACGAAACATTTTCTATAAAATTCTCAGGTTTCAAGCGGAGAGGCCCTTGAAGAGGGAAAATCAACGATGTAAGGAAAAGAACCAACAACTTTGACAAACTTGTTAAAAAAGTGTACTCAGTTTTTAATACTAATGTCCATCCACTGAACTTTCCTACTCATTTCCAAGCAGGATTTTTTATAATTTTTTTTTTTTTTTAAAGCAACAACATTTGTCTGTCTGACATCCGGATTAAAGGAATGCCCTGTACATGTTAGATCTACTTAAGGAAAAAAAAAAGAAAAGGTGTAGCCCAGAAGATCTGTTTTGCTGATGTCTGCCAACATAAGTCTGACTATTCATCTTTAAGTTAAATCGTTCTTAAAGTCCATTTTCAGAAGTGGTCAGATTAATCAGTCTAACTTCATTTGAAAAACAAAACCTCAATACAAACCAGCAGCTAAATCAAGAGCAAAAGGAAGGAACCTAGTGGCAATTCCATCGTATAGAAATTACTGAAACAAGATCATTTTGCTCATAACAGAAATCTCAAGGTAAACATGGCAGGTTCATTAGGAGTCTTGCATCATTGAGTTCCCATTTTCCATAGCCTGACTGATACTGTGAAGATGCCAGTAGCAGAGTCACAGCAATGGTATTGACAAGGGGATTTCATGAAGGATAGTCCAAAACGAAACCCGATGGGGAAAAATGGAGAAAAATAAAAAGGCACCAATATAAGCCACAACATTTATGAATACAATATATTTTAACTCTCTACATGGAGGAAGCCAACCTGCTCCTTTTTGATCTTCTTCTTTGGCACAACTTCAGTGGATTTCTCAGACTCTGAGCGGGTTCGAATCGATCTTCGCTGTTGCTTCTTTTCTACAGAACCTGAAGAAGGAAAAAGGTTTCCATTATATGATTCCTTGTATTTCTGCGGTACAGCAAGATGTTCAACACCAAATCAACACATACAAGTAACGAAACCAAGACTTGTTCCTCTTTTTAATGTTTTATTTTTAAATTCAGTTCCAAGCTATTTGCCAACTGGTGCTGTGGTTGCAGACAACACGTTCTGATTCCATAGACAGAGAGATCAGCTTCAGAAAAAGACACTTGTAACAGAGCGAAACAAAAAGCTGGAATCCAGTTTAGGGGAAACAGATTTTCTTAACACACCTCTCAAACACAGTCTTCACTTTGGTTAATTTTTAATGAAATAGTCCATCTTTGGTGTTTATAGGTAGGTATCCACAATCAACTTCTTGAACTAGAACAAGTTAGAAATCTAAGACGCAAATCACAGCTTCCAAGTTTTCACTCAAAACACCAGTCCCATGCCCCTGCTCTGCGGCGGGACAGCCTTCTCTGAGAACCGGCTAACAGAAAAACTTAGAGCAAGAACCACGCTGTAACATGTGCCATCAATACGAGATCGGAACGCTCAACGAAAGATTTCAAGAGGCAAGGAAAAACTCAGCACAAACAGAAGCAGTGATCAGGACGTGTTATTATAATTAATGAAAGTGAAAAATAAGGTTTTGAAAACATTACCATGGAAAACAAACTCAGATTAATGAAGGTTATCATGACATTTCAAGAGATGAAGTAGGAGCTACTGGGTTTTTTGACAACTAAGGCTGGCAAAATCAGAAGGCCTTTCTGTGCTACAGTACCTCCGAACAGGGCATACTGGGAAACACGTACACAACACTTAACACCATGTGCAACTTCCGACCCAAAGTACACACTTAGAGCTGTACTGACAGAAAACTGCAATTTGAAGATTTACAATTATCTGTAAGAAGCATTGTTCTTGTTTTTTCAGTTTTGAGAGTTTCACCCAAAGAAGATGCGAATATAAAATACTTCGGATTCTTCCAAGCAAAAATGCAAACTCTTGGGATCAGGCGCGAGCTTACTGTGCCAGATAGATACACTGTTAGAAGTTGTAAACCTGCGTCTTCTCGTTAGGAGATAAAGTATGTAGGAGACAGGCAGGCTTTCATCAGGCACTGAGAGAAAGCCTTTCAAAAGGACTCAAGAAAAAAAAAAACAACCCAAGATTCATCTTGATTAATCGGATGAGCATTTTTATCAAGGCTGCGTGGCTCAGGAGTATCTCCATAACTAAACTTTCCAGTTGAAAAAGTTGTCGTTTTACAAGAACTGTATTTCTGAGGGGAAAAAAATTGGTTTTCTTCAAGGGAAAAAAAATTTCACAGCATATTAACTGATTTAATACTAGCAATGAGTTATGAATAATTCAGAAAATAACAACTCAGCTCAACATCCTTCACGTTGGCACACGTGTAACTTCTGGTTCCAGTGAGCCGCATCCTTTGAGAGACACGCACAGCTACGATGGATCTCAACACTAAAGCTAGGGGCCATCTTCTGTCACCTTGGTGTTCAGCCAAAATTCTCTGAAGCAGCTTAAAGTAAATTTGAGCAAGTGTGACCGAACAGTTCATTTAATCAATAATGTATTTTCTCCCTGTGCTGCCCCACTGTAGTAAGGGAAATAAGATGCAAGCTCTGTATCGGAGGAGAAACTCCAGAATCAATGCATCCAGTATTGGCTGAAAGCAATATTGAACAATGCAACAGGCACTTCTTCCTCTTCTCACTCTCCAAGGATCCAGTGCATCACCTCCACAATGCTCCTATCCCGTCTTCGTGCGTATTTTGATCCAGAGTTTCAGGACACATTTCAGACCAGCAATCTACCTCACTACCGGCCAGGTCAGGTCACGTCAATCCTGTTTCAGCTGTATGCAGAGACCAGAGGCACTGTGGATTCTCACAGTTGTTCTCTTATGATCAGATTTCAAGTTACAGAATTATGTTCCCGGCATTATGGAATTCTGTATATCTAACTGCAGGTTATTAATAAGGACTCCCAGAGTCGTTCTGTAAAATACTTTACCGTAAAGGTATTCTGAAGTTCCGGTGACCTTAAATTTGAAAAAAGGACTTCGCAGTTATGTTCCGTGAGAGGGGACCAATAACTGTCTGGACTTTGGAAATGGCTTTGAAAGTGACTGTTTGGAGTGTATACTGAAGGAAAGCTCATGCACTCTATAGGGTGTTATCAGGTGGAGTTTTACGTATCCAAAAAACCTAAGAAAATGAAAAAAGAGAGGCTCAGAATTCTCACCCCCCTACGTCTGAAGAGCCATTGTGAAGGTGAAGCCTTTAGTTCCCAGGCGAGAGAAACAAAACAGCCATCACCTCTCCTGCTGCAAGACAAAGTAGCAACTGTTTGAAAAAACTGAAGTAGCTACAGCAACTAAAACTGGAAAGAAGAAGTACTGTTGACAACAGCAGAGGAAACCCCACTGGCACCAGACTATCCAGAGTACTCAGTCTGTATTGTAAAGTCCCCAAATACAGCCCATAAACCAGCGCGTACAAAAATAAGCCTACCAAAAAACTATGCAAGTACAGAAACTGAAGCGTGTTTGCAGAGGAGAGGGAGCCCATGTATGTTGACCACTGAGGTTCTTGACCTGGAAACTCATTCATTTTATGTTTGGAAAGGGAGAAATAACCAAACAGATGGATAGTTAAAGCAGAAGTGACACTTGGCAGCGTTATGAGATTTTTTTCTCAAGAAGAAAAGAGGGGTTTTTAGCATGTGTGCTGTAATAAGTCTTCCATCTTTTTTTGCTTCCACATCATGAGCATTTGTATATCCTACTGTGAGAGAAAATCAAGGCGCTCTGCTGCAACCTATAATTTATTTTTACGTACCCAGTGTAAAACTAGTTGTGTTTGAGACTATACCAAGGACGGGACTGCAAGCACAGTAACAAACATGCAATAGTTGATGCATTTTACATGGCCTGTACAAAATCCGTGGTTGAAAACCAGAAGTGACTAGAGGGACTGGAGGAACCTGAGAAGCTCTTGGTTTAGGATGACTTAAGTGTCTCTTTTCAGGAACCTCCATCCTTTCACCAAAGGGTATCTGTCTCCTCTTGAAGATGATGAGAGGACATGCTGCAGACAAATTTCTGCTGGTGGGGAAAAGCTCAGTCCCTTTGGAAGGATTCCCATTAGCTATTTCTCAAAGATCAAAACATGAAAAAAAATGTTGGTTTTCTGATCCAAGTTTAGAAAGCATTCATCCAGTTTATCCTTCTCATTCTTTTCTACTGCTGTACTAGAAATTAAACTTCAAATAGCTTGTTCCAGGGTTTCCCTTTTCAGTCTCAACCTCCATTATTTGCTTCAGTGGTTCTGCTCCTGCAGACATGATACTTCAAAACTTAGCTCTTTGTGATGGAGCCCCTAAAATGCCTTCAGAAGGCAAGCGTTATCTCACTCTGGTGACGGGAGTTAGCTGAAACAGTTTTAAAAAAAATCACTGTCCTTTTCAAAGGTCATGCAGGAACTCAAGAACAAAGTCTAGGAAAGCACTTGTTCTGATTCTCACTGAACTATGCCACTTCCAGATCCTCTTCCTTTGATCCCAGCTGTTGTATTTTACATTTGGTGCCAAAAGCCGTTACAATACTCTGCTAACACATCCACTACGCTGTCTTCTAAAACAACTTGCCATCTGCTCTCCACAAGGCATCCACCCTTCTAGTATGTTGACTTAGATACTGCAAGTTGCAGACGCTAAAAGTTCAGAGGCCAAACCAGCTAATCCCATCACACAGACATCCTGTGTTTCTCAAGCATCTGGGCTCATCATGTGTTGTATCAGCCATGCTTGTTACAACTATTGTGCAAACAGAAATATTTAATAATCATTTTTAACTAATGAGAAAATGTCGGGTTTGGTATTTGAATTTAAATGCTAGATTGCTGAAGTTCAGACAAGGATTCTGCAATTTTTCCTACCTGTTGACCCAGAAGTTGTTTCAGGAGAGGACACGTTTTGCACCACTGCTTTTTCATTTCTCTGATTTGATGAAGAATTAAGTTTCTCTTGTCCTTTGACGCTTACTTCTGTTTTGTTACCAACTCCCTTAAAAAGAAAAAGGAGAAAAGATTGTCTTAACCTATTTACATATGTGTTGTTGCTAACAGGCATACTGACCTACTCCTAAGTCTCAGAACAGAAACACTCTACGCTCTTCAGTGCAACACACGCACATGATGATGTCTGCTAGTGAGCTGCTTACTTGCAGAACTTCCCATCCCTCTCAATCTCCCCTTACACACAAGTAAAAAAAAAAGAAAAATAAAATTCCAGTGACTTTTCTAAACATTACCTTCTCTCTAATGCTTAGGATGAAATAAACACCCTCCAGGTAGAGAGGCAGAAGAAGGAGGCAGAGAAATAGTCCTAAACCTTTTCCTTACACTGACTGTGAGAAGCTGCTGTGCACCTGAAGGAAGCTAGGAGGCAGAACTCATTTTAAAAGTTTGTTACAGAAAATGTAGTTATTACTTTTTAATACATTATTAACAGTTTCGTCATCTGTTTCCCACAAATCCATTGATTTTCAAGATTTACAGAGAATTTCTGGATTATTTCAACTAGCAAGCTAGAATTAAACAGCTTTAATATTTTCAATGTGTTATAAGCAAAAATGTCACCCGCTGTAGGGAGCTCCTCTGCCACTAGTCACAACGGTTACTGCCAGAGACTTTTGGATGCACTGCAATTAAGAGTTCAGTGCACTAAAAGAGTCTGTTGTCACAGCTGTCTTTTGTCAGATTTCATCTCTCCAATGAAGGAACACATATTGTGAAAGCTTGGTGGACACAAGTTTAAGCTCCACAACAAGACAGGCTTGGGATCACTCATGAACAAAAGGAGTCACTACACAAAGGACATACCTTAGTGGAATAAACAAACTGATCGATGAGTTTTCCGTCCCCAGCAGCATTCTGAAGAGCAAAAACCTGTTCAATTTTAACAACTGGTGACATGTTACATTTTTGAAGATCCAGGTTGTGCATGGTTATCGAAGCTGGTAAGGATTTTCTAGCCGCAGCTGTCTTCCATGCGATTTTCACAGGAGGCGGCTCTTCTTCTTCCACACTCGACTGCCTCCGTTGGCTTTGTCTTCGCATCTCAGCGTTTGAAGGCGACGCCGCTACCACGTTGGCATGCTCTGGCTGGGTGTTCAAGGCTGGTTTTGGTCGTCGGTTCTTCTTGGTCTCGGATTTAGAAGCAGCAGTCTTTTTGGCTTTTGACAAAACCTCCTCTGGCTCTTTGTCTATATAAATGAAGGTGTACTGTTCTATCCTTTCTTCCCGAGTCATTTTCAACGCTTTCTCAGCATGAGCAATACCAATATCCCACTGAGCACGCTCCCTTTGTGGCCTTGGTTTGCGAATCTTAAGGAACAAAGACAAGCAGCTAATTACACTGAAGATTTTGCCATGTCTAGCACTTAAAATGCAATCCTGAGGTTCTTTAAATGTCTCAGGTAGCAGATTTAAGTTTGCTCTCCACTTACAGGGCATTTTTTCAAAGGTGGACAGTGATTGCCTGCTCAGAGTACAAGCAGACACTCGAGCTGGATCATATAACCATCACTGGTTTTATTTCATATTCTAATACAGAGGGAAAATTATCTCAAACGCCTAGGAGGAGCCGATAAAGTAGGTTCGGCTATCAGCCTTTTCACACGAAAGTCGTAAGAATATGGAAACATTTTCGGTATCTTTGCAAAAAACACTTCTGCCAATGCAATTTTTTGCAGGGTAAAGTATTTACAGGGTAAAGTACTACAGCGTTTCAGAACTGCCCCGCGAGAGCTTCACTTGCACAGGCACTGTAGATAACCCTCTGCACAATCAGCGTTCATCATACCTTCTGTTTCTCAGAGTGGTTGCTGGCTTGCTTAGCAGCCTCAGCCAGTAATTGCTCATACTGTTTGTGTCCTTCGTACTCTCGAACCCGCTTCTCGTGCACCCACGCCCTTTCTGGCTGGTTGCTAAAAAACTGAACATGGTATTCACGGGCACCTGAAAATGAAAAATTCTCGTCAGCAGTTTCATCAACATCGCTTTGCTGGTTTAGCTTACACTTTCCTCCTCCTCAATTCCTGCAGGTGGAAGTACCCAGCTAAAGTTTAGAAACAAGATGGGCCTAGAGTTAGAAGAGTTTAAGATGGGAAGGCAAATACATCTTGGCCACCCTGAACGCTCCCACACTTATCAGTGTCTTCTCATAAATACGCTGACTTGAGAAAAGTGGGAGCATCTGTGCAGAAGCCTAGTTTGCCCAGGCTCATCTTTAGAGGTAATTTAATAAGTACTAGTTTTATACATTCAGGAATAGTCCTGTTTATCACACACACAAGCAGAATTCATCCTGCAAAGGGAGTTCAGAGATGAGATATTTTTAATCAAGGAACAACTAGGGACATTTGATATATTCTGGCAAAGATCTTCCTCCCTTACCTCTTGTATTAATTTTGGTATGAACATCAAGCTGCGGGTCACACGAAACCATGCAAGGCCACCATGGGTATGTTCCCACCTTGGACCAAACCAGATCGCCAACCTGAAACTTGATGTCATGGGTGACTTGTGTTGGAAGAGAAGGCAAGAACTGCTGGACCTACAAAGAAAACACAAGCTTAAAGCCACAGGAGACAATTCAGCACACTTAAGAGATGCACACGCTATCCACAGGGACTCGTTACTTTTCTCTCAGGTATCCCTGATGTTTGATAACCTAACACCACATAAATATTTCTGAGAAACATGAAAGAAAGGAGTTACATGCAGCTAGGCTTTACACAAGATGGTCACTGACAAACCAAGACACACAACAGCAACCTCCATCACCACCCCCAAAAAAATTCTGCTTCGTAAGGTATCGAGAATGTTGCTTTTGGGATAAAATAGAGCAATAAATACAGTACAATGAGAGATGTTTTGATGCAGTAATGATTAATAAGAGTTTCAAAGAAATGGCAACTGGTTTATCCAACAAATTAAAGGATCCATGTAATAATTAATCCAAAAACAGTAACACACCGGAAGTTCAAAAAGTGTTAATTAGCATATGTACTAACCGGGGTTTCCTCCAACACTGTATCTTCTCTTGGTCTTTCTGATAGCATGCTAAGCCTCTCATTTGGTCTCTAGGAAATGGGTAACGATGAAGAGAAAAAAGGAAAACAAACACAAACAAGATAAGGGGACAGTAAAAGAAAAACCAAAGCATAATAATGAAACCGGGCAGAAAAAATAATTCACGGAAAGGCAATCATGAACCCAGAAAAGATGAGTATGATGACTCCTTACGCCCAATTCAAAACACAGTAGCATCACAATCAAAAAAGAGCTTTTTTCCTTACACTGTTTACATTACCATCACACCCACATACAACCATGTTCTCCTGTAACAGATGATAGAAGAACACACACTCAGGACAGTAAACCCAAATAACTTTCCACCTAATTAATATACCACTTCAAAGAAACAGAGAAGGACACGTGCAGGGTATCCACAGTAATGTGATGAGTCTCACTGTATACCAGTTATTTGCAAAAACTACATTACAAAAACCGTATTAAATATACAATATGAAAACGCCACAATTGACGTTAAATTGCATATAGTTGACAAATATATTTGGAGGATCGAAAGTCAGCAATATACAGCCTATGGTGCATTTGTAAACCAGGCTGCGGCATACACGCAGTCTGTTCTGGCAGCGCAGGCCAGGAGAAGGTTTTGGCAGAAGAGGGATCAGCTCCGAACAGAAGCTAACACCATCGGTGGAGTGGCCATGATAGCGACCGTGAGGACACGGCGGGGGAGAAGGTGAGAGGTGGGCCGCGAGCTGAGACAGAGACCAGACATTTGCTTTTACCACAGCAGGGGAGAAGTCATTAGTCAAGGGACTCAAAGTGCAGCAAAAGGAGGAGTCAGAAACACGCGGTGAGAAACTAGTAACACCGTTAATCCAAATCACACCCACCATTTAAAATGAAAGCCCCATGTTAGTCAATCCTGCATGCTTCAGCTCTGAGAAACAAGGAAACACACATGTAAACATCCCCTAGAACAACTAAGGTCAGCTCTGGCATAGGTCAGTATCTCATTTAGAACTGTCTGCAGAAAACGACCATTTAAGACTGGCCATGTGCGTACTCGCTGGGCAGAACTCACTCCTCCCTGGTGCAGCGGAGAGCACGGCCATGCTCCTGCCTTTCTTTTGCGACAGCGAGTCAGTGGAACCTTCACCTTTGCCGGAAGGGCCGAGCTGATTACACACATTGCAAACTCTCAGCTCCTTGCAGAATACAACAGAACCCTTTCAGTTCAAATCAGCCTTTCCAGCCTCAGCACCCCCCACCCCTGTGGGTTTCCACAGAGATTACAGGGTCAGAACGAGGAAACCACTGCGGATCACCCTACTTGCAGTTAGCCGTGCCGAGTATGTAAGTGTAAAACAACAGCTGTACCATAAGTTTTCTTTCTTCCTACTAAGATGAAGATCCTAAGTTACAAGTTTCACACCATTAACACTAAAGATGACGGAAAGTGTACACGATGAACGTACATGAAGATGAAATCGTGTAGTGGAAAGCCAAACGGTGGGAGGATGAAACTGACACTGTGCTGGATAATTCATAACGAAAACCACCAGCACAAAACCCTGTCCATGTCCATGTCTGCCGTCTGAAACGAGGGTGAGTAACATGAAATACTTCATTGCAACACCACCTTTTGAAAGGGAAATGGAAGCTACAAGGAGGACAAGAGCAAGACCAGGATTTCCGGTGAATTCTGGGTGACACTTATGACTTAGAACTTGGAATTTGAGAGGCAGTGTTCTAGTTCAATCTGGGAAAGACAGCACGCTGGGCAAGACAGAAGATTACGTTCTCGTGATAACCAAGTAACACCAGTCAAACAGAGGGACAGGCACAGCCGAAGTTTCAGGAGTAGAATCAGAGTCCCTGGCAAGAGGGAGGACAAAACAGCACGGCAAAACTGGCAGCCTGATGTCAGGGTGACGAAGTCTGGAGAGCAGGCCAGAAAGCCTGGTTAAAAAAAAAAGTGTCCCGGGGTGAACTCTGAAGGAATCGAACTCACTGAGGTCTGATTTAAGTGAAACTTGGGAGATAAATGTATGATTACAGCACCAAACAAAGGGACAGGTCAACGAACAACATAGCAGCAGCACAGGTGTTCAGCAGAGAGCTGACCATGAGAACAGGTCCCTCTTCCCACCTCTACATGCAGGTGTAACACAGGCATGAGGGAGATGCCACTTGGGGCACTGCCTTCCCCGAGTTGCAACTGCCTCCTGGCAGCAGGCTGTCAGCTGGACACATCAGTGGCTACAGCCACTTGGAAGTGGCTTCCAGCAGCATTTCCGAGATCAAGAAAATTACATACAAATGCAGTCATGGATGGCTCGTGTTCTGACTGGACAGTCCATTTCCAGTTTGGATTACAATGTTCATTAAGATTTCACTGAGCTTCATTAGAATCAACTATGGTGATCAAACACAGTACAAGCTTAAAATCTTGACATATCACCAAGATGATCTCTGGAAGTGGTCCACTTACCAGAAGGCAGATGTCACAGTTGGAAAACTTGTACATATTCCTGGTAAGGGGAGTGTGTGTGAGAGAAATCAGTGTGTGTAATAATAATAACACATGAAGCATATGAACCTGCTATACTAGATCAGAGCCCGGAACCCTACAGGACAGGATCTTCTCCCATACCAACCAAAAGCAGCAAATATCAAGGGGTTTCACAGGAACTTACAAGAAACTGAGCCATACACTGTAACAGTACATGCCAGCCTGAGCTGGGCAATTTCTGTCCTGGTCTGACACAGCAACTTCCCCATCCCTGACACTCTGCTACCCATTCCCGTCAAAGTGGGAAATACAGAAACCAGTATCACAGAGTTGGCAGGAATAAGCAAGAGAAAAGGAAACAGAACAAATGAAGCGGTTTATCAAACTGAAGAAAAAAGAATGGCTGAGAGTACCAAAGACCAGTAATTTGTGTCTCTGCTTCCTGGAATGCAAGTTAAAACACCACTTACACGTGCACACCCTGTCACAGACAACCTTGTTACAAAACTGGACAGAAACGGTAAAAGACATCAATACTGAATTTTCCCAAGGTTTGCTGAGTCAGTTGGTCCTTCTAATTTGCCTGTTGGTTTAGAATACTAACTTCTACATATGCTACATAGCTCTCGAGTTTTGTACATCATCACAATACTTAGAATACCTTTCAAAAATTAATTAAAAGCTGCAGCGCTGAAGAGTCCANGGTAAAAGACATCAATACTGAATTTTCCCAAGGTTTGCTGAGTCAGTTGGTCCTTCTAATTTGCCTGTTGGTTTAGAATACTAACTTCTACATATGCTACATAGCTCTCGAGTTTTGTACATCATCACAATACTTAGAATACCTTTCAAAAATTAATTAAAAGCTGCAGCACTGAAGAGTCCAAGCAACCCAACACTGAACCCAGCATTGTTTTGAGGGGCAACTTTGTATGCTTGTATGCTTTTGGCCAAAAGCCCCACCTTCAACCCTGTCCAACACATCACAACCTCTGAACATGCTAAACCAGCAAATAATATTTTAAAACCTTTCCCAACATTTATTTTTTACATGCAGTCTCTTCACTGATGCTGTGTTGTCCTACAAATACAGTTCCTAGCAACCTAATACCGAGCACCTGAGCGGTATATAAAGCCTCATGACTTCAAGTATGCATATAACTAAAATTAAGGAAAAACACTGCCGAAGATGCATACTGCATCAACAGTATCAGGCATAGAGATGGCTGAAACTATTATTCCACTTACATTTTGTTCCTCTGGTTCTAATTTTGGAATTTTGTGCGACTTGCGCTCTTCCGATCGGGAAGAGTCATGCTTGCTACTTTTTTTCCTTTTCTCTTTCCTCCCTTCATGTTTCGCCTTAGCATACTCACTAGCTTGTACTTCATTTAAAAGGTCCCCACACAGGGAGGACTCAAACAATTCCCTGCCGTTCTGGATAGTTTTGGTTATTTTTAATTTGATCTCTGGTGAGCCAGTCTTCTTTGGAATCACCGTTTGTGAAACTGAAGGTGGTGGCGGAGGTGGTGGCTGTGGAGGGGAAGGTTTTTCCAGAACTTCGTGCGGCCTTGCGTTAGAGTTTTCCATTTGGTAATACTCTGGGGGACTAAAGTTTCTGACTGTACCAAAACCATTGGCTGAACCATTGGGATATTGACTGTACGTCTGGTATTTGGCTTGAGGCTCGTACATATTGATTGTTGGTGGGTAGCCATTTGTGATGGGTGGAAGGTCCTCCGTCGTGGGCGTAGGGTACTGAAAGCCTTGCTGCAGCGCAGTTTCGTATGGCGTTTGCGCACCATCTTCAGCAATGTCGCTGCTGGCATCAAAGGCATCCTCTTGGCGGATGTTGGCTGAGTCAATGAGTTGAGGTGGTTGCTGAATTGTGTTTCCCATGATCCCTTGCATGAAAGAGAAAGAGAAATCCATTGTTCTGCTCCAGCATCCTTAGCTTTCCCTTTTTCTCATAGGGCCTAAATATGGGAGAAGGGAAATAAGAAGTCAGTGTAAATCAAAAGGTAATAATTAAGAAACTAAATTGTTGTAAAAGAAAAAAAAAAGAAAGAGATCTAAGACCAATTTCCCCCTCTCCATTCAGTACTCACCCTCTCATGGATTTAGAGAGGGCTGGTATTACTGAATCTTCAAAAAGAGCTATTTACACAGTTCTGCAGAACAGCTTTTTTTACACGACCACTTCCTTCTTTTCCAAGACACTTAAAGAAATGTTATAAGCACCTACAAGTGCTTAAAAACCAAGAGCCCAAGTGTTATAAAGTCAGAATAACGGTGCTAAAATTCCAACTGCCCTCTAAAGCCCTCCTAGTTTGGCGCTAGGAAGCATTATGCTAATGCAAAACAGTAAGACAGCAGACTGATCCTCAAGCATACAGAAGGTATCAGCTCCTCTTGACACCATAGCCACTGCAAACCAAACAAGGCAGAAAAACCACACAAAGACCACTCAAGTGAGAAACCTCTTCTCTTCCTCCCCACCTCCTTGCCAAAATTCAAGACAGACGAGCAGCCCTTAGGCCAGCAGGAGACCTAAGCCTGGGCTTTTCTTAACAATGGCACAATTACAGGGAATAGGTCATTCCACCTCAGCTGCTGGCAAAACCAGTTCATACTGTACAACAGCCTCTGATGGGGTTTCCCAACCTCTTCGCTCACCAGAAAAGCAAAGCAGAGTTTGCACTGGTTAACTCTCAGCAGCTAAGCGAGGAGGGTTATTCTCCTCGCTCCCCGCCCCTCCGTCTTATTTTAATATTAAACACTTTGGGCTTAAACACTATGTGGTTGTGAGGGAGAGAAGAACAGCCTCAGCATCAGAAGATCTCCAAAACCTGAGGTTATTCACAGCATTAGATTACAGCTGAGAAAGCTGTCACACACACTTTCCATTTCCCATGCCTATTAAAACACCAAAATCAGACTAAGTCAAAGTTAAATTTCCGACACACAACTACTGGCTCAGAGAACACTTTTGCATTCACCTAAATAATCTCAACGTTCAACAAGAAGAAAAATACAGCGACCTAAACTTCAGGTAAGAAATACAAGTTTGCTTCCAAGCAAGGTCAATTCAGCCCTTCCAAAGTAAACATAGCTCTGTATTATTTATTCTGTCTCTATGTAGGCACACAGGAGGGTTACCATGCCCTTTTGGTCAGGGTTTGGAATGACATTAACACATCCCACAGATACTTCTCGTAATAAGAATCGACATAAAACCCTGCCCACATTAAGTTCTCGCCCTCTCAATGCAATGCTTCTCAACAGTTTTCAAAACACTTTAGAACATTTCCCTCCTCTGAGACCACAAAAAGAAACTGAAGTTACAACAGTAACAAGTAAGAACTTGACCAGAATTTTGCTCTCTGTTTTGTTGACTTCACAGTCAGATCATGCTGATGGTTGTATTCCTCTGTACTGCCTCACACAATCAACCAGGGGCACATTTGTCACTCTAATTAAGCGACTTCAGGAAACAACTTAATAGCACAGTGCTGTGCTGCAAAATTCACTATTTGAGGTAACTTTTAAATCTCGTGGCTGTAAAACCATCTCTTCCCTCCAGCAGCTCTCTGCACATCAGCCACAAAACCAACACAAAAATGTTACCGTCGAGGGGACGGCACATCTGAGGGACAGCACATGGAGCAAGCGGGATTGCGTATCAAGGTCAAAAACACAAAACCACCACCCATTCTAGGAAGAGGAAGTGGGACTGCTTGTACTATTTACCAATTAATTGTTACTTTACATCTGCCAAACTGAAGAGCAAACAACAGATTTCCCACACTCGTAAGAAACTGCACCCTAGGCTGCTTTTACCTGTCACTAAAATCAGGTTCCGTCTTTTGGGTTTTTTTCTTCTTACTTCTGCATACTTAAAAAAAATCTCACACTTATGTTAAGAAGCTGCAGCAGCACTTCAGTCATCCTAGCACATCCACTGCTGGATGGACAGAGTCAAAGAACAAAGTTTAAGAAATTTTACAACTACTCTCAACTTCCCAGTTTTTTATTGTTGCTGTTTTCTTTTAATAGTAATTAAATCACTGCCTTTTACCCAAATACTCTGGAAGTAAGACCATGCATTTAGTTTAGTAGAACTACGCACCAGAACGTTAACTAAAGGATCTGTTAAAGTATATCGCGCCGGGACCCAAGCTTTGGTGTGGGCGCACCAGGACTACAAAAAGCAAAAATCAACTTGCAGAAAGCAAAACCGTACAAGAGAATGAACCGCACAGCATTCTGTGCTTCCTTAAGAATGTAACTTTGCTAGTGTCACAAGGTATTTGAACGATTATGCTTTATGTTTTTCTGCTTAGATGTCTGACTAAGAGCTGAAACTTTCTAAGTTTTGGGTCCTGCCGGAGGACGCTAATCTAATGTAAAATAATTTCAACACTTCTCATTTCTCTCTTGAGAGGGAAGAGAAAGGATGATCATTCATTTAAATGACATTCTTTCCCCAGGTGCAGGTTCTTCGGCCTTACTTAGAACGTCAAATACCAAGGCAGACTACTCATTTCACTAGACAGTACAGCTCCTCAAATTAGCAAGTATCTCACGGTGTGATAAGGAGAAAAACCTCGCTGTTGGTACCAGAACTAAACCTCACCCAGCCAACAGCACCAGATTTAGAGCCTCCACAAACCCTTGTTTTCAAATCGGCAATGGATACTTACATTCAGGAGACTGCCTTGGAGCTGTACATCTGTATAACCACCTTCCAGTCATAAAACTCAGCAAGTACAGACGGAGAACCTGTGCCTCAACTGTTGCATCAGAGTGAAAACCCCTCTCTCCTACTACTGCGACCTGCAGGTTTACACAACACGGTCAGCCAGTTTGTTCCTCAGCAGCAGTCTAACAGTATGCCGCTGTGGACAGCGTTACAGAAATTCTCATCTGTTGCCAGGGTGGTATGTTGAATTCACTTAAATCTTCCTTAAAGACTCCTCCAAAATTGAGCCATAACACGAGGTGAGGCTGCATACAGAATGCTAGAAAGCTGTTCATACAATCCACAGCCAAACTTTTCTGTTTGAGAAGCACTGAAATCGTACAACAGCCTAAGCAAAAGGTTTCTGCCCTCAAAAACCTTGCCATACCCCATCTCTCTGAAATAGGAGCAGACCTGTTCTATTACACTGGTAACTTTCAGCCCTTCCTCAAAAGAGCTTCCACACTTTAAAAAGTTGGGATAAAACCCAATTTGTGCAGCATTTCACTGAGACACCAAGGTTTATTTATGCTCTGGGATGTTACACATGTGTATCTGCACATACGCAGTCACAGTGGACTATATCAGGCTGTTCATATTCACCCATTCTAATCCGTCTCTAAACATCAATCAGAAGTTGATGATCTACAGACTCCTAAGCAATTTCACAAAGGCTGTTTATGAGCTTCTCAGCCCTGCTCCTAATAGGAAGAACTCCCTGTCACAAGGCCAGAGCACTAAGCCATGAGCACTACAGGCTTCTCGTCACGGTCACGTCCGTCTGGGTCCACAGCAAGATGCAACACTTGATCAACACAGCCAGCAAAAGGCCTTACCTGTACACAGACAAAGAATGCTCTTACCAGGAAAGCTGATTTTGCTCAGAAGGGCTGAAATAAGGTACAGCAGCAAAAAAGCAGTTTTGCTAGTGCTGAGAAGCAGAAGTTCTCTGCTAATACCTTGCTACAAATATCCCACCAAAGCGGTATGAAGGATATCCAGACACAGCATTAACAGCATTCAAAAGCTGCACAACTGGGTCTGGTCCCCCTTATCTCCCCCACACAGAGCCCTCCAGGTCAGTCTACCCACGGTGTATCACTCTTCACAGCAGCCAGTCCCCAGCTGTGACAGCTCCTAAAGCGGTCAGTGCCCTCGCTTCCACAGGCACTAACGGGAGGGCAGGTCGTCAGCGTACTTCATTTTGTTACGTGACAGAAGTTGTGGATTAACAAACTTCAGAACGCTCTACTTAGACCGGATTTAGGAGTTACCAGTAAAAGAAAACAGTTTGGGATTTTCCTTTTTTTTCAAGTACTTCCTTTCTGGAGGTCACCTGTGTCAAACAGACTTCGATGCCTCATCGTCGTGACAATTTGTACACCTGCCTCATTATCTTCCAGTACAGGCTGCAGAAGCAAGGATAACTGCTTAACTGAACTGCTACTCTCAACAGTCTTAGAACACAAGAAGTTGTTCTCCTCCCACAGAGCTGACATCATCAAGAGCTTCCTCCTTCCGAGCCTTTCGCTGCCATCACGGTTAATATACCCAGATTTCCCCACCCTCCTTCCTTTCCAAAACTCGGCATCGGTTTGTCCATTTCTCAGCTGCTACCCAGTTAAGCGGCATCAGGGCTGCACCACAGTGCAAGGACAGCCCCTGGAGCTACCCAAATAATAGAACAAAACAATGAATCCTGAACGTATGGGAATCCCAAGGTTTAAACCTAAGGAAGGGTTACTTGGTAAAAGCCACTCCCAAGCTCTAATGCAAAGAACACACCACCGGCGTTGAAATATCAGCAACAGGCTCAACAGTCGCATCTATCCTGCCTCAGCAGAGAAACCCTACCTGTCAGGGACACACGTTGATCTTGCAGAAAAGTATTTCAGAATAAACTCTTCTCGCTACAACAGCGATTACTCTGTTAAATTACAGTATCCACCTCCTGCAAGCTGTATACTTTAGCTTCCAACTATGACCCACAACAGATACTGCACTGATACAATGTTGGAAATCAACCAACAGATAAAGAAACAATTTAATTATTTCAAGGTTTATAGGAAATGGATACTTTACTGCAGTTGGGAAACATCTTGAAATCAACAATACCTTCAAAACTGCAACTGAATTTCTTAAGAGTTTGTTCTCTAAAACTGGGTACCCAGCATTCTGAATCTGTCTTTTCCCACGGCTTCTGACCGAGCAGGGAAACAGGACCATTTTCAGCCACTGAGATTCTATACAGGGACACTGTTTGAGCAAATACTTCCACGTTGCCCACAGGAGAGCCACAATTCAAAGTATCAGAGGAAAAAGCAAATGAAATAAAAAAATGTAAGCAGTACAAGACAAGGTAGGTCAACCTAGTAGAGCTCTTACATTAACACTAAGTTTGTTTCACTTCCCATCCTGAGCTTCTTAGCTTGACTAAGAGTGACTCGAAAAATCAGTTATACCTTCAACAGTGAGTGCTCAGCCATGGGAAAGTTTCAAAGAGATTAGGAATCCTCCACGTTCACGTTTTTCACCAACAACTGCACCTATCTGAAGCCATTTTTGGCATGAATATCTTGTAACTTCACTCTCAGAAAACAAGACACTTAAGTAGTTCTAAAATTTATTGCTTTCATGTTGCAGTAAATAATTACTGATTTCTCAGATTGTCGGTTTGCACAAAATACAGCAACACGGTAGGACTGATCTATAAAATACACAAAGATCCACTACCCACTGTGTTATTGCTCAATCAGGAAGAGCTCAGAAATGTAAGAAAAGACACGGTAACTACGCAATGCCTAAGAGAAACTTCCTAAGTGTCAGAAGCCCCCACCAGCACTCACCACCCAACAGGAGCCCGAGGTAAAAACTCCCCAGCAGGAGGAGGGAGGAGCGTCTCCAGAGCCTGCTGGATGCACAACCCGGAGAAACTGCAGCCAGACACCAGGGCGCTTTCACTTTCTCTGAACACCTGCTTGGGTGACCAAAGGAAGGACCGAGAGCCAGGGGGGGGGTTCTCTGCCGCTCCTGCCCACTGCTACCAGCTGACGAACCCTGCTGGGACCAGCACAGACACCTGTTAATCCGAGAGGGGCTGTCACCACAGTGGTGAACTGACACAACACCTATCGATAAAAAGTGTAGCATCCGCATATTTTAAATCGAGTTTCCACAAAACCTTTTTGAATTCATTTTACCTTTTTCTGTTGACAACCACCATGTGGGTGGCCCTGCCTAAAGCAGTTGTTAGAGGCAAAGCGTTTTACAGACAGACAGTATCTGCTGTGAGAACAGAAACTGTGCTACTGGTTCACTGAGTTGGAAAAGCAATCATTTGAGTCAGTCTTATGTGTTCAGTGAACGGTGCCACTGCCTCGTCACCCCAAGCTGGACTTTCTATCAACAGCCTTGAAAGCAGAAGTTCTAGACCACCTTTACGTGCAAACGACAACCCAGCTCCTGTCCACAGCGACCTAAACCAGAGAGATTCAAAGATCTGCTCTTGGCCTACCACACCTTCGCTACCTGAGTCACCACACACATGCTTACTGCCATTTTCTGTGCTGTTTCATTCCAGTGTACACCTGTATCTACCCTGCACTGGTACTGTCACCTCAAGGGTCCAAGCCACGCAGCAACTATTCTCAACAGACGTTCACTGTCATACGTGTTTGACAGACAGACAGCTGTTTGGCTGGAACAGGCTAGGCTGGTCAGGATTTTTACGTGATGCAATCAACTTATGTCATGTTTCCATCCCTCCTCTCAAAATCTTAAGACTGCCCAGCTGAACCCACGAGAAACGTGGAACTTGCTCTGTGTGAAGTTCAGCATACACGCCTGCCACTGAACACCTCACTAGAACTGAACATACCCACGCTTCTACAGTCATGTCAAAAGTCACCCCGAGGGCTGCCTCCACCAACTGTAACAGCATCCCAGGGTTTTCAAATTATATGAACTGTAGACAGAAAAAAAAAATTATTCTTATTGCTTCGTGCATTCAGTATTTGCAGCCTGCGTTGTTCTGGATGTTCTTAAGAAATCATGCATGGCAAGTTTTATTTACATATGTTTAGACAATGCCAAGTTTTTCAACAGCACGTAGATTCATTAGCAGAAAAACTGTAGCCTGTGGATTTCTACTGACTTCAGCGGGACTGAGCAGTCTCTTCTGGCAGACACTGATGGTGAATCAGAGGCCTCTTGACAAACTTTAAAGCATGTGGTAAGGCTGACTGTTTCCCTGTATACCTTCTTAAAGGTGGTTTGTTGTTTTTTGTTTTAAATGCCAGAAGAAACAGTCATGTCTGTAATATGGTTTTGATAAGGCCACTTTTAACAAGCTTCCCATGGTGACATGGAAAGAAACAACTCAGCAGCAAAGAAAATGCTACACATTAAAAAGGAAAAAAAAAAGACAGAGAAAAGCAGTTTGTCTTGAAAAGGAGCTCAGAGCACTAATTCTTATTTAGAGCCCTGGGACTCAAACAGGAAACATGGAGGAGAATCTTTTGTTCTTCATGGACAGCCGTGGATTGATATTCACATAAAACCAGAAGTCACATCTTTGGCAAGACCAAATATTGTAAGAGTCACAACACACCCTCACATATCAAAACCAGTGTAACAACTGCAACGTATTTCATGTGTATCACTTCAAACTCAGGCAAACTTGCCGAACTGAAAAACGCAAACCAGGGTCATATTAACCCAAAACATACAGTCTCTGATCAGCACCCGCTACTCTTAGTCTGTAACTTCATAAGGCACATGCTCTTTTTGGAGCAAAATATTTTCAAGCAGTTCACTAAAAAAACCTATTTTTTTTTTAATCTGTCAAAACATTCTCTGTGCCCTCTCTACAATAAGCCACTGCAAGACCTAAACAGTCATCAAAACAGGCTAAATTTTTTTCTTCATCTACGATTACAGGCCACTTTACATGGTCTTTTGGGTTGGTTGGTATAAATAGAACTATGCTACCATTACCAATTTTTTTTTTAACAACAAATTGAAAACCTTAAACCTGTATTAAAATTGCCGAGCGCCTTGACAGCCAAAACAGAGCGGAGTGAGACATGGAACAAACCTGAGCGCAATGCAACAGTATCTCAAAGAAAAAAAAAATGCAAGAAACAACAAATCCTCCACTGACGGGCAGCTCTTCAGAGCTCCCACTGAACACCGTTTTATCGGAGAAGCTGGCAAGTACGCGGCTCGCTCTCGGCGACAGCTTTGCACCGGTTCAGCAGAGCGCGGCGCGGACCCCCAGGCCTCCCCAGCACAAGGGCTGGGGCTCGCCGAG
>VZSC01016555.1:621165-632288 GCA_013398225.1 Steatornis caripensis | reverse complement strand
GTGTCCAAAGAAGGGCGATGAAGCTGGTGGAAGGGTCCAGAGCACCNGCATCCTGACTTGCATCAGAAACAGAGTGGCCAGCAGGACTAGGGAAGTGATCATCTCCCTCAGCAGCACTGGTGAGGCTGAACCTCAAATACTGTGTCAAGTTTTGGGCCCCTCACCCCAAGAAAGACATTGAGGTGCTGGAGTGTGTCCAAAGAAGGGCGATGAAGCTGGTGGAAGGGTCCAGAGCACCAGTCTGACGAGGAGCAGCTGAGGGAACTGGGGTTGTTTAGCCTGGAGAAAAGGAGGCTGAGGGGAGATCTTATCGCTCTCTACAACTACCTGAAAGGAGGCTGTAGCGAGGTGGGTGTCAGTCACTTCTCCCAAGTAACAAAGGATAGGATGAGAGGAAATGTCCTCAAGTTCTGGCAGAGGAGGTTTAGATTGGATTTCTCAGATCATCACTGAAAGGGTTGTCATGCGTTGAAACAGGCTGCCCACGGAAGTGGTTGAGTCACCATGCCTGGAGGTATTTAAAACACATGCAGATGTGGTGCTTAGGGACATGGTTTAGTGGTGGACTTGGCAGGGTTAGGTTTATGGTTGGACTTGGTGATCTTAAAGGTCTTTTACAACCTAAATAATTCTATAATTCTCTGAAAAAATTACTGGATTGTGTAGACCTCTGTATTTAATGTAGTCTTTAGCAGGCTTTGCAGTCAACACGACTGTAGCACTGTAACAGGAGAGGATTTTTATGCTGCCTTGGATTTTGGAGAAAACAGGTCCTACTTGCCTCCCTCAAGCATAAATGTATGAATGCACATGCGCAATTCACAGAAGTCACCTTCAAAGGTCAGAAATTGTTCACCAAGTTTTTAGAGCCAGCCAAGTACAACACTGCCAATCCTTTTCAACTAATAAGAATACTGCTTTTCTAATTGTGAGTTCAGATAAAGTTGGTCTTTTGATTTTAATCCTACTTTCTCAATAAATTGAAATGCCTTGAATTACTCTTCACATCTTCAAACTACAAGTTCTCCCTTAATGCCTTTTAGAATCGTGTTTTAAATTCTAATTCTAAGCAATACCATAAACGCCAACCGAAAATTCAGGGAAGTGGACCTGTACCTTCTGCAAACACTTAACAACACTATGCCTGTGTTTTATTCCTGCTGGTGTGAAACATGGCCTTACCTTTAAATGCTCTGGCTTTTGTCACTCTAGGCCTCAGTCACTGATATTGTCACTGTAATTTTGTCAAAGAATTATCCAGGCAGTGCAGAATGGGCAGGAATATTCAGCACAGCAGTGTAATCTCCCACATCATCCTAATACTGTCTGGCTTGGCTATACTGAAGCACATAGCTCTAAGACAGGCAGGAGTGGAAATGTAATTTGTGAAGAGTTATTAGAAGGCAGAGAGCCCCTAACGAGATGAGTAATTCAGAAGTCATGATACCAATCCTGTTTCTCCCAGTAGTATCTTCAGCAGCTAATTGGTTTCTCTCTCTCCCCCCACCCCCACCCCCCACTACTTTTATGTGTTCAAAGGGTTAACAGCAAACCAGACTGAAGTGACATGTTTTACCATGTCTTCTGCATGACTGATACTGCAATCGATCTGCAGCGGTTCATTTTCTCTCTGGAATCTCTGCCTACTGAGAACAAATACAAACACATGTGGAACCAATAGGAAGCAGACCAAGGGTTTAAGAGTGCGTACCAACCTATGTCAGAAAGTTCTCACTTAACAGATGGGGCAATTAATAAAACAGTCAAGTGGTATGACTGCGTCAAGGTGCCTTTAAGTGCTAACAATCCTCTTTTGTCTTACTACTGTAGTGTACAGATGGATTCCAACCGAGAATAAGCACTGCATTGTGCCCATGTTTGCCGTCGTACAGTGTCACAGTATTTATAGGGTGCCAGGTGTCCAATGCCTTTTATTTTAAAGACAAATAGGAAACTCGTTCCCTCTCTTCTAATTCCCCCCTGCTCTAGCATTTCAAGTGATGAAGTGATCACTAATCGGGGTAGAATTGAACTCTACAAGTAAAGTAGCCTTTTAATTGATTTGTAGAGGAAGGATTTGCCATTAAATAATGCTAACACAATGTAGCCTCAGTTAACACTACTGTACTGCTTCTACACAAGAAAGCACTTTATAGAGCAGTGCATACCCTGCAGTATGCCTCGTTACATGATATGTTGATTCCCAGAATTAAATAGTGATTTTCACTTCTCATCTTGGGTATGAAATGAAAACTCTGGTTAATTCCCATTTAAGACTTTGAGGGACTTTTTACCAAATTTACTAATCAGGGTGTCCTGACCAAATTCCACTCTCCTCCTCTGTTTATATCACATCTTCATTCCCCTTTCCTTCTCTTCCTTTCCGCTCTCTTTCTTTCCCATTATCTTCATTCTCAACATTGCATACCACAGCTGGAACAGAACAACTCTCAACCTTGGAGACGGCTGTTCTCAGTTAAGCACAATCAATTTTGGTCTCCTTTTATATGAAAAGGTTTGAAAATGCTTTAAAAACTCTCTTAGGCTCAAAAGAAAATATAATACTTGTTGATTTGTATTTGCCGTACATCACTGAACTTTACTTTTCCGTTCAGGACAGAACTAGAGCTGTGAAGGTGAGGTTGTTTCCTCAGGATCCTTGATTTAAAGATGTACAATCACCACGTGCTGCCCGGCTGCCAGCTTTTGTGCATGCAAGGCACTAGAAGGGCATTCAGCAAGACTGATGATCTTTCGAAATTTATGTTGTCCCTGCATTTAAGAACTAAATGGAGGAGCAGAGTCTAGCAAAGAGACACCATTGCAAGATATTGGAGTGTTCTTGTCCTGATGCTGTAGTGTGTAAGAATTTGATTATGTCACTTTCACATTATTGCTTTGTCATACCATGCTGCATAACTAATTGTCCGTTTATCTAGTGAGTTGTGTTACTGTTACTATACTTTTTACCTCAGGTGTACATCAGAAAAAATAGAAGACTGATTTGTGTCTCAAAGCAGGTAGGAATTAACATCCCATCATCAACATCAGAAATATTCTGCTGATGGTAAAGCTGAAAAAAAGAGGAAAAAATCTTCATTTTGATCTCTATTTCTCTTTTATTTTAACCGTAACTGTGGCATGGCCTCAAAATATTTTTCACACTGGTTAGTAAGGTTTGTAGGATCAAGTCCTGGCTATTGTAAATGTAATGAGCCTGTCAACTCACCAAAAATTGATGGAGTTGTGAAATCATTTGTGAAATCATTAAATAAAATGCCACTCACAGGGGAATTTCTTCACTATGACCGACAATGACTACATGTATTTTCTCCCATTGATATTCATTCCAATTTCAAATACAATGTGCTGTTGGTTTTCTTTCACTTTTTTGTTTTCACTCAGCCTATACGCCAGTTAATCAGTTCAACAGAAGGAGAATCTCTTGACTATAGACAAGACTTTAAATTAAGACTGGAGAACATTTGTAGGAAACCTGTGTTTGATCAAAATTCGCAGTAAACTGATAGAAAACATTCATAAGCTTGAATCTGGAGCAAAACTAAGTCTATGGATATGCAGCCTGATGTAAAAAACTTCAACGAGCCCTAACCAAATTGAGTCTTACAGCTGTGCTAGTGCCAGTTACTTCTCTTGATAGCAAGTCTGGCAGGCAACTCCCAAGCTACTGTGACCTTACCTTTGTGGACTGAGAGAGCAGCATGGTGCCACGATTAATGGTGTGCCATATCTGCCCACACCTTCCCGGCAGACTGCAGAGCATGCAGACAAATTGAGGCGGTCTTACTACTGTGTGTACCATATACCATCCTTGTCCAAATACGCACCAGCCGCTTGCAGTAAAAAGGAGTGACCATGCTAGAGGAAGGACTACCATGTCAACGTTTCAGAACGAAAATGACATCATCCTTTCCTCCTGAGGGATCTTTATTATTGTTGTCATGAGTAAGGTCTGGCACTAATGCAGCTGTAGGGCTCATTTTGGTTAGGGCTGGCTGATATCTTTGCCTCATGCTGCATATCTATTATTTATAGATCAAGAAAGGAAAGAGGAAATTTATAGAGGAGTAATAGCCATACTGGAGGTCGACTGAATTCTCTTCACCCCCTGTAACTCACCAAGGACACCTAGTGCATCTGTCTACAACTAAGGGAATAAATGTCTATAGTGATCCATGGATGTGTAGACACCTCATCTGCACAGGAGAGAAAGGAACTGCAGACACAGCATGTCAGACAATTCTTTCCAAGTTGTACCGTATTATGGCAATGTACTAATGTCCAATGGAGTGATGTGTTCCAGCGATGTCCATAAAGCTTGAACTGTTGGTTTGCCTCAGCTTTTCTACACCTTTCAACTTATTTATGTCATTTTTGCAGAATAATAGCTCTTGTATGGCTGGTCAGATCCTCAGTAGGTAAAAAACATGTAACTCCAGAGGACTCCAAATCTACACCAGCACCAAGTTCCACTTTGCATTGGATCTGTGTAAGGCAAAACAAATGTTGTTATTTCTGATCAATGAACAGAAACTCAACTTTCTTATTGTTATTCAAATTTCCTGCCAAAATCAATTATGCTCCTTGCTGGAACCACTGTTAGTAATAAGCAATTGCTGCTGCAAATACGCCAGATGATACTGCACACCAACACAATGCTGACATTATAAACATCTTTTAGTTCAAGAGCCCTTAACAGTAGCAGAAACTCTTTCATAATAGAACAAATAACAACATATTTACTGGCATCTTATTTATCATCCCAAGGTTATTGGAAGCTTCTTTCCATTTCTTAATCTATATGTTTATAGCAACCAGATCTAGAAGTCATAATATTCCTATTTCTTTTATTCCACTGACTGTAAACAAATTCAGGATGAAACAGAACAGAAAACCAGGCTCTGCAGATCTTTCTGTGTCCTGTACAGAGCTCTTTCAGAGACAAGACAGCTGATTTGCACCTTCACCACCACTCTCTTTGTCATCATTCATATGTATTGCATTACCTTTTTTCAAGATCTAGCTGCAATTTACCTCAGTGGTTTCAGAAGATTCTTTTGCATCTCACAGACAAGCAGGTAGATTTGTAGATATGCCTACTGCAAAGAGATAAGAAAAGAAGCGAATTCCACTCCCTGGTTTTGACTGACCTTGCAATAGAGTCTGATTCAGCAGACCCCTCCTGACATGCCTTGCATGCTCAGCTGCGGTATAGACAGCTAAATTAGTTATCTAGTTGCCTGTATAGATGTATAAAACTCACAAATTTCTTCAGATTGCTTTTCAGGAGGAAGGCGTAAGAGACAGCCAGAAGGTTCTCAAGTTGAAGGGTTGTAGTTGCATAAAGATCTCCTTTGCTCTCCTCCGCGTTGGTAGCTTCCAGGACTCAGCACAGCACTAAGAGTTTCAAGAGTGTGACTGGGGCAGCTGGGCAACATGCTTGTTCAGCATACCAACACTGTAGATTTGGCCAGCTGAACTTGCATACAATGTCCCACAGAGATTAAAGCCAACCGTCTGCACACCGCTAGGATAGGACTAGTGGGACAAAATCACCTGGTCTACTTTGCGGTTTGAGCTATAATGGACCAAATGAGCAGAACAACATCTGCATTGCTCAGTGATAGTAAAGTCAGATGTAGTCAGATCAAGCTGACATAACTAATGCCAATATTTGTACTAGAAATGAACCCCAATGGGCTGGACACACACGGATGGGTGGTTTCAGTTCCATGCATTCTAAAGTGTGGCTGATGCACAGCCTACTAGAAAACAAATATATGTGTAATGTCTCAGTCCTATTAAGCCCCAGCTGTGTGTTACGTATTAAGCAACCATAACTTCTCCCCGTCCCTCTCCCCACTTACCCATGCAACGCATTAATCTAACAGCAAATATTTTAATAAAAGACTCCTTTGGTTTTGTATCATGCTATTGTTTTGGGAAAACAAGTTTATAGTTTTTCTAATGTCCATCTTCCCTTTCCCCAAACACACTGTTTCCTGCCAATCATGCAGGAACACAGAGTGCCAGGCACTTTGACAGGATGTTTATTTGCTGCAGCCGCTAGCCAAGTTGCAAGTCTCAGCAGTTATACTGAATATCCAAGCACAAGAAAATGTCTTGAACAATTATTTTAACACTAATAGGGTTGTTTATACTCTAAAACAGCAACAGATTATTCCCAAGTGAGGAAAAGTTGCTGGTTAACCCATAACCTTCAACAATTTTTACATTCTAACAGTTCTGTAGAGCAGGTATCAGACAATATACAATGTTCTCTTAAACACATCTAGATCTTTTCAGCATTGTCAGTAAAGTGACAGAAAAGACCCGCATTCCCCAGGCTGAGAGGCCTGTAGCCTATTTTGTCATTTTTTGCAGAAAGTCATCTAAAATATTCACTACTTAGCATGCCATAGGCGTGCTTCTTCTCTGATTACAAAGCATCATTATTTCAGGACATCAAATATTGATGTAACACCGTGAGATGTAGTGGGAAGCTAATCAGAACAGCCTGCCATGAATCTCAGTAGCTCATGCATTTTCTATGCGTCACTCCACACTCCACAGTTAACCCGCTCGTGCATCTCCAAAATAAAAACCAGCTGGGGTGTGTTTGGATCTCTGTGGCAGAAGAGACTGGGTCACTTTACACAAAGTGGTGGCAGTTGTGCCTGTTTGGGCAGAAGAAAGTAAGGACTTCAAGACAGATGAGATCCTGGCAGCAGCTTAAGCAGTGGTTTGTGCAGTATTATTACTCTGTATTAACTATAAAGCCACCCAGGAAGGAGGATTAATTCAGAAAGTAACTATGGGTTCACACTGATCACGGGACAGAGAATTAGTCCGTTCACAGGCTTATGTCTCTCTCTCTGTCAATCCATTTTTAAGCGTTTGAAAGTTCTGTTTATTTTCCTCTTTACATATCTTTACATATCACAGTGTCTTTACATATCACAGGTTTTGCAGTGAGTGTGCTCAGACTCAAGGTGCTTTGTTTTCTCAGATGGGATGAAAATGCAGTACGTGACAATTAAGTTAACATTTGAGGCAGGACTTTAAAAAGCCACAGATTCCTAAACACATGTTTCAGAATACCTCAAGATTCGATTTAAGGTAAGAAAGTGTCACACTAAATATCAATTCTGGGAGACATATGCAGTGGAGTCACGTAGCTGCACGGCTCTGGGTGGTGGCATGTCTCCATACCCAAAATAACAACTGCTTACCTTCTAGGCACATACATACTTCTTAGTCAGGTTTCCAGCTTGTATCTTTTCTAGAAAAAATCAGCTCCATTACCCCACAACATCTTGCTGTGCCTGGACTTGTGGGTAACAGAAGAAAAAGGAGTGCTTTTGAGAAGCCTTCCGAGTGGAGCTTTCGAGAGTTGTTGACTTGCACATACCCGGAACAGGCCAATAACTGAGTCCAAAGACATCTCTCAGCAGCATATTGACCCAGGAACTGAAAGGATAGTCAACAACCTCAACAGCCAGTGTTGACTGGGTTTTTTCTGCTGTTGACTGACTAGTCAAATTGACTCCCCAGAGATTTAATTCTGACTGAGCAAGAAAAAAAAGTGTATGTAAACAGAAACATACCTGTGCAACAGTTTATTTAGCCAGCCCCTTCAACAGTCTCTTCTCTGTCTTAATGGTCTGAGCCCAGTGCATATTAATTGTCTACAGCCTCTACTCTCTGCACATCCAACATAAAAGCCTGATCTGTCATCCTGACAGCCTCCATGGACTGAAGCCAAAGTGATGCCTCAAGTCTGCATTATGATTTGCAGCTTTTCCAGATAACTGTGCTAATAACATATGTGGAAGTTATCTATGCCCTCAATGAATCTTATAGAAAAGTTCTGTGTTTCAGGACTTTACAAGGACTCAGGAGAGGCAAAGTAAGTTTCATTTTCTGCTAAGTTTCCTGTTATGTCATAGGGCATATTACTTTGCCTTCCCAGCCATATCTGGACTGAGTGGAGGATAGGTGCCATTACACATGCCATGGTCCTGTGCTCCCAGCTGCTGGGGCTGGGGACATAGCCAAAGTACTCCCTGGCTATGTTGGGCCCATACCTTTCAGAGGAAATCCAGACACGGAATAGTGCTTCCCTGGTTCTGGTCTTCACTTGAATATGAAGCTGGAACAATGTCATAGAAGACCTGGGAAGCACTCCTAGATGCACCAGAATAGATATGGCCTTTACCATAACTGTTCTTTTCTAGACAGACAGTAAAAGTATTTGTTTCCTTCTGCACTTAGACTCCTTATTTTTAAAGCATTTTTTTCAGATGGTGAAGAGCTACAAGGTTTCATAAACAGAGGTTATATGTTTTCATAATGCGTATTCGCTGCATCTTCTGTCTGAGCTCCAACGTTCAACATACCGGAGATACAAAATGCTGAAGATGACATGTACTTACCATGCAGCTGTAAAAGGATTTACTTGAAATTAGAACATGCTGTAGGCTGATCATTTTCACTGCCCTGTGTAATGATCGCCTTTCAAATTAGCTGTTCTCCCACAGCAAAACCTGGAAAATAACAAATACAGAGAGAGGACATGCAAATAAAGAAAACATAATGATATGAAGAAACAAATCCAGCCTACTTTATACAAGGAGAGTTCGGGTTTGTTTCTGTTCCGTGCTGTATTTTAGCACTTAGGTACTGTAGTGAGTGAACATCTATCATCTAAAACAGATATATCAGCTAGATTAAACAGGCAGCTTTATTTTTTACCCCCTGATTGTAACTACCCTTGAATACTGTCACAAGACCTTGAGGAATTTTCTTGTTCAAGATCCTAGAGATCACTAACCATATTGTTCTATCCAGGCATGTTAAAATGTGGATCCCCAAAAGCTCGTGGGAGAGCTGCTTATTCACAGTTGCAGGAAAAATTCATTTTCAGAACAAAAAGCACCAGAAATCCTAACACAGGCTTTAGTTAGAGTTAAAAGGGAAGTACAAGCAAAATTTGAATTGTGGGTCTGAAATCTCATTTTAAAAAATATTCACACAGCTATTAACTTTTGAAAATATTTTTATTTTCAGAGTCAAGTTGTTGTGCTCTATTTCACAGACCCTGCAAACAACAAAAGAAAAAGATGGGGTTTTGCAATCAGTCGGGCTTCACCAAAAAATAGAGAGAAAGAGGAAAAAGAAAAAAGGAAAAACTCATGAAAGCAGGGGTTAAGTGAATTTAGTTTTGTTCCTTACATAAGTTTTGGTGTTGTAAAACATGGCACGTTTTGTACTGTATGTTCCCTCAGAAAGCCAAACAGAAACTTGTCATCATGGTTTTGAGAGCACAAGGCCTCTCCTTTCTCATGTTTCAACTAAACAGTCTCCACTTGGGCTGTGGAACATATCATATATCATAAATCACTCTCTGATAGATATTTGGCAGCTAGTCAGCACCCCAGGCTATGCAACGTACAGTATGGAACATTTTTAAGGTGGAATCTAGATTTTGTAACTTAAAGACTTAAAAGCATCTCAAAACACTTTACTACATCCTGGTCCAAAAAAAAAAAAAAAAGAGCCAAGAAAGCAGGATTCTCCATATGGTTTTAGGTTCTGAATAATGCACGCATATATACATACGTACACCCATACATACATAAAATAAGCCACGGAACTGTAAACTTGCAGGGTTTATTCAACAGAATGAAAACAAAAAATAAATTAAGGAGCATGACTACAGCTAACCCTTATAGCAATGAAACAGCAAAGAAGTACTGGAAACTATTTTTCGTCTATTAAAGATCTTAACTATTTCATTGCCTTAGAAGACAAAGAGTTTTAGATACCTGAGCTCATGTAGATCAGACTCTGGTGGTTTTGATAAGAAGATGTCATCCAAAGTTTTTCATTCTGACAGTTATTTATGAAATACAGTGCATACATAAGGGAGAGAGAGCACGGGTGAGAAAAATGTCATTGAGTACACAAATGATGGTAATTAACCCCTTCATTGCAGTGTGTTATTGGCCAGCTGAGGAAATCATCCTTTATCATAAATTCAGGGCAGCAGCAGCTGCTAGGAAGTGTGTATGCATTGACAACGTTATGCAAGAACCGTTTCCCTAAATTTGTACAATGTGTCATGGGACACTTATGGGTTAACTTTATGTTCTTGGGACGTGTTGTAGTGTTCTTGGTGTACTTAGACTGAGCAGTTCTTAGAGGGATGAAATGGAAACAGGAGGAACTGCAGAGCATGTGATATGGGGGTTGTATTGGAAGAAGCAGAGATGTATGAGGAATAAAAGAAAGCTGCCGCACAAAACCCAGAGCAAGTTAAATTGAAATTAGGTTTTTATTGAGTTTTTGAAAAATGAAGTGTGACGTTCTAAATATTTTTTTTTATTTAAGCTCTAATCTTATTAACATTTGTGATGGCAAACAAAATTACAGTTTAAAAATTGATTTTGCTTAAACTGGATTATGCCGCTTTAATTTATGCAGTGGTTTTGCAGTGGTTTATTTTATTTAAAATGAGACTATGAAAAAGTATAACTCAACCACTGCTTTGCCTTAGTCAGACAGGTTGTTCATGCTCAAAAACTACTGCATTTATACTTAAATCCAACTACTACCTGATTATCAAATTTAAAATCAAGGACAAACAATCCAGACCCTTCTGATCTTAAGATGCTGAAAATTTAGGTAAACATTTTACATATTAACCTCTCTCTCTGATGTTTTCTGAAGCTAAGAATATAAAATTTGACAGGCAATACCACATTGCACATTTCCAAAATGGTCACCACAATGACATGGAACAGAGACGTTCTTCCTTCTTATTTGTGTGTTTGACAGTTTCACTCATCGTCTGAATATCAACAGAGAAGCCTGCAAAGGAGCTGAAAAAATGCATCAGCAAAAATACATTTCCTCTGCTGTTTATAAAGATGGTCCTTTGAGTGGACATAAGCTATTTAAAACACCAAGAAATCAGAAGTCTTTACTAATCTGTCCTTGCTGTTCCTTCAACTCTCACAGTCTGAATGATTAACACCGTGTTTATACAGATGCATGTGCCCACTCAGATATGCTACAATAAGATGCTACAAAGGTCACAT
>VZSC01016555.1:583297-621018 GCA_013398225.1 Steatornis caripensis | reverse complement strand
TGGTTTCTACTCTAACCTTCTTTTCCTGTATCTCTGAACTTCAGTTTTTCACTTTTCAGTCTTGAAAAAGACTGCAGAACTTGGCAGTCTTGATCTATACCTGGAGGAGACTATTTATTTATTTATTACTTAGCAGGCCATGCCCAGCCCTTGTGGATCTCAGGATCTCCAGCAAAGCATTTCTTGTGGTATAAATACATAAGTGAGTGTTTATAAACTATGTTGTACTCTCAGAACTAAGATAAGGTTAAAAAAAGGTATGGTCCACAGATGTGTCTGTGCTTCACAGCCAAGCTCCAAACAAAACACCATGAAAATCCTCATAATTAATCACGTAGATTGCAGAACAGTCTGAACACATACCTAAAAGCTTTTTCCTTGCCACCTTTTCAACAGTTAACAAGACTGTGTTCTTCCAAATTCTTCAGTTATGTGTTTGCTTTCATGTCTGGATATTAATGAATTAGTGCATTTCACAAACAATTTTAAGAAGAATTCAGTCTCTGTCATTCACACATGCAAACTCTATGTATGAAATTGCTAGAATTGATCCTGCCAAGACTGGTAGACCCTCTCTGGTGTTGGCCAGTGATGAAAGATGGCAGTATCCCCAGCACTAACCTTGCTGCGTTGGTCTCCCTAATGGCCCCTTATTTCTGCAGCACTCCCTCAAGTTGCTGTTAAGAAGGGAGATCAAACACAGAACTGACTGTGTATTGGCAGGCATCTGCAGATCCACTAGAGAGCATAAAATGGGTCAAGAGATCAAGCAGAGCACCATCAGAGTCCACAGACTAAGAATAGGATAAGCCAGGCTGTGATGGATAATTAGATTTTGAACAGCAGTAAAGAGTCCTTGGGTTATGCCGGCCTGCACCATAGTTTGGACCTCTTTCTAATCCTTATTACATGGAACGGAACTATTTATTTTTGTCTGACACAATAATGCTTTTTATTAATTTTGCTAACAATAAGTAGTTAGACCACCACTGTTGTGCTGACTGCATACCAAATGAAGGCCCAACTTCACAGTTGTCTTAATGGGCTTTGAAAAAAGTCACTGGTAAATCATGTATTGATGGAAAGGAAAATATAATTGTACAAACTCAAGGATGAAAACTGCTATGGTAAGTGAATCATGTATCCTCAGAAGTTTTATATTTTGTTCTAACAATGCCTATCAGACGCAAAAATGCAGAAAGAAGCTCATAAAGCAAGCATTTCAAAATATTTTGTCAGTATTAATATAAATGAAGCTTTGTGAAAATTTTGGATGTCACATGTATTAATTTCCCTACCAAAAAAACAAAAAACAAAAAAAAGGCACACTAAATAAATCTCCACTATGCCTAGTGAAACCAGAAAACCATTCTCCAGGAACAAGTTTAGCTACAAAATTAGATTTTCTCTCTCTTGGTAGATGACACTGACAGACTTCAGTGAGTCAAACTGTAGTCTGACTGTACTCTTCACAACTGGATGCTACAGGAATGTATCAAACTTTGTTTTCCTGTGTCTTGAGTAAATGGAGTGGTCCAAAATGGAGTGATACTGGTTCTAGTGCTGCTGATGTGAAGACATTACATGTCTTTTGAAGGAGACCTGTTCTAGGCTGGGAGTTTCGGAAGCTATATCACCTCATTATTATTGACTTCAGCATGATGTGTGTAAACAGTTGTTAAGCGCTGACCTATAAATTAACAGCAAAAGGAAGGTACAATAGTAATGCGCGATAGCACAATTCCGTACCTCACATTAGTGGAGAATAGGAATCACAACATGGTAGCATGGCTTTATGTCTACTTAAATATGTGTCTAAATACATTTTGGGTCAATATGTCTGTCTTAGCATTGACATTCAGGTTACATAAATTAACCTAGAACATGTTATTGTTAGAACTTCACTTTATTTTTTAGATGTATTTTGGCTATATTAATTATTCATGGGAAAAATAGAATTATTCAACTGGAAAAACCTGGGCATCTCTAGAGAGAGGCAGCTCTGACTACGTATATTAGAGATCTCATTTTGATATTTGTTCTTTTCTCCTGTGTCTTATATCCTAGGTGACTTCCTGCACCTGAGGTAATTTTATATTCATGTTTAAATCACAGAATCACAGAATGGCAGGGGTTGGAAGGGACCTCTGGACATCACCCAGTCCAACCCCCCTGCTAAAGCAGGTTTGCCTAGAGCAGGTTGCACAGGAACCCGTCCAGGTGGGTTTTGAATATCTCCAGAGAAGGAGACTCCACAGCCTCCCTGGGCAGCCTGTGCCAGTGCTCTGGCACCCTCACAGTAAAGAAGTTCCTCCTCATGTTCAGGTGGAACTGCCTGTGCTCCAGTTTCTGCCCGTTGCCCTTTGTCCTGTCGCTGGGCACCACTGAGAAGAGCCTGGCCCCATCCTCTTGACACCCGCCCTTTAGATATTGATAAGCATCGATGAGATCCCCTCTGAGTCTTCTCTTCTCCAGGCTGAACAGACCCAGGTCTCTCAGCCTTTCCTCATAAGAGAGATGCTCCACTCCCCTCATCATCTTCGTAGCCTTCCACTGGACTCTGTCCTGTAGTTCTCTGTCTCTCTTAATCTTCGAAAATCTTCAAAAGACTTCTGTAAACCTACCTATAAGGCTAAAATTAGGTGTCCACTGCCATTTAAATTCAGTAAGTTGGCTATCTAAGTCTGTAAGTTACCTTTGAAAGTGTTAGGCTTGTTATTCTGAATAAATTATTGACTTGAAATTAAGCTTTCAGTTGTATCCTCAGCCTCAGCCTGAAACAGAGCAGAGCAAAAATGTATCTTCCTAAGTTATCTTTTAACAGTGTCCACTAAAGCAAGCCTTTTGGGGCAGTTATTGCTAACAGTTCTCTATAAAATAAAATTCAGGGGACTTACCACAACAGAATAAATTGCGACTGTGAACTCTGAAATTTGTTTAAGTATCCACATTTAGTTTTAATTCTTCCCTGCTTCTTTCCTACATAATGTCTGTTTAGAAATACCTGAAAATACACCAATGAAGGAGATGAGAAAGGGACGCTTATTACTGGAGAAGAGTCGGTGCTAGTCTTGCCTTTAAAAGAGCAACCTTGATGACTAAAGTAGACTTGATTTTTTAGGGGGTGTGAGGTAGAGCATTGTTCATTATTAATTATAAAATAGGCCTTATAAAAGGGAAAAACTGAACAGGCTAGTAAGATTTCTGAGCTGAGGTGTTATCTTCTATAAGTCAATCATCATACCTATTAAACAAAACCAGTAACACCACTTCCACCAGTGAGGTTAAATAAGGGGTCCCAGACACTTCTTTAGCTTATGGACAGAACAAAACCTCTGACTTTGTGTCTGACAGCACAACAAAAACGGGGCATCTGGGAGGAACTGGGTTACCTTTTCAATGAAACTGGCTTGCACATTTTCTCTTTTTGGTACCATAAATTGACATGTAGCGTGTCCAAATATTAAAATGCTTAAACAAGGTGTCAGCTACAGAAGTAAAGTTTTACTATTTCCTGAATAATCTTTACTCGTCTCCACAAAATGGATCCCAGACAGACGCTTTCCAAGCTATGGGAACACTTCCCATAAACTGCTATTTCCGTGCGAAGATAAACAACAGTGAAATCCGTCACACTCACAGAACAGATATGAATATGAAATGAACAAGGGGAAATAAAGAAGGAATAGCCTCTGCAGTGAGCTAAAACTTGCCTTAGTAGAGGTTTAATTCATTCAACTTTTTCTAATTGTAAGTGTTCCAGCAAGTCCCTTGGGAAGAAAGACATGCAGAAGGCAGCCTGGCTGCACATGGTGCCTCAGGTGCCAGCGTTTCTGCTAAGGGGATCTGTGGATATACCAAGCTGCAGTATGCAGTGCTTCAGAGAATGGTGATTGTTTTTGCACAGGATGAGGAGAAACTGAGTCCTCTCTGTGCTAGCAACCCCTTTAGCTGGTCTGGAATTTCTGCAAAATCGCTAGCAGTGGCTGGATCTTGCTTCTTTAACATTGACCTAAAAGGCAGATTAACAAACTGATCTGACTCTCCACAACATTTTCTTAAAATGTAGCTGTAGAATGGTCTTCCCTGAGGTACAAAAACCTGAGATCTGTTTGAAAAAATTGTCTAATGTTAAACCACTGCTAAAAGATATGTACTTTTGGACCTTGTATCCCTGCACTGGGTGAGTAGATTAGCTTTCCCTTCTTGTCTTACTTACCCTGCTGTTTTAGAGAGATTATCTCTCCCGGTTACTCACCATACACCTTCAGAAATAGCACTGCAAACGTCACCGCAGCACTGAAGAGCACCAATCTGAGGATCTGATTTGAGGAATTGTTCTTCAAAGAACAGACAGGGAATACAAAACTCTGAACTTGAATTTCTGTAGCATAATACTGTCTAGGACCAGGGATTGCTTAGTACAGAGCAATTTTCACCGTAAGATTATCGCTACAAGGACCCTCAGTAGCAGTGTAAGACACCTGCTATGGAAAGTGGGCATGACAAGTAGCCATCATAAAGGCTAGAGGCTTCAGCCTAACTCCAAGGGAACTGGCTCTTTACATTATAAATTATTGCTTTACCTAAAAATGAGAACTCCACCATCATTAAAGAAAAAAAAAAATTTACCTTGCAGTTCTGGAATACTCGTACCCTGTCCGCTGTGAGGTGTTGTATGGAGCACCCAGTCAGACTTAGAAACCTGATCTGGACCCAGTCTTTCATCTGGTCTGGGTATTTAAACACTCAGAAGAAATGCTGTTCTGTTCAGCTGACAATGCAAACATTAATCCACTCTATTTTTATACACTGGAAACACAATCAGAACTTATTCACGAAGCACACGCACACCAACCCCCGTCAATTAAGCACATTGTATTAATATACATCCAGCCTTACTACATCATGGAAACACAAAGTCTTTATGGTTACTGATGAAATCCAAAGTTTATCATGTTTTATTTGCTGAAAAGGAAGAAGCGACTTGGCGAGATTCCTGAGGGAAACATAGCTTGTCATATTTGCCAGGGTTTATTTGTGAAAGAACACTCAGGATGATATTTTCTGTGCAAACTCCACTGTTTCTGCTTTGAGCACCATTATCAGAAACCGAACTTCAGGGATTCATTTGAAATCAAAATCAGAGGCAGTCAAGAAGGGCTTTTCTCCACTGCAGTCATTGGCTCTACACTTAGTTATTCAAAATTTCCTTATAATTATGATTGCATATTTTAACGTCATGCATCTGGTTCCACCTCTCTCCCCCCAGCCCCCGCCTCCTTTGTTTCCCCGTTCCCAAGATAATTATATTTTGACAAAAATTTATTGAGACATCTGTTTTTTGCTTCAGATCTCCGGGTCATTCTGCAGCCGTAACAGCAGTGCAGCACTGCTCAGCCATTTTCACCAAGGAGGGGCTGCAGTAACTAAACTCATGGCCAGATTGGGGGGGATGTCCGTATCAATCTGCCAGCTGGTTTAAGGTGGAAAGCAGCAGGATACTTGGGAATGGAAGGGGAGATGAAGAAGAGAATCTTTCTGATCATGCTATCCTTCAGCACTTCTAGTTCACCTCTAACAGAGCTAACTGACACAAAATCAGCGGTGCCAGCAAGCAATCATTCTGACTGTCAGGAAAGGCAGAATTAATGCAGCAAGGGATAAGTGAGATTGGCAAAAGTAAAAGGAATTTTCAATAGCACAGTAGACAGAATCTAGTTTAGAACATTTTGTGAAACAGCAGGCAGGAATAAAAGGATTCATTGAAAGGAGGAGACTGTGTGTTCAAATACACGGTCTATGTATCTAAAACCACTGCCATCCTAGCTAGCCCAAATTTAGAGCTGTGGCACAATAACACAGATTACATGTCAGCATCCTGTCTTGCATGTGGCTACCTTAGAATTTAGCACAAACAGAAGGAAAATAGTGTGATTTAAATGCTGCACCATCAGGTGTTGCTCAGGAGAAGAAGCAAGAGCTAAAATGCTTTGTACCTGTACCACCTCAACTTACTCCTAAAATTAACTGCTAATCTCCCTTAGTGGTCGTAACACTTCCCTTTTTTCTCCATTCACTTTGAGCATGTGTTACAAATATTGTGTGGATAGTCAGCTGTATTACCCATCTCATGAACTACCAAAACAGCACCCAAAATGCTCAGTGAAAGCTGACATTAACCCAACATTGGTGTTCAGCTAGGGTAGGGAGAACTTGGAGAAGTTATCATAAGAAGTCTAAAGGGCACATTATTAAGGCTGATCTTAGCTAAATACTACATAGTGAAAATTTTCCTGTAGGACTCCTCTCACAAAACACAAAGATAGCCTTTCTAAAGTTAACAGAAAAAGTTAGTTTTTCCAGCCTTTCTTTAACCAAAAAAACCCTCATTTCCTACCACGGCATCAGTGACATATTGCCTCATCACATTTTGGAAGGCAGGAGCTGCTTTCTTGTAGAAACCAAACTTTGGCTTTCAGCTAGAGGAAACTTCTTTTGAAGATGTTATGTGTCCTCCGTACCTCAGGCAAACCATGTGGCTTATGTTCTAACCACTCCCTTAATGCAGTGTAAGAAAGACAGTGTGTTCACGGGCCACAAAAGAAGTTGCTTTATGCACTACTTTTACGTGAACTGAAACTAGTTAGTAGCCATCCTCTGAAGAGAAAGATGCATCACAAAGGGAATAGGTGATTTTTATTTCCTGTTAACTCCACAGAATAAAACCATACAAGAGAAAGAGCAAAAAGGGGGTTATTTTTAATAATATAACACAGCAATTCCTTGGGTTAGATCATTAGGTTCAGGAGGAAATAACTTACAAATGGTGCTATGGAATTGCAATTGCAAAGTTTAGTTGGCATTTACAGAGAACTTCTTCCCTTCCAACTCAAAATGATCACCAGTCATTTCTCCTTGCTGGACAGTTTTGTAACAGGTACTCTTGGTAAGCAGATCTATTCTTCTTCCTAGTTTCTTTATTGTTAACTCTGTTTTAATGGGCTCCATGTAAACTGTTGCATCTGAGCAAAACCAGCTTCACTTTGAGAAGTTAAAAAGTGGTGCGTTTTGGAGAAGAGAGGAGGGAAGCTCCTACTACCATAACTGATTCCCAAATCTCTGGGAAAATAAATACTTCCACACCCACCCATGATCCTGGGAAAGCAGCTGAATACAGGATGCATTAACTGGTGAGCACATGGTCCACTGCCAAATGGTGTTCCACTTGTTCACCTAAAAATTGCCCTTGAGAAATTGCCCTTTATGCGATATATGAAGTGTAAATTCAATCTCCATCTTCACTCAGTTTCTGTCATTTACTGAGCTTACATTGCCAGCTGTGCTAAGCCACATCAGTTGGACTAGTGATGTGCATGTTGGTTTTAGACGTTACCCTTAGAGGCCCTGCAAACTCATCTCAGGTGTAGAACTAATTTCAATCTCAGATGAGATCACTCAGATGAGACAGGCAGCTGTATGTCTTTTGAAGCATGAGGAAAGCGCACTGTTGAGACAAGCTCATAAAAGCCTACTTAAAAACATAAAAGGACCTCAACCAGAGTTCACTTTTCTCATTATATTTTCTGTGGATACAACCATGATGACCCAAGTTATTTCTACTTACGCCCAAAATGAATGTATGTTGAAGAAAACAAACAAATAAACAAACAAAACCCACAAAGCCAAACAATACGTTCCTTGATTTTTCCATGTGTTAGTAGAATGAAGTGCAATGTATTTAGCTTCATGAAATCTCTGACAATAGGCATTGACAAAGAGGGTGAAACGTATCTAGGACAAAGGAAGACCCAAACCCCTACAGCTGACGTGTTTGTTAAAGCCAGATGTTTTGCTGGCTGCTCAGATTTGATAAACGTTACAATGATAATCACCACTGTATAATAGTAATTTTATCTCACAGACCCATTCATAATTTTTTCCCATGTCATTGTTCACAAAGGCACAACGTATGTCGTTTATTAAAACAGAAATGTTTCTGTAAATGTTTAGTGTTTGCTTTCTTATTTGTTGGCTGCTATGTGTTCCTGTGGTTTAATGCATCTGTTTATGTCACATTTGCTATGGCAAGTTTTATCTGACACAAACAAAAAGTGTTTTGATTCCTGAATTAATAACACTCAAATCAGAACTGTGGTTCAAGCAGTTTGAGCGAACACAATGCTTTAGTTTAATCTGATTACTAAAATAGCAAGTCTTCCTCCTGAGTGATCAAAATCACTCTGTTTTCATAGGTAACTATTTTACAAGTCTCCAGGACACCTCAGGAATATTTTCAGTAAAAGAAGATGGAAAAATATACATGCTGCTATCTTACATTTGCACAGTTCATTGTAGTGACTTGCTAAATCGGCTTTTTGGGAAGATGTTAATCCCATAAAAATGCTGTCAGTGCTCTAAAGGTGTTTTTAAACCAAGACCAGCAAAGGTGTTATTCTTTACCTCTCTCAGATGCCAGGTTTCTTTAGTCTGCTTCCACCTTGAGTCTGAATTTATTGCTGTGGGACAGAAGAAATGCCTGGTCTTTGGGCAGACGAAGACACTGCATCATACGTCATAATATTTTGGTACTGCACAGTTGGTCTTATGAGTTTCTTTTGTATGCCGTCTCCACCTCCTTGCAACAATGTAGGAACCTTCTGTCGTGACTGATAAGAGTAACCTGGAAGGGTCAAAGTAGCTTTGAACAAGTGTTAAACTTAGCTAGTCTTTTCACAGCTTATGTTGAACAGAGGGTCTCACTTTTTTTTCCTAATGCCTGAGGACAGTGTGAATATGTAGTGACAGCCTCTGGCAGGTTGCGTTGGCCTTCAACCCACTGCACACAGAAAGAAGAACTTCAATTACTCACATTCTCCGTGATGATAAAACGTGCAGCCATTAGAATTTGTGCTGTCGGATGGAGATTCAAAGGGAAAAAAGTTCATTTATCCCTTTTTCCCTAGACATAAAAAAGCCCATCTGTTTCGTGCAGACCAGAAAATGTGGGGCAACTGATTGGTTCAGCTGGTGCATAAGATTTACATTCCACTGCACAGTCTTCATTTCCCCATCGTAAATCAGTCACAAGACTTACTACTGCCTCTTCCCTCAAAGTAGCTTACTTTCACAGCTACACTGTTGTCTATACACTCTTGTCTATTGCCCATCTCTGCTGTTCCACTTCAAGGAAGTGCTGGGCCACTTTTTCTCACTCTTACTGAGCTAGAGCCTTTTCAAAAGAAACTGTCATGCATCTTGCTTTGGAAGTTTACAGGAGAGGATTTATTTCAAATTCCTTGTGGAAGGAGTCCCACAGGCTGGCTCTGAGCCCTCTGCTTCAGCCAGCTCCATCACACACTGTTTCAGACTCCTGATGAGAAGGGGGTCCTGATTACAAATGTGGACATTGTTCTTGTGTTAGCCAATACCCCAGGAGTTGAATCAAGGTCTGGGCTAAGTTAAACGAAGTAATCTAAGCATATGAAGTATGTGGCAATGTTGCAGTTCAGTCAGAACTCATTAACCAGCATTTTTCCCCTTTCTGCACGGTCTTCCAGGTTTTAGCTGGAAACAAAACATAGAAGACTATAAAGTAAGTATCACTCTTCTAGTATTTGTACCCCAAAGCAAAGGACATTCTTGTGAATCCCCCAAGCAAGCTGGACCTTGTGAGGGTCCCAGGTAAGAATATTACACAAACCCAGTTAGTACAAATCTTTTTCTGTATTGAAAAAATCCACCCAAAATTTATACCCCTTCCCAGCACTGCCACTGAGAATTTCGTAACTTCCTCCGTTACTTCATTCAAAGAAATCACTTTTCAGAAAAAACAGCTGGGTTGCCAGTAGCAGAAGGAACTTGGCATAAGCTGTTCCACAAAGTAGTATCAGCTGCAGATACTAAAACTTTTCCATTTTCTTGCAGCAGTGCAAAGTACAGCTACACAGTCTCTAATCCTAACAGTAGAACAGACGGAAGAAAATGCCAAGGATACTGTACTGGCTGTATGAGTCAGGGTGCTGGTAGGGAGCGGCTGCAGGTGTAGCCTCTGCGGAAGACATTGGGGCTGCCCTGTACCCAAAGATGACCCAAAAGATGACTCCAGCAGACCTGCCACAGGACACAGCTGAACCTGTCAGCCAAGACAGTGATGCTTTGAGGAAAGTTTATTTAAGAATGAGGAAAAAACACAGCACAAGCAGTGAGAAATGAGGAAAAAGGTCTGAGAAACAGCCCTGAGAACACCAAGGTCAAAGAACAAGGAAGTGGAAGAAGAGCTGGAGCAGAGATTCCCCTGCAACACCTGGAGGAAATCACACTGGAGCAGGTATTTCCCTTCAGCCCATCAAGAGGAGCTCAACAGAGTAGATATCCACATTGCTGCCCAGGGAGGACCCCATGCTGGATCAGGTGATTTCCTAAAGGACTGAAGCCTCTGGAAGGGACCCACTGCTGGAACAGGGGAAAACCATGAGAAAAAGAAGCAGCAGAGAGAAGTTGTTATGGACAGACTGCAACCCCCTCTTCCCCATTCCCCTATGCCTCTTGGGGAAGGAGTGAGGTAGAGATTTGGGAATGAAGGAGTCAAGTTGAGCCTTGGAAAAAGAGAGAGGTGGAGGGAAGGTGTTTCCTTTTTTGTCTTTGTTTCTCATCCAACTCTATTTTTAATTGGCAATAAATCAAATTAATTTTCCACAAGCCAAGTATGTTTTGCTTGTGAGGGTAATTTTTAAGTGACCTCCCTGTCTTTATCTCCATCTACCAGCTTTTTTGTCTAATTTTCTCCCCCCACCTCCTTTTGAGGACTGGGAGTGAGAGAGCAGCTGGGTTGGGGTCTGGCAGCCAGCCATGGTCAGCAAACCACAGAAACAAAGGGAGAAATTCCCATTTCAAGAAAGTTGAAAGCAAACGACAACACAACCTTCAGGTCATCAAGGAGTGATTCCAAACAGCCAGATCTGGTTCCTCTACAGAATGTGTTAATAAGCTCTGTAAGGAACCATAGTGAGTCTCCAGTACACACATACAAAGAGTTCACCTACACTAACTTCACCTAAGGTGTGAATGGTGTGATACTGAAAGAAAAAAGAAAATTTTTTGAGAAAATTAATCCCAGATAGAATTCAGAAAATACTTCTTTGCTTTTTCAGGAGGTTACTGAAACAATCAAACTTTAAGAAGTAACTATAAGTTTAATATAAAAACTGTGGGAATCTCTCAAACAGAAATCAACATTTTAAAATTAAACTTGGATAAAGTGCACAGTTCATTTTGAAAGAGAAAGGTACAGCTCAATATCCGTCAATCCATTTAGTTCCAGAATTGAGACCTTTTTACTTGTACATAGAATTAAGTGGTCTAAAAAGTAAGTCTCCAAATAATTCCTGCTTCTATCACTTCTATGATTACCATGTTTACCTATTCCTTTGTACTTCCTTATCAGTGAGTCAGTCCTCAACAGTAGCACAGAAAGATGATAGCAGAAGGAATTTAAGCGTTACTTGTCCACAAACATCAGACAAAGGCGTTAGCAGACTGTAGCATCAGTCTGCTTTTAACTCCAATTATGGAGTTGAAGAATGTACCATCCCTTTTGACTGCTTATTAGTAATATTAATGGGTTTTTTAAGCTTATTTTTTCTATTTAAATTGCCTAGCTTTAGCTTATAGATATTTTCTACTATTTTTGTCTTGTATATTTGATAAAGAAAACAGGCCAAACTCTCCAAATTTCCCATGACAATGCTGTTTCCTGAATTCCAAGTGTGTCAAATCTTTCTTCCTCAAAGATTTCTTTTTTTTTTTTTACTTTAGATATTCACCTTTGAACTATGACACGTCAGCAGTGTTGCTTTCACTATCATTGCAGATATATGTAAAAGCCACAGTACTACCACTCGTAGGTCAGGTAAAAGGGCTTACTCACCCTCTTTTTCCTATATTGCTTCATGGCTCAAGATGACTAGTTTGCTCTTTACGTCTATTAAAACGTTTTGAAAGCCATTGCTGCTATAAAGTTCCATTTCTCTTCTATTGAATACGTGCTGCAGTGGTTTGTTGCATTTGTTGCACCTTGGTCGGTTTGTTCTGATTTTGTTTACCAGAACCTTTTGCTTCAGCCTCCTTTATAACATTAACTTGGCTGGTTTTTTTCAGGGTTTTTTTTCGATTCTCATTGCTCTTTATGAAACAGCTATTTTTCAACCTACCGAACTACCCATTCAAACTGTAACAGTTTTTCAGGCTTTTGGAACTTCATTAGTGCATAATATTTATTAAGTGAATAAATTTTCAGATATAAATATCCTTTGACTCTCTTTCTGTACCTCTTTCTGGCCCAATGTGTTATCTAGTTACTGGCTTTTGCAAATAAGTAATGCTCTTCTTCAGTAAAGGACTGATAAGCATGTCAATACCTTGGTGACATACAGGGACTTTATTCTGCTTGTTTCCAAACAGAAACATTTTGGAACACCTTTAATAGAACACTTCTCTGGAACCATTCTGTCTTTTCAGCATCATTATGAAACTTTTGCTATCTCCATTTGGTAATGGTCCTGTTTTGCTGCAAGGGTTTCTTTGTTCTTTACATTATTCTGGCTCCTCTATACTAAGCCTTTATTACCTTCCTTAATATCCTTCATTTCCCTCTATCATTTTAGTCATGTTACATCTCTCCCTTTTTGTCCATTCTTTGGCAGACAGTTCCACTCCCGCTAAAGTGAGATGAGATTTTATGCAAAGTTGTCTCTTTCTTTGCAGGCAGCCTGTGTTTCATAGCTGTTTAATGAATGCTTTCAACTGCCTCAAGAAATCAGAAGACTATGTAAACATTCTCTCTTTATTTCCTCTTTATTTTCTTTCTTTCCATTCTTTTTTTGGAAACGTAACATTCAAATTCAGAGAAAAGAAGACATGCCAGATTCTTTGATTACCACTTTTGATGATCAAAATCCTACAATTACTCGTGAAAGTGTTCAAGCCAGAAAAAAATGTCTTGCAAGGTGACTGTAAAAATGGTTGTCAGACTACAATTAAATTTCTTACTGTTTTGTACTGGATAAGTTAGTTGATCTCTCAGAAAAAATAGGCAAGCCCAATCAGCATAAACCAAATCAGAAGATATCTTGTAAATGTTGAAGTTAACAGAACATACAGCAAATGAGGAGATTTAAGTTGCTACAGCAACAGAAGTTGTAACTCACATTAGTCATGTTAACAGCAAGAGATGGGATAGCGCTTGGCTCTGAGCACATCATCTGCATCTAATTATGATTTAACAAATTCTGGACTCATGTGCACCATACAAATCCTTTCACAATTAATGACATATATGCTGAACAAACTGAAGAATGGCAGCCATTTGTTCAATAGTGACTAAAGCCACTTCTTAATTCTTTACAGAAGCTGCTTGCGTTTTCTGTTCTGTCCTACTGACCTAGGCACCAACTCCCATTTGGCAGTGGTGAATTTATTTTGTGTCATTTAGAGTTTTTATCAAAACCTTCAGATCTGCTTATCGATCCTTTAAGAAAGATGGTTGATTCAGTAACTTAGAGTTAGCACTTACGCCAGCTCAACTTTCAAAATATTCTCCTGGTCACATAAATGGAAAGCAGATAGGTAGAGGAAGCACCACAGTATGAACAGGATTAAGAGGCAAACTCATTTTAATTTCTACAAGTCATGCTGAGCTTATGGTTTTGAGAACTGTTTCCCAGAGATGTGCTTTGTACCACACCTGAAAACATAGAAGGTCATGAGATCATTAAACACCCAATTCATATTTTTCACACTCGGCTAAAATTTGAAAGTCCAAAAGCATAGGCCTTTTACTACTGCTCATGATTTGGGACTTCAAAACAATTTAGTTTGACTTGATACTAACTTTGTATTTGGTAAATAGATCTCTCCTCTCCTGCCTCAGAAGAATGAAGAATAAAAAAGAAAAATAAAATAAAAAGCAGCATTCTCAAAAACTAAGTCTATGGCTTGACCATATAGGAAACCTCCCATTATCCTGGAGCAGCTGGGTGATAAACGTGACCCACTCTGGGTAAACAAGCCTGCATTTTATTCTGGTCTTCCAGATGTTACAAATGACATTGTGTTCAAATAACCGCGATCTATTTTTTGTATATGGAACATCTCCCTCAAAACTTTGAGACCAATCTTTCCTTTTATTATTAATATGCCCAGGAATATTAAGGTAGTGCCTAGAGGCCCTATCAGGGGATCTGGAGTGCACTGGGTCAGCTACAGTACACATGCCTAACTGCGGGGGAAAAAAAAGAAAACAAAAGATAGTTTCTGATCCCAGCAGAAAAATACAGTCAGCAGATGGTGTAGAGTACAAAGGACAGTACAACAACTTAGATCTGCCTCATCTGCCTTAAGAACACTTCAAGCTTCAGACATACTCAGGTAGAAATCCCATGTCTTGGTACCACACTTTGTTTTTCTCTGCAGCCCTTAGATGCTGATAAACATTTATAAAAGACAAATGTTCAGTCAAGCGATAAACTGTATCGATCGTGATGACAGGCAACTGAATGAATAAACAACAGAGCAGGCCTAAGGTATCAGTTTTCAAGAAATTAAAGAGAAACGAAATACTACTAAATGGAAGGGCTGGTGCAACAAGACAGGAAGAAGGTTTCATTTAAGTGGAAAAGATGGTTTCCTCATGTGCAGCTTTTGACAGCAAAAATAAGGGAGAAGCATTAGGCAAGAACAACACGACTGCTCCCCCCGCCTTCCTTGATCTCTGCAAATGGCAAATCAGGCCATAATCCAGCAGTGCATTCCTGCACTTTGTTGACAGTAGTTCGTATCTTCGCTTTACAGGGTTTGCCCCTCAAGACTTGTTCAGTAGGTGGCTTCTGTTGCGCTCTTGGAACAGCTGTTCAGCTACAACGTACGACACTGCTCTGCGGGACACTTGTTTTCGTTCAAAGTTGGTTCACATTTTCTTGTGAGCTGCCTTGCCATACAGACGTACATCTCTTCAGCTTTTTTATCCGGATCACTTTCAATTAAGCTATGCTTTAGAAAACGTTTTTCATTTAAATGGCATCATCATTTAGTGGACCATGCTGAGAGTACTATCAGGTAAGCCCTTTAAAATCATTTTTAAAATCTCATGTCACTTGTTAGCTAACATGACCAAAATATATGTATATATGTGTGTGTGTATATATATATACACAGAGGGCATGCTGCCCATAGCTTCCAGCTTTTCATGCCCCACCGACTGAAGACTCCCCAGAGGGCCAGCATGGAGGAAGATGGGAAATGAGTGGCTGGCAGTGAGGTGTGTGCTGACTGCTTATAGGTGCTCCGTGCTTCCCAAGGAGCCCCAAAGACACTCGAGTCCTTGTGGTAGCTCAGGCAGGTGCGATTTGGTGTTAAACTCATCTAAAATTTTCTGCTTGCTACCAAACTACCTGTTTCTGTACTCTCAGGTCTAAGCTACATACCCACACAGGAAGGTGATGAAGGGAAGGCAAGCCAAAAAGCTATTTCCAGTCATTACAACCCGCATCAATAAGAAAACAGGCAGCAAACATCAGATAATTTAGAATTAGGAAGTTTTACCTGCAAATCAACTGGAAAGTTCTCTGTGTTGCTCTCTGAGCAGAGTCTTGAAATTATACTGGTTTCAAGGGGTATTTTTGTTCATGAAACCACATTAACAAATGTTGAATCTGAGTGAACTTTATAACTTCCAGCAGCTGTACCATGTTCTGTGCTTTACTAAGAGTTATTGATAATGATTGTGGGCTGACCAGTGTCCCTCAGGAAGTGGCTGGATTATTTTTTTTTTAAAGCACATGTTGCTCCTTGAGATGGGAAGGGATCCTCACAGAGCTCTTATTCACCTGTTGCATGCCACCTCCCTCCCTGGGGCAGAGTGATCTGACTGCACCACCTCTCACCCTCAGGAGAGACAAGGAGGACACGTGGCACAAGAATTACGGTAACTGCCGATTAACACCCAGCTGAGATTGTGGGGAACGGTAAGTAAGGAGTCTGAGTAAATGAAGAAGAAGGCTAAAGGCAGGAAAGGGGAGGGGGTACACTGAGCATGCTGGAGAAGACCCTTGTGAGCCCATGGGAACACCAGGACACGGCTGGCAGCAGATTTGTTTATGAAGCCGGCTGTGAGTCTGGATACATCAGCTGTCTGTCTCTCCAGTCCCCAGCACCCTGGGAACACAGAGTTTTGATGTTTCACAGTGGCATGCTGTGCCCAGCCTTGAAAATTTCCTCCCTGAGCATAGGGCAAGACTCTTTCTTTTCCTCTCTGACCCTAATATCATCCTCCTGGGATCCTCCATGCAACTATCAAATTGCAAGGGGAATGAACTTGTATTTTCATAAGATAGCAGGGTTTTCTTTTCCTCATGTTGTTCCTTGCATGAAACCACACAGGCCTGAACAGAAGTGTTATAAATCTAAGAAATGCTTGGGAGATGTCTCCCACATCTTCAAAACGTAATGGTGCAATAGAAAAACCAGTTACTAGGAGGCCATCGTTATACCATTCACTTTGTATTCCCTATTCCACTCTGTATTCCCTATTCCACTCTTCGTGTTAAGAAAACACTGAATGCACAGAAATCACTTTTTCCAGTTTGCGGACCCTGAAATTTTTCTAGTGAGTGTTGCATAGTGATTTGGAGCTTATTGACAGTAAGTTTTCTTTCTTTAATTGCCTTTCATAACTCCTACAGAAGAATTCCAAGGAGTCCAGGGTTTCTTATGACCACAGATTGAAACTTGCTAACCTAGAGCAACACACTGTCCCCAGCAGGTGCTGTTGAAGCTTCCTAATGATACACCAGTCTGGGCTTGCCAGCACTCTATGGCTCTTGCTGCTGACTGCTCCTTAGCAGAGCAAGAGTGGTAGCCATAATGGGACATACAGCCTTGTGTGATGCTGGCATAACACGCCTAGAAGTCACTAAGTAAAGACAGTCTGACAGGTGACCATCTGATTGCAGCTACTTTTGCATGACCAGCTTAACCCACTTTCACATACTCTAAAGTGCCTTAACTCATCCTGGGTCCACATATTAGTATTTCTAACTTGTGCAAATTCTGAGGTCTGGAGCAGAGTTTTGGCTCACCACAGCATGCAAGGCACAGCTAGGACTTAAATGCTGGTCAAGGACATTGTATTGATCTGAAGGTCTGCTTCAGAAGCCAGGTGTATGGCAAAACCTACTCAGTTCATTCATGTTTTACAAATGACCCAAAATTTTTGAGCACTCCTCTACTTCTGGAAAGTTCTCTGTCTACCTTTGCTTGGCTTTGTGTTTTTTCAGATTTTTTTTTCACTTGTCTGGGTGTTCACAACTTTTTCTGATAACACATGGGATCATTTGAGAGGTTTTCTTTGTTTTTTGAAGAAAATTTCTCTGAAGCAGAAGAACCTATAAATGAAAGCCATTAACTGGCCAGAGAGGCACTGTGAAATTTTAATAAATCTTTACAAGGAGAAAACAGTGGAAGAATTTTTCTTCATGGACACAAGAAAAGAGTATCTTTATAAACAGTTGTAAGGGAGAAAGAGCTGAACACAAAAGATGAGCAGCAACAGTATTAGGAGAAAGCAGGTAAAAAAAAAACTGTGCAAAGATAAACTAGTGCATGAAACAAGAAGCTGCAGGAGAGCCTGAATATTACACAAAGTTAATATAGTATATTATATAGTAAAGTATACAAAAATCATCAGAAGTACTTGCATAGGCTTAGCAGGGAGGCTGATGGAATCACGTAATCCCAGAGACTTATTTTTATTTCACAATTAAAACCGGTTTGACTGGCTGCCTTAGAAAAGCAATGCTCATGTCACTATAGAACATAAATAAGTAAAAGTGATTTAACTTACAGGTAAGGCTACTGTGTGTAAAACCACATTATGAATGCAAACTTAGCACTCTGAGAAATAATCAGTGTGTTTTTGTCTGCATGGTGATATAGTTGATTCACCAGTAATCTTAACCCATTTTCAATCCCAGTAATGCTATTTAATACCAGGGCAACTTACATGTTGTGTCTCAGCCACTTTAGCCACAGAAGATCTGGAAGTATTTTGTGTTTGCATGGTGTAGACAAACTTAAGGTATACAACTTCACAAACAGTTCTGAGTAGTTCACAGGAAATTAATAGGAAGTTCCTCACCTGATGCTTACTCTGATGCTGAGCTCTGTCATGCTTATTACTCTCAAAAAAAAATTTTTTTAAACTTGCCTTTTTAACTTGGGGAGGCATCACGTTGTATTTAGTTTATATTCTTATTACTGTGAGTCATGTTCCTCAGGGGTCAGTATCGGGACAGATGCTGTTTAGCATGTTTGTCGGCGACATGGGCAGTGGGATTGAGTGCACCCTTGGCAAGTTTGCCAACAAGAAGAAGCTTTGTAGTGCGGTTGACACACTGGAGGGAAGGGAAGCCATCCAGAGGGACCTTGACAGGCTTGAGAGGTGGGCCCATGCGAACCGCATGAAGTTTAACAAGGCCAAGTGCAAGGTCCTGCACGTGGGTTGGGGCAATGCCAAGCACAGATACAGGCTGGGCAGAGAACGGTTTGAGAGCAGCCCCAAGAAGAAGGACGTGGGGGTGTTAGTGCATGAGAAGCTCAATACGAGCTGCCTGTGTGCCTCTCAGCCCAGAAGGCCAACCGTACCCTTGACTGCATCCAAAGAAGTGTGGCCAGCAGGTCAAGGGAGGTGATTCTCCCCCCCTACCCCACTCACTCTCGTGAGACCACATCTGTAGTACTGCATTCAGTTCTGGGGCCCGCAACATAAGAAGGACATGGACCTGTTGAAGTAAGTCCAGAGGAGGGCCACAAAGATGATCAGTGGCCTGGAGCACCTCTCCTATGAGGACAGGCTGAGAGAGTTGGGGTTGTTCAGCCTGGAGAAGTGAAGGCTGCTGTTAGACCTTACAGCAGCCTTCCAGTACCTGAAGAGGGCCCACAAGAGAGCTGGAGTGGGACATTTTACAAGGGCATGTAGTGATAGGATGAGGGGTAACAGTTTTAAACTGAAAGAGGGTAGATTTAGATTAGATATTTGGAAGAAATTCTTCACAATGGGGTGGTGAGACACTGGAACAGGTTGCCCAGAGAAGTTGTGGATGTCCCCTCCCTGGAAGTGTTCAAGGCCAGGTTGGATGGGGCTTTGAGCAACCTGGCCTAGTGGAAGGTGTCCCTGCCCATGGCAGGGGGGTTTGAACAAGATGATCTTTGAAGGTCCCTTCCAACCCAAACCATTCTATGATTCTATTATTTTATGACTATTGTGGTGTGTGTCCTCCTCTCCTGTTCAAAATCAAAACAAACTAGCATACATTAGGTATTTCAGTTATTACATGCAAAGTGAATTCTCACATCACAGTATTTTACAATGGAGGATGGGGGCAGAAGGAGATCAAGCTACCTAAAATAAAAAACCTTATCTTTGTATTCTTGTCTCCATGAAATAGCAAATTGTACTCAATTTCTGAGGGTTTTCACAGTTTTCTGAGCTGTGAAACAAATCCACCATAAGGAACTGTAGACATTTTTCAATATACTGCAGCAGAAAAATACACTGAGGGAAATATTTCAATCTCAAATAATTTGGAAAAGAGGTGTTTTACAACCAGAATTATGTCTGAAAAGTGTTTAAGTACTAAAGCCCCCACTTACCCTTGGGTGACCTCATTGCATTCACAGGCATTTCAGCAGTCTGACCAGGAGCACCATTTGTTTCTTGAAACATCAGTAATTATCTGATCAGAGAGTTTTTGAAAATTGAATAGACAGCTGCTTACAATTGATATGGTTCCAGCTTCACAGTGCTGTGGTGCTTGACTTGTCAGCTATGGTAAGACATATCTTTTATCCCTGCCCTAGTCCTGTTGTGTATCAGACTTCGTTGCTTGTCTGCCCACAGCAATATATGCTGGTTTTGGCAGCCTGCAGTGCAGCTAAATGTAGTGAATGGAAGCCATTGTTTTAGTACTGAGCATCAGCTTAGCAAGCAGAAACAGTTATGTTCTGCTTTGAACACCTCCTTTTACCCGAAGGCACTCACTTCAGGGGACAAAAAAACAAACAGCATGTGTTAAGACCTGGAAATCCATGTTCACCTAAATTAAGGTGTCTTGCAGGCAATGTGGGTCTTCTCCAATCCTTTATAAAACCAGCTGAGGGACTTCTATTGACTCTAGTGGCATCAGATGAACCTCCTAGAGGAGCAGGTTACCTTTTCCTTTTTTGAGCAGCAGGTTCTGCCTAGGTAATGCATAACAGCATGGGCAGAGCCAACTGCAAGTCAAGCTTGTGATGAATGACTGGCAGTGTTGTTACCATTTCCCATAATTTTTAAAGCTTCATATTTTGTAAGTAATACCCTGTAACTTTGTTCACTCCATTCTTTGTATGGAGAACATGCTGATACTCTGGACAGAGTAAGAAAAGTGGACTGCAGTACTACGTCATGGTGAATGCCATAAAAGTTAAACTGAGTTCAAGACACATGTTAACCCTTGCACAGCTCGGACAGATCTTTACAGCTCCCAGCAGCTCAGCCAATCAATGTTTGTAGGTAATGGCCTTGGTAATAGTGGCTGATCTCATGCCAATAAAGACCTTAAAGGAACCATCAGTGAATGTCCTCAAGATGTATTTGTCAAGCGGAAGTAGGATAGCTGTTCTAATGAAGTTCCCTTTGCTAGATCTTGCATGCATGTGTGAAATTTTGACCAACAATGCCAACAGTTTGCCTTAGACTGCTCTCCATCGTTAAGTCTCAGCAGACATTGTTCTGCCATTCCTGAGGGTGACGTATATACCCTATCTATAAAACAATCTTGTAGTTACCTTACCAGAAAGGCTTAAGGCTGCAGCTCTTCGAAGTGGAGATGTAAGAAGGACGTGAGAGTTACCTGGAGAGCAGCAGTGAGTCTTTCTTTGCTACACCAAAGTACAGACAAAATTTGGTTCATCCCTAAGCATTCAATAACCTTCCTGTGTTCATAGACACTCACAGAAGTGACTCAGATTCTGGCAGCTAAACACTCCCAAGGGTCCCCTAGCACTCAGTACCTTTATCCTGAAGGAAAGATGCCCATGGCTCTACATACACAAGCAAGAAGCCCAAGACATTTGTTTTCAACTTTGCACAATCAGCCAGAAGTTGATTGACCAACAGCTATAATATAAAAATTCAGGTCAGTAACCAGAATAGAAAGAAGAGTCAAAAGAAACACACACACAGCAAAGATAACTTAACAGCTTCATTTAATGATGTAAGCAGCAAAAAACTTTGAGGTGGCACTGCACATTTCTACCTTGCTGCTTGCACATGTGTTTGGATCGGGTGGCAAGATTTCTGTTATTTTTCAATTACAATCTTTAAGCTTATGGTAAAACACATAAAATTAACACTAGAGCTAAAAAAAAAAGAGACATTAAACACCAGTCCGTATGTTGTTTGTCCATTTCTTGTCAAAAACCTAGCAAATGGGAAAGCACAAAGGCCTGAACAAGGAGCTTTCCTGCCTCAGCATGCCCTCATCATGAGGTAGCAAGTGATGGTCTTCTTTGCATGCCCTCCTTCCTGCTCCGTGTGTCTTGGTGTTCTTGTGCACTACATTGCGTATCTTGAGCATGGCATTGCAGCTCTGGCTCTGGCACTAGGAGCGTGAATAAATGCAGGTAGCTGCCATTCTTTGTCCTGAACTATTGGCATCACTGCCACTGTGCAGCTGGCATGCGTGGAGTGGAGGATCAAAGTCATGCAGGAAACTTGCTGCAGGACTCTGGTGGGTTATATACAGCAGGAGGCTGCTTTGCAGAAAGCTGCAGAGTGGCTGGAGAAGTAGGGAGTTTCCTTATCAGAAAAGGGAGGCAGGACTGAATTTAAGCATCTATGGGTTATGCAGGAAGGTTTTCTGTTTTGGAGTTTCAGACATCGAACCTAAAGTCCCTAATACAGTTTTCAAATCATGTCCAAATGACAGGATTTAAGGAAACTCTAGCAGGAGAAATTGGTAGAATTTCCTAACCTTTCAGTGCCTGACAATTTGTTTCAGAGATACAAACATACAACAAAGGGCGTTCAAACAAAAATTAGTCCGTTTAATAAACAAATGGTCTTTGTGTAAACAAACCAGTGGGGAAAAATAACAAACCATTTTGCATTTTTCACACTAATGGTTGAAACTGGATAAAGCTTATCCTCTAGAACCTGCAGAATATTTTTATCTAAGTAGATGGAGAGTTGTTTAGTTTCACCGTGGGACAAAATCTGAGGATTTTTATATAATCCAGTTTAAGTCTTTACACCGTGATCCAGTAGGTCATCTCTTGACCGTATTCATGTTACTTGCTGACTGTTGCTACTGGTTCACGGATTCCCAATGGTATAAGAAGAAAATAATGTATTTCCAGGAACATGAGCTGAATGAAACATCCCGTATATACAGCTAATTCTCACTTACAAGAAACAATTACTCTTTCATAGAGTTCAAAGACCTTTAGCCAAAACAAAGCTTTCTGAAGTCAGGAAGAATTTTGGGAAGATTGGATCTTGCTGTCTTTATTTAATGAAAATGTTATCATGAAGGCTGTTAAGAAATCAAAGATTTACTGTCTGTCACAATTCAATAACATTGAAAGAAAACAGATCTCCTGCCCTTCCGCTATCATGCTCAATCTTACATTGCAGGAGAAGCAGTTCAGGTCACCTGCATAATTACTAGGGCTGGTAAAACATAATGATGAAAACTAAACATAAACTTTTAAATTGAGCTGATAATCTGATTATATCTCCTTTTGGTTTTGTTCTCCTCCTTTTTCGGTGTAACTGTTAAGTCAAAATTTATGCAAACAAATACGTTAAATCTAAACTAAGTATATACAGAACTCCATAAACTGTGCCATGCTATCGGGGTACAAGGTTTAAGGTTAGTTTCTAAGATATTACTACTTACAGCTCTTAGAGAAAAAAGAAAACATAAGACCAGGGTCTGTAGCATAGCTCATTTTTATTGTTTAAACAGTTTTTGCATAGGAAATATATCCGCTTCCAGTAATTGACTGCAGTATGAGCAGCTGCTAGCAGTATAGGCTGGATATAACAGTAACAATCACATTAAGTCAAGCTTGATTTACACCAGTTTAAAACTTGTGGCAGTTGAGTTCATTTGTAACCTAAAAAAAAGTACCAAAAAGAACATTATTATCCTCCAACCAGGCACAATAAAAACCTTTGTTAACACTCAGGCTAAAAACAGGTCTGATGCCAGAGGGCCCTAATTCCAAAATTAAGTAGCTGTACTGTAATGCATCCTACTAGTGAAGGTTCATTACACAAAGACTGTGCATGCACCTCCTTTTTAATTAAAATGTAACCTTCAGGATTTATGGCCTACAGTATGGGGAAAAATGCCAAAAGTTTTAAAATGGATCAACCCTGGTGTGTAGCTAGCAAGCAATAACTGACTACTTGTCACCTACAGTTGTACTAAATGTATCTAAAGAAACACACAGCCCTACAAAAGTTGTTCTCAGAGAAATATCATTGAGACGGGGTGCCTCTTCCCAGCTTACTAAAAGTTCTATATGATATAAGCACAAATTAACAGCTTGATGAAGACATAATCTAATGCAGCTCTTGAGAAGCCTATGCCTGGGATTGAGGAACCCCTCACATTCTACAATGTTGTAGAGATTTTTTTTTTTTGAAGAAAATGTTATCTGAAACATATTTACAACTGAACTCAACAGAGACTGTGAAATTGAACAGGCACTGCTCATTTGTTTGAGTTTTTTGGTAAACATTTTGCTGGTTTTTGTTTCTTTCTCATTTTGCATCAACTTTTATCAGTCCATGCAACTTCAATGCCCTCTAATGAAGAATGCATAATAAGCCATACTTCTTAAAAAACTTCCTTCTGCATATAGAGATACATTTGCCACATCAGTCCCTGTAGCACAGTTTTCAAAACCATTCTGTCAAAAATACAGTAATACAAAGACTGGCTTTAGTGTCACTAGCTCACACTGCTCTCCGTTTATTTAGGCCACCTTTTGTTTTTACTGTTACCGTATCATGCAATAAAAGTATCAAAGGCTTATTCTAGGATATGATGATGCTAGTGGCACTGAAGCCGTTTTCACAAATTCAACATACATTTGAATTGCAACACACAGATATTTCTAAAGAGTAATAACTAGTGAACCCTTTTATCATTTAAAAAAAAAAAAACTACTTACAACCATTGAAGAAAAAATTGCAACAAAAAATGTAAAAATTGACCGTCTCCAACTTGTCCCCTTTACTATTAACAATGTGACCAACAGAGCTGTGGCATGGAAACAGTACAAAGAGTTGTCATGGCAATAAGTTTGGCTGATGCAAAGGTCATTGTGCAGGGTTAAAGGGCAAAATCAGTGGTCCGTGTTATCCTCCAGCTGCAGTGCTCCACCACACCCACACAATTTTGAGGATTTAGAAAAAACTGGGGAACTAGCAGAAAGTGCAAATAAGAAGGAGGCAGTTTTCAGCTCCTTCAGCATGGAGTAGAACATTCAACTTTGAGCTTTTCCTGTTTAACTTGATTAGCCTGCATACGATTTTACTCTCTCCCTTTTTTTTTTTTAAAGTTTTCTATAGAAACCCAATTTAAAAAAAAAAGTCCAGGAGCATGCAGCTGGTTGATGTTAATAAAAGACCTTGACAGGACCATGTAAACCATATTGGATGTCATGCTTGGGGCCTTACTGCCAGCAACATTAGAGAGTTGTTTCATTAAAAGTGGATACTGTACACTGAATATGGGATAACTTTCTGCAGCCTTCATAATCTCACACAGTAACAATAATTTAGATTTAGGTACAGAACATACTCTGGTGTCACAGCTGAGTATGTCCTTGTGCAATCTCTTTCATTAAGTCCTTATGAAGCTACAAGTTGCAAATCCAAAATTCTGCTCCCTGAGGACACAGCTATGTGAGACGTAAGTACTGTTTTAGTTCTCTGCCTATCCTGAATTGCTCTGTGAACCTAATCTTAAATACCATCATGTAACAATCACAAGAACTTTTGCTAAAGGCCATATATACTAATAAAAAGACAGTGGTGCTTCCAACATTTTGAAATGCTCTGAAAACCAACTTTTCCAATACTAAATACAACAAAATAACCTTCATAAAATATAACTTTTCTCCATTTACATTTTTAAAGGATTAGTAACCTATGCTTTTCAAGCACAGGAATCTGCGAAATAACTCCTAACATGGACAGATTTTTTTTTTAATACATAAATTAAGAAACTGGAGAGTTTTAACCCAAGTCCAGTTTCCAAACAAGGAATATTCTTGTTTACTTTAAAAATGGAAATGACATGCATTTCCATTATAATTGTTAAAAAGTTAGCTTTACAAACAAGGGTATTTTAATTAAAAAAAATTCTTAACAAAACTATACAGTGTACAAATTACTGTCTACAAGGTAGGCGGTTCATTCAGAAGATCCTCCTTTCTTCTCGCTACTTGCAGCTTCACAGATTCATTCACATATTTTCAATGGAGCTGCCCACCTGAACATCACCCCACAACTATATTGCTATAATTAATATTTTTGCCATGTCTTTATGTACAGTCTCCTTCACTGCCTTTTTTTTTCCTTAGTCAAGCCTCAAACGTTCATGTCACTCCAGGGGAAACACACTTCAGTGGCACAGCCATGAGGCCGGGGCTGCAAAGCAACTTAATAAAGGCAGAACAGTGCACATAGAACGGGGTGGCTCGATTTAGTCAGAATACACTTCCTGGTGAAGGAGGAGGCCAGAGACTGGATTTGAGTTCTCAACCTTATCTTAATCTTTTGACTGCTGAGCTTAAAAAAAAAACCAACAAAAAACAAAACAACCCCAAACCAAACCTACAATAAATGAAGAGTTCGTTTTCTTCCAAACAGGCTTTTCTATTAGAGAGGCAGGTGGAAAAAACCCACAGTTGCTTAACAACCAAATTCATTCCCATGGAAGGAAGGAGTTTGATTTTTAAAATACTGCATCTGTAAGCTCAGTTTTTTTTCATACAGGAGGTCAGAAATATCAAAAAACTCTGTTAAGGGCACCCATCTTCCTGCAAGGGCAATCATAATTTGCCTATCGCACTTTGAAGCCTGAACTTGTTTCAGTTTCACCTTGGTGTGCTGTTAAAAGCTTAAGGGGAATACCCTGCTAATGGCACTAATCGAGGAAAGCCCCTCTGCTCTTGAACTACTCAGAATCAGTGGTGGGTGGAAAGGACAATACGTTGTTTTACCAGTCAGAGCCTGAGGTGCAGTCTCGGTGGGTCTAGTACATTTTGGTGATCTCAATAACCACATGCTTAGTGAACGAATTCACTTACTACGGGGCTCAGAAAAACAGGAACATGATGTTGATGTTTATTTTATTTTGATGTCTTATCTTTCAACGTGGGGTTTTCTTTTTGTCAGTTTAGCTATCGATAAATCTCAAGGATTCGCTTTTCTACAGCTCCTGTCTCTGTAGCCGTTCCAGGCCGTGCCTACACACACGTATCTCCTGCCAGAGACGTGGGAATGTGCCACCACCACGTCTCGTTAGCTGCCGTGCGCTGGCCAGAGCCAGAAGGGACGGACTTTGGTGTGCCACTGCCCAGCGCTCGGTGGGGCGTCTGTTGCTGGAGCTGCACCTCCAGGGCTGCTCCAGGGTAGGAAAACATCCAAAATGCAGAGGCAACTGCAAAGGGATGAGTTTTGCCCCCCAGGATATCCCATATCCACACGTCTATACTCCCCTCCGCTTGCACACTAATAAAAGGACGTGCTTTTAAGAAAAATTTACCCTGTGTTGAAAAATTCACCCTGTGTACATCACAAAGATCCCTGGTGCGTAAGAGGTTTCCAGCAACAGGCTCACTACTGATTTGCAAGAAGTGATTTTACTGGAAATACACTTCTATTCACATCATAGTCTAACTACATACATTAAGAAACTCCTTCCCCACTACAGCCCGGAGCCCTCCATCTGACCTGCTGTATGAGAAGACACTGCAAACCTCTGATACAGCCTGAGCAGGCTGAAAATTGTAATTCAGATGCTGTGAGTTAACAAATTTGGGGGGGAGGGGGAGAAGAATGTTTTGACGTAGAGAGAAAAAAAAAAAAAATTACCAGTCAAGCAGACTAAGGGAGGCAAATTCTCTGCAGGAGGAACTTCACAGTCAGTGGAATCATGCCAGCACAGATTTTGGCCCTGTGTGTGCATTTCCTAGACAAAGCAAGTGTCTTTGTCATTCTGAGCTAAAAACATTTACTAACATGAACACTTTAGGATGCAGTATCTTTGCCAGAATGGAAAAGGCTTCATCTCACTGTGGGTCTTGACCTCTTTCTCTCTCTCTCTGTCTGTGTGTCTCTCTTTCTCCAGAAAAAAACTTAAACAATTTCCTCAAGTCAAGTCTGCCTCCAACAGAATTCATTATTTACTTTTTAAATCCAGAAATGATTTCAGCTTGCACCCCAGGTGGGAAGTTAAAAAGAGGGAACCGATTTGGAAAATTGTCACAGTAGGCAGAACAGTCGCTTTGCAGCCCTTGCCTGGCTAAGGGTGCACTGCTTCACAGCTACACTGTAAAGTGTTAAAAATCCTCCCCACCCACCCCAGAATATATATATATGTATGTATAAAAAAAAATCCCCTGTCCACCTCTCAGTACAGAAAAGGACCTCATCACACTGCAAAAATAGCAGTACCCACTTTGGTCAATTAAAACAAACAGAAAAAGCATACATTATTTTTTTTTTCTTTTAAATCTGTGTACTTACCTATAATAACCAATACAGCTAAAAGCACTACCTACATAGGCAAAACTTGGTATTGCATAATTCGTATAAATTTGTATCCCCTCCCCCCAATATTAATTGGAAGATGAAAAACATGAAAGATTAATAGAAAAAACACCAAAATACTGAAAATATTGCTGGTCGATTACAATTTTTAAGCGGCAACTATACACAGGCATGATATGCTTTATAAATGTGAGATAAAGGTATAACTGTCTAAAAAATCCATGATGTCACACTTTTTTCCCATCTGGAGTACAAAATATTTTGTCATAAAAATGGTAAAGATTTAAAATTATAATAAATGCAGCAAAACAAGTGTAGTGATGTAATTTTTTTGTGGTTTTTTTTCCTTTTTTTGTTTTTTTCCGTTTTTTAGATTTCAAGGCAAGGCACGTAATGTGGACATTATATCTTCGTGCAAATTAGGACTACTGGAAAGAGTATTTTAATTATTTTTTTAAAGAGACATAGAGGCAAAATGTCTGCCCATGCACATTATATTTCTGTCAATATGTGAAAATGGTTGAACAAGGCGAACTTCTGAAAGCACCATGCAAGTTTTCAGCACCCTGTAATTAGACTTACATTAAGAGTGCATTATTTAAATATAACATATCCCCATCCTGGTATTACCAGTTTGTAAACGGTAAGCTTTGCCCTTGTGACATGGATTTGCCTATCTTTTTGTCTCTATGATGCAGATTTTACAGAAACTTGTAAACCCTACGGGGTTTTGATGCAACCAGTATCTTTAAATAAATAAATCCTACCCCTCTGTGGAGGCAGCAGCTAAACCAACATAAGTGCTGTGTTTCCATTGATTTCTTTTTCTCAAGGACATGATTTGTCTTGATTTAATGCCTTTTAATGCCCTCAAAAACTGAGGGGAAAAATAAGTTTGTTCAAAGTAATTTTTGTTTCTATTTTTAATCCCCTCAATTTAGAGTCCAAGGGCTGAAGGACTTATAGTGATGACCCCTTACATATGATTCTTAAATTGCACTTGCCTCTGTAAGTGTTTCTGTAGTGGGGAAAGCATCCACTTTCTTCCTTTTCTTTTTTACTGTTGCATGAGGAGATGACACTTTTACCTACGTAGAGGCATTTCTTCCATAGAGCCTGTGTGTTCATACTGATTGAAAACTTCAAACTGCATAACACACTAGAAAAGGCTGAATTAAGGGCCAAAGTTTAGTAAATCCATACTCATAACTAAAGGCTACAGAGCTTATTTTTAAAACATTTAGAAATCAGAGAGTTGAGAAAATGCTTGGCTCACGGCCCTTGTCCTCCTGCAGCTCTGTTGCTGCTGCCTAGCCTTTGTTTTGTGAGATAACCAGGAATAGTGATCCCATGCGTAAACAACAAGAATACTAAACCAATAAAACTAGCTTATCATGCAAATATTAAGGCATCTAGAAAGTCAGTTAAAATATATTGTCAGAGACAGAACATCTATTTCCCAGCGGACTTCATATAACAAAGGCTACTTAGCAGGGGCTGCGTTCTACCCATCACTGAAATATCATTGACCCTTTGTATGTCATTTCAGTTTCAACCATAATTAGGGAATTACTGATTGTAAGAGCTGCAATTGCTGGTCTATTTTTTCTTCTTTCTTCAGTTTCTTTTCTCGTCCTGTCTTCCTTTCTTTTTTTTCTTTTTTACTTTTGTTTTTATTTACTATTTTTTCCCTCAGTTGCTTGTTTCTGCTTGAAGGAAAGGCTCTCCAATTATGTTCAAACCATAATTTGGGACATTTGTCGGCAGGATCGGTGTCCTATTTGATACCTGAAAAGGAACCAAGCTAGCCCAGGTACCAGGACTGTTGAAAAGGGGAAAGAGATAAGGAGAGAGAGAAAGAGAGAGAAAAACAAAACATAAATTAAACATTGCAAAGACTAGAACTCAATTAATTTGAATCAGAGTTAAGCCAATATTCATTATTAAGAGCACTACTTAAGATAAAATAGGAAATCAAATTTGTGAATATTACTTGAGATTCTACTTCGCAGTTTTCTTTGTGGAAGTATTACTCATTTGGAAAAAAAACCCAATTGTGTTCAATTTTAGTTGCAAGTAGTATTACTGCTGTCTTACACTAAGTGGTATGTTTGTTTATGAAAGCTCTCAAAAATTTCAGATGCAAATATATAGAGCAGACACAACTAAACCACACAAATGACACTATATGGCACCACGGTTGTTATTTAAGAGCTACTGAAATACACTACAGTGTACAGGTTTGCTCTTTTCCAGAGCTCTTTTCCAGTGGTTAAGCTTTCTGTGCAATTTCCTACCCTCTTAGCACTTTGCAGTTTATCTTGTTTCAGTCCCAAGATGCGCCTCTGATGTGCATGTGTCCCCATGAGAACAGAGGACCTTTAATATTCAAAATCTTGCTTTCTTTAGAGATTTTTCCCAAAAAGTATCAGTGCCTAAGGAACACTGAATAACACTGGGCCCAATCATGTAAAAACCTGCAGCCAAGCATAGCCATGAGTCCAAGGGTGGCAGCAAGTATCATAAATTTTTCTACAAACGTCTGAGGAAGAAAATATTTTCAAAGGCAATTCAATGACTTTGGAACTTCACTCATCATTTCAGAAGCATTCTGTCACTGAGGAGCTTAAGTCCCAATGGCATTCACATGTTTACCAGGCACCAACTAGTAGTAGCAACAACTAGTAGTAGACCCAACAGTATTTGCAAGATGGATACTCAAAGAAAGACCTCAGCTGCCTCTATTCAGTACCCAGAGCAGACCCTGAGCAGCCTTTTCCTTAGGTGTGTTTCTGGCAACTCAGAAATAACAGATTTTAGAGAAAATCTCATCAAATTTATTCAGAAAAAAACCCAGCATCGTTACGTTTGCAAACATTGACAAACAACTAACACCAGAACTGGAGATGCAGCGTGCAAACACGTGCCTCCTCCGTGTTTTACTGTATTGAGCTTTTCTCCCCACTAGGTGTTTCCAAAACCACAACAGTTTACCCGGGAATACATATTGGCATTAGACTGATTGATAAGCTTAATGGTGACGCATCTGAAGACTAAAACCTCCAGCATACGTTTTGCAGAGGAAGGATGCCGGAAGTTTTCTTCATTCTCTATCATCAGTCACCCCTCCGCACTGCTCTCTCCCTGGATGAGCAGATGCACTGGTGGGGCATCAGCTGTAACGTGGAAATCAGACCCTTTTTATCTATTATTTCAAATGTGTACAAAATAACATTTCACCCGGCAGATTTATGTGATCCTTTCAGCTGCTGCGGTATAAACATTAAAGAAAGAGGTCAACTTATTTTGTGAAATCCAGGGGACAGGTTCCTCAGATCTTTTATATTAAAAATAATACAAACAGCTTCTGTCATTTACTCCTGTTTGATACTCTTTACCTCTCTAAACCTGTTAATTTGCTATTTTAATTTCCAACAATTAATATCAGGTGCTTTGTTTTACGCATAAAAAGTGGAAAAAATTGCTAACCTGCTTGTCTCAGTGATGGTCAAATTCTGAAGGGAGCAGGACTAATCTTTTTACTCAAGGAAATATAAGAAATATGAATACCCTAATGTATTTTAAGTGCCTGAAGTACAAATATTATTCAATAGGGTGGAGGTTCTTTCCAACTGGACATATTCTTGGAGGACACCTGAAAAGCTGGGGAATTTTAACCTCTTCAGAAATTTAAAATATCTTGCTGTATTTTCAAAATCTTAGATCATCTAATAAGTTTAATTAAATATTTTTCTTCTTTAAAATTCTATTGACTACTACAAATAAATTCTGTTGTTGTAGAAATAACCCCTTTTGAAATTCAAAAATCACAGTTACACTGCAAATATTGAAATATTCACAAAGATTTTAACCCAGTTATGCATAGAAGATTTGTCCAGTATGATCTGATGAAACAAAATAGAACACTAGCTAAAAGAATGTAAATTTTGTGTGAGGTCAACATGATATTTAAACAATTCCTGTTGTAAAGGCTAAATACAGAGCTTCCAGGTTATCTTTCTGAAGATTTACAGTGCACTTCAGTGGTTGGATACATATATCTGTGACTTTTTCTTTGTTTTAAAATCAACAACCTTCTAACGACTACAGTGGGTGAAAGAAAGCAGTCAGTGCTGATAAAGAACAAATTACTATTTGTTGCAGCTTGCTTATCTACTGCTTCATATAGGAGGCAGAGATCTTGATTTTGTGGAAAGTGCTCAATAAAAATAAGTTGTAGCAAGTGACTAATAAGACTGTTGTTGCCATATGACCTACAAATTTAATATGTGTTTATTTAAACCTTTCAAGCCTCTCACCTTATATTATGACCATGACAAAAATGCGGATTGCACCAAATTCAACAATGCTGCTTATGAATCCTCGGGGACTAATAAAACTCCCAGGTGCACACTGTGTGGATCCCACAGGAGTTCAGGAAGCCTCTCGCGCTGCTCATGCAGAGCGTCCAGCTGACTGCCAGAGATGAAAGCGCACCCAATGGAGCACTTGCAGCACCAGGGCAGCTACCTACCATCTGCATGCGGTGGCTGGAAAAGCCATTGCTCTTACACCACTGAAGGTGAGCTGAAGTCACAGAATCACAGAACAACAGAATGGCAGGGGTTGGAAGGGCCCTCTGGAGATCATCTAGTCCAACCCCACACACACTAAAGCAGGTCCCCCCAGAGCAGGTTGCACAGGAATGCATCCAGGCAGGTTTTGAATATCTCCAGAGAAGGAGACTCCATAACCTCTCTGGGCAGCCTGTTCCAGTGCTCTGTCACCCTCACAATAAAGAACTTCTTCCTCATGTTCAGACAGAACTGCTTGTGTTCCCGTTTGTGCCCGTTGCCCCTTGTCCTGTCACTGTGCACCGCTGAGAAGTCCCTGATCTACATGCATCGGCTGGGCAGCAGCCAGCCCTGCTGGCAACCAGGAAGAACAGGCCATCCCCTCTGTTTACTACCACTTCCTAAGCCATGGTCTTCAAGGCTTGATGAGCTCCAATTGTATTTTGGAAATTAACGTTATCAGACTGCAGTTTTATGTAACTGTATCTCAGGCCACCCCAGTCCTGATACCACCACCAAGTGTTTAGTGCAGACAAAAGAGGAAACCTGAATGAAAGTTACTGATGTGAATAGTACTAATCACAGCACAAAGCTCTGAGAACAGCTATGATATGACGAATAACCAAAAAAATTACTTGGGCTTTGCTAGGCTGTGTGTGTGTGGCTGTCTACCCAACATCTCCAGGTACCACATTACATTTACGGTAAATTAAATTGAACTTTCAACTACCATATGAGCCATACCCTGCTTTGTAGCTCCTCAGTGCTCCTGCGTGCAGCCAAGCCAGACTGACAGCCCAGAAGATCAAGGTCCTCTAGCAACTTTCTCAAATCTGCTCTTAAGGGACCTCTGTGAGCATCGCAGAGTTTAGCTTCTGCTATGGAAACCATCTATGGTTTCTCTGCAGAGCGTCCTAGCAGAAGTGCCAGTTACTGCTGACTGCAAAGCAAACTCTGCCTGGGGGCCCACACCAACGGCAACAGCAGGAAAGGGGGAAACATCTCTACCTTCAGCCCACTATCCAGCAGTTTGCATAAGTCCCAGGTAACCTTTCAGCCCTCGGTTTCACAAAAGCACAGGCAATTCTCTGTCTCTGTTCACCAAGTGCCTCAAAATGGAGGAAGCCAAAACTCTTTGTATTGCCCAGGACACAGGCAAGCCGGTTGTCCTTGCAGAAGTTAATGAGATGTCCCTCTGCCTCTGTGGCTTCTCCTTCAGATAAAAAAGCTTTGTATGTATGAGTGGAATAAGGCAGGTCGACCCTGCTCTCCAGTTCACTGCTCCAGAGGAAATCTGTGAGCCCTGCGTTGACAGAGATTATAATATAAATACTTGTCCCTTGGAATATGAAGTGAGACTTCAAAAGAACCTCTCTAGGCCAAGTTTTGAAGAAAATTACATGAGAAGCACCATCAGATATTGCTGTCAGATTCAGACTGGTAGCCTTTGTGAGAGAGAGTATGGTTTGCAGGACCACCTCCCTGAAGCATTATACCTCTAAGTAACTTCACTACCAGAAAGTTTTCTCTCACCATAACTAGACTACCATGTGTGTTATAAAATTATCTGTTCTCTCTCTATCCACAGCAAGTATAACATCTTTATCTGTTCAAATGTAATAAAACAGCAGAGGAAAATTCTGCAAGCATTCTACAGAGGTAACAGTCTCCATTACAGTTCCCATTTCAGTTTTCACATGCTAATTCAATCAAGATTTCTGCTGTGATTTCCTCTTAAAGATAATAATTGCTGTTTCAAGAACCTCTGATTAAAATATTACTGGAATTGACCACAAGCAGCACTAACATTATATGTATATACAGTTCACTTTGGAGGTTATAATAACATAAAGAGCATAATAATGTTAAAAAATTCACTAAATGCATTAAAAAATAAATCCAATCAGACCTGAGTAAATCTGAAGGATTTTAAGATTCTTATTTTTTAACAGTTACTACCTTCTTTCTGTTACAGCTTCAGAAGTCTGTAACAGTATTTCTCCATTTGGAAAGTACACCTAAAACAGTATTTCCTTCTTGCAGCTTTACTACCTTGTGCATAAACAGACCAGCTTAGACAAGGTAGATCAGATCATCAGTCTTTGGACAGAAAAGGTAGAATTGCCAATGTCAAGAGAAGCGGCACTAGCAAGTCACCAAGCAAGGTTCATCTGTCTCTGTACTAAGCAAGTGCTCACCCACACAAGTACAGGGAACTTCACAATTTCAAATTGTTAAGATTGTATGAACTTTGGAAATGAAACTGTGCTAACCTCAGTGCCCTGGCTAAATTCCCACTTGTGCATTTCTGCCAAAAGAATAACCACTCCTCCAGCATCTACTTAACACGGTACCCCTGTTACTGTTCTAAACTGGTATCTGTAGCTAAACAGCTGTCAAATTTCACCTCCAAGGTAAGCATTTATTTCAGAAAATATAGTAAGTATATCTCAGCTTAATTTAGGATGACTTTTATAGTGTAGCAGGAACATACCACCTCTCTATAGCAGATGGAGGAAGCAAAGACCTGGTGATTGATGCCCAGAGGACGGAAGGGGGAATTCTGCTGTAAGGATACTTATTCTGCAGACCCTTTTTTGTGATAGTGTAACACAAAAAGGTAAGGAAAGATCAGGCAGGGGCCACAGAGCCCATCACTAACAAAGAAAATCCACAGGAGAGGAAGGGTCCAGAGAAATGGTGCATGTCCACGCTGTGCTCTGGGCCACGGATGTATGAGTGTTTGGTGCAGGGACAGGGATAAAGGAGGTTTGCAAGCATGCATGTCCACAGAGGGGGCTATCACCAAGTGGGGGGCTGACACCCATAGAGCCAAACCATGGAGAATGTGGGCTCTGGTTACCAGAGACCATTAGGTCACCTATAAAAAACTGACTCTCCACTTTCCACATCTAAATTGCTTTTTTCTCCAAATATTACCATTTCCAATTTTAACCTGTTAGATTTTTTACCTTAGCATTTTTTTAAAATATGACTAAATTAGCATGACAAAATAATAATGCAGAAAACTCTAGCTGCACCAAAAAAAAGAAGTCCCACAAAAACCAAAAGATAACCCCAAAACAACAGTGCAGTTTTACTGCTTCAAAATAAGCAACTGAAGGTAAGATGATCAAGAAGTAGAAAAATGGAGTAACCAAGGGGTTAAAGATACAGTGTACACTTGGGAATTCTCGATAATATGCTCCTCCTTCCCTAGCAGTGCTGCCAAAAATCATCTGACAGGAAACATAAGATTAAGTTTGTCCTACCTAAGTGAACAAAGAGTGCTCAGAGCAGGCAACCAGTTCACTACAGAGCGGGAACTTTTCTAATCCTGCTGGAATCTGCAGTGCTGCTCAGAAAATATTACTGAAGTTGTTTTCTTTACTTTAATATCTTGTTTCTGGAACATCTCATTCATTTTGGTCACACTGCAGTTCTTGCTGCTTCTCCCATAAAGGTTAACTTAAAGCTCCAAACATAATCATGTGGAAAATGGACATTATTGATTCCTATGGTCCATTGTTCCCCCATTCTAAGTCCCTGAAGTTCAAGTTCAATCTGGAATTACATCATGTCTGGTTTCTCCTGGTTACCAGACGGCTTGAGACGTGACCACAGCTACAGAAAAAACAAACAGCCTTCTTCACGCTTCGGCTCCCCTATCGATTCAAACATAAACTTTTTTTCTTTCTCTCAAGTATGCTTCAAGTATGGAGCATGGTTAATTTAGAGATTAAGTTCCAAATTAGATTATCTAATGGCATCTTAATGGATTGCTGACCCATTTCCTGTGGGATGGCAGCATGCAAGTCTGGCTTGAATACAATTAATTTCTTAGGAAGTGTTCTGAAGTTGTTTGCCTAGATGGAGAGGAAACATAATGTTCTGCACATCTTTCTGCGTTGCAGAGTTGGGCAAAACTATTAGAGTTAGCAATTTTAATTGATAAAGACCAGAATCATTAGGTTTTCTTTCTATGAATACTTCAGGGTTTTTGTTCTTAAACTGTAATGAATTGATACTTCTATTCCAAAACACTGCCCCAGGGGATTAGGGCGGCAGGGGGCAGAGTGTATGAACCATTGCTCGAACAGGTGTCTGTGTTTGCCAAAATGCACTTGCCACAGCAATGCTGCTGTGTTACTTCAGCTATGTGTTTGCTCGATACCAAAACCACAAAGGTACTAAGCTATGAAAGCAATCGGCATCCATTCTCTATTGCCCTCCTACTTCTTTCACAAATCAGAGGTTATCCCATTTGATTGCCTTTTCAGCATTACTATCATAAACCTGGAGTGGTGCTGGGGGGAAAAAGGGATGCTTGGAAAGCCAAACACCCCTCCAGCTAGAGCTGAGAAAGAAATTCAGCACTATGAGAACAGAGCTCCCCTCAGCATCTCCAGGAACAAACCAGCTGTTGTACTATGCTTATGTGTCAAGATAACGGACCTCGAGCAGGAAATGCTAACCTAGTGTATTTGCCTGGGTAGTGTAAATGTAATGCTAAAGTAACAGTTAACCTGCAAACCTAACACAGAAACATTGTTAAAGAAATTAATATAAATAACAATAGTTGGGAATAAAAATAAATCTGGCAAAAACTGAGTTAAAACATACACTCTGGCAATGAAAATTTGCTTATAGTCTGTGAAAGACTTGCAAATACTCAACATGCTCTAAAATAGACCCATGATGCCAGCTTTTATGAGTGGTCCCACTGGAACTAGTATCAGTGGTGTAATTAGTGGCTGAGATTCAGGCTCAAGCTCCTGTTATCAGACTTACAGACACACATACACTTATTTTCACTCTCACTCATGTCTCAAGTTTACTTGTTGCATACGCTCTTGCTCTCACGTAGCCACTGAGACTGTATTTTCCTAATTGAGCCTTACAGATTTTCACATCTTCCCCTAACCTCCTGTCTCTAGGAAAACAGCTATTATCCCAGAACTGTGGTTATGAAAAAAAGAAGGTGGGGCTTTCTTTAATGGATTCTGAGTATCTTCTTCATCTGTACAGCAAAAAATTGACTTAAATGATCTTAAAAGTACTCGAGAACTTAATTCTATTGATGTGACTAAATGCTGTTCAAAGTTCAGCTGGCATAATAAAATATATACCATAAATTCTGTAAGTGAGCAACAACAAGAAAAAAAAGTAGATCGTTACGGTTTCAGGAGGAAAATAAAACTTACTACTTCCAAATACCTTAACAAATAACTGGAATTTCCCCCCCCCCCCCCCCC
>VZSC01016555.1:421770-583182 GCA_013398225.1 Steatornis caripensis | reverse complement strand
ATTTCCCCCCCCCCCCCGACTTTTTTAGGGGTTTATGTAAGCATTTCCTCTAAAGATACTGGAGTGTTTAATTCAGCTAAGCAAAGTATTAATCTAGTTTTTATTATCACTATTCCTTGCAAGTCTTCTGGTTTTGAAGAAAATGGTGCATCAATGACCTAAAGTTTTGTGGGTTTGCTTTTTTTATTGTTGTTCTTGTATTATTCATATTATCTTTTTTTTTTTTTGCGAAGTTCAGTCTTTTACATAGGGATCACTACTGTCTTATACCTGGACTTTAAAAGCCAACAGATACGTAAGGAAGAAAAATCTAGAAAATATACTTCTATGTATCATATTTTGCAATCTGTGCATCAAACCTACTATCAGGTATGACAGACAGCTACTAATAACACAAAGAACACAGAAGTAACAGAGGTTTTATCATCATTCACTCTCCTCAAGTTTCCAAGGTGTGGTTCACCAATAATGCTCCATGCAGAGCTTTCAGCTTGGCTGCCTCTGCCACCTGATTTTTGTAGAGACAGGACAGCTAACACTGACGCACTACCAACTTTTTTACCATCTTGAGGTCAATGGTATTTCTGAAAAATCAGTATACTTAAAATAATCACAAGAGCCTGCTGTAAATGTCCACATCGAGTACCGTCGAAATGAGCACTGCAGATTTGAGGAAATCACACAATCAAACATTCATCAAACCATTTTGTGGGTGAAAAATTGACTGTCTGGACTGGAACATATTTCTTTGCCAATAAGCAACAATTCCTTTTGCAATATATTACATTCTTTTTTTTACTGTTAGTTGTAGAGTTAGAAGGGCTCACTGCTCCTTGGCCTGTGCAGGTATCATTTATCTTCTTACATCCTCACCTACATGGGATTTGAAGAATGTTGTATTCCAAAGCCCACATCCTAAAAGCCATCTAGTTAGGGAGAACTAACAGTTTGTTTCTTTGTCCTCCAAGGCTGTGTTAACTCAAGGCCAAGAAAGCATAGCCTAGGCCTGTAAAGAGTTGCCTGTGGCAGAATTTGTGCCCAAGCTCATCTGGCAGCACTTTTGTACATTGGTACGGTCGAAGTGGCAGGCAGCACTCTGGGAGCAACCTACACAGCAGTTTTGTCTCTGAAGGTGAGTGGATCACGGAGCATGCCTGTATTCTTCACCAAAGTTTCCTTGGTCATCACCTAGAAATGCTTTTCCTCCCTTTCCTTTCTTTTCATAACTTATGACATTATGGGTCTTGTGTGACAGGTATTGAACACCAGAATTCAGCAAACACTGGGACAGTGCTTCAGTCTGTATAAACTGGCATTGCTTTAAAGGAGGCTCGAGTGATGACTGATTAAAACCATTCAAGGATATTCCTAGATAGGCAGTTCTGATATAATTTCCTAACACCTGTCAATGCCCTGAAAAAGAAACGTGCTTTGTAGTGCTTTGTAGCACCCTTTCTGTGCTATACTAGCTCGGTTTGGATTCATTCCTGGCAGTACATTGAAAACTGTGCCGATTACTGCATGATGGGGATTTATAATGTGAGCCACAGCCCTCGAGAAGATGAGGTGAATCCATTAGCTAATTTTCCATTGTGCCATTTAATCTATAAGGGAAGAAATGACACCATCTTGTTTTCCACCACAATTCTTCCAGATTTTAAATATTTCAGATAAATTGCAAGAAGGAAAAGTAAAGTAAAAATATTCAAGGCATTTAAGCTTCAGATTTGCAAACAGCACCTATTTTCAAATCCCATAATTATGCTTCCAATTTGATACTCAAAGACCCCAAACCTTCTAGCAATCCATAGCACAATACAGCACATCAAAAGGCATTTTGTACATAATGCACTTACACATTCACACTCACACCCATACTTACACAAACCATTCAGGAGTACATATACTTTCATGTGCACAAAAGTGTCAAAGAAGTATTTAAAATTATCTTTAGAGCGAGTAGCTAATACTTCATCTGACAGGCTCCCAGCTCACAGGCTTTGCATGTACAACCCCCATTAAGTGTTCAGTGTTGCAGATAATATTGCACATGGAAGTGGTGAAAAACTGATGTATCACAATTATGCTGATTTGTTTACACACCTGTTTAGACACACACACCTCTACTGTTACCTTAATTCATTATATACCAAAAGATGTAAAAGATAATAATGAGAAATTTGTTAATGTACCAAAGGTTAACGGGTTTTATTGTTTGCGCCTTTTTTCATAAAAAAGAAACTCTCTTTTGTGTAAATCATTCCTAATTATTCTGTTATTTAGTTGAGAAATAACATGGTTTATATCTTACCTTCATGTACATGTTAGTGACCTAAGTCTACACCAGCCGATGAGTCAGAGAAGTCTCTATGAATAGCACTGTTACTCATTGTCCAAAACCACCACCACCTCAGACATTTATTATTATACTCATCCATACCTCTAACAGCACAATTTTCTCTGTGTTAACCACTAAGCCCCACGAAGTACGGCTTTTAATTCTGCAAACAACATTCTCACTTTTAAAGCCTAAGATCACTATTCCCTTAAATTTACAAATTCTTTGCATTTGACAGCACAGCATTGTCATTCTAGGTGCTTCATTGAGGTGATTTCTAGATTCATCTTACACTAAAGTTAATCTGAATGTGTACAGGAGAAATGTTACACGCGTGTTTTGATCAAACGCTGTCACACATTCCTCCAGAGGCCCACTAAAACAGATATTGTAGCTAAATGCAACTTTTTTAGAGGTGGTGTAGGGGTGGAAATAATTAAAAGGTTACCTTTGCCAAGTAATTCCCAATGTATCCTCACTGGCACTGGGGTATAAATGCCTGCCGTTTTGATTCATGGTCCAGTCACAAATTCTCAGCTGTCAATTGAAACCTAGCAGTCAGATATGGATCGAGCAGTACTACAGTTTTTAGTATTTAAATGAATACATGCAAACTAGTACTGTACATGGCAAAAGCCTTACTTTCCCAAGAAGTAACTTTAAAAAATAAAACAAACAAACAAAGAAAAATATCTTATTCTGAGAAATAAATGCCTACAGATTTGCTTAAGATAATGCTACTTTAATACGCTCCTCTATTAATAAAGCATAAAAGAGTAACTAGTGTTTAGCACATAACAATTAGCCATTATTAGATTACAAACTGAGCTGGAATAAAAGGAAATGTTAATATTCAATAGTGAGATACTTTAAGAAAAGAAATCAAAATGCTGTTTTCTTTAAGCAATGCTCTATATAATGTGTATTAAGTAAAGGTCAAATATAATCAATATTTTGTAGCATGCATTTCATGAAACATAGAAGACATGCAATTTATAGAAAATTTGCCCAAATTAAACAAGCTATATGTCCTTATCTTGCTGTTTAAGAAGGATAAAGGTATTTTGTAATTGAAGTTTATTAATCTAGTGTTACTGAAAGAGGTATTACTCAGCAAGAGGTGAAAGAATAATCTAATCTTGCTTTAGAGTCAGAAGAATAGCATTTAAAATACTTTATTGCATTTTAATATAATGAGGAATGTACTAAATTTTAGCTGAAACAAATTCTTCCCAGATCCGCCAATCATCAGTTCTGCCTTCATGGATTGTTCAAGCAACCCTCTATAGTCTGTTTATTTAGCAGCTGCCCTATAGTGTTAGCAGATTTATTGAAAAGATAAAAAAGATATACTGCTTATTCTTAAGTTTAAGAAAGTGAGTGAACTTATCTGGCTTGAGAAGAAAACACACATTTTAACCTCTGTATAGTCATGCTGTATATAAATTGCTGTCCTGTTATGTATGATACAGCACTCTGAATTGAAGATAAAGCTGTTGCTGAGTTTAATTGCATTCGATGCATTTTAGTTTTCTCTACCCACATTCACAGTCTTTAGATAGCACAGGCTACAGCAAACAAACTACAATAAACTATTTTCACAGGAGCACAATTAATTGCAGTCTTTTCCTGAAAAATACAAATGCTGAGGACAAGACAATATTGCAAACCTGACCCTGTCTGGCTGTTAGACTCATAAGCTTCCTGCTGTTAAGGTCTGAGAAATGGAAATGTTAGTCTCTGATGTTTTCATAGGGATTGTTTCTTGTTTGTTATCTAAAGAACTCCAAGGGACCTTCTAAAGGCCATTAAAAGCATGACTAAACCACATGAAATTAACCAGAAAAGGAAACATGCAGTCAAAAAGTTTGCTAGAGTTAACTGTGAATAATACATTAAATATGTTTAAAGAAAAGGGTAAGTAAATATTTGGTTTAGTCATTACACAAAACAGTATTGTAAACTTGATTTTAACATTGAAGACATAGGAAAATATGTCAGCTCAGTTACTTAATGTACAGTAGAGGTAATTCAGCTATAATCCTTACGAATATCATCATCTTCATTACAGATGCATATTTTAAAGCTTTGTAACTTAATAACAAAAACTCACTTCCAGATGAAACACAAGACTGAAAGGTTAAACGGCCTCTCTTTTCTTCTTTCACAAAATATAAATCTAAAAATAAGAGCCCGTTTGCTGATTACAACCATAAAAAAAAACTAAATTCACAAACTTAGCGTTACCAAATGACTTTATGCACTTAGGTCTAGCTCAAAAATCTGGCAAGTACTTGGCTTGCTATAGAACTTGATTGCATTTGCTGTTTGGGTAAAACAGTAAGGGATTGATACATTTTAGTAAATCAGCTTCTGCACTAAATCACTATAGTCTTTCCACAGTCTGTATGAAAACTTTCCACATGTACAGTTAATGTGTTAAATTTATCATTAAGAAAGCTGCAAAAAGAGCTCTTAAAAGCTACTTCATAAATGTTAGTAATGACATATTTCATACTATATACAGTCATACATACCTCAATACCTATGCATCTAAATACTGTAATGGAAATAATAGAACATGTTCATTTTATATACATGCTGCAGACACATACATGCACATGTATAGGAAGATTTATGCTACATCAGACTTACAGTTAGTGTAAACTGTAGTGCATATTCACTGCACCAACTGCGCCATACTTGCAGTACTGACACCACCTTGAAGAACTGCAAGATTGTATGACAACAGGTTCTGTGATAAGCCCAGGACTGCATCAGCCGTGCTGAAAACCACCTTCCTGACATTAAAACTATCGCTCCAAACTCCTCAGCAGGCTCACATAGCTGCCATGTTGTCTTTAAAAACTAAACTGCCAGGAAAATGGCTTTTTTCTCCCTCATATAAATTTTCCTCTCCTAAATCACTCCTGCATCAGAATGTCTAACATTTAGAAATGTACTTTCGACAGTATGTAATAACATCTCTTTCAAAGTCCGTGTCTGCATCCCTCACATGTGTTGAGTGCCTTCTGGGTAAAAAGGCTGCAGAAGCTTGAAAGATCTCTACGAGCCCTAGCTCCATTCGATGCAAGAAGACATCTGTTCACAGTAGCAGCGGGAACGCTGCCCTTGGAGGATCTCCAGACAGCCCAGTAGGGAAAACCTGGGGGCACAGACCTGGCATGAGTACCAAGCTTTGGAAGAAGAACATACGTATGACTGTAGGATATAGTGGTGATGTAGGACACTTTAGTAGAGTATTTTGAGTGCTATATGTTGTCTGGAGTCACACTGAAATCTGTCTGGTTATAGTGCTCAGAGAAACTTAAGTGACCTCTAAAACCATGCCACAGTGTCAGATGGAGATGAGAAGGCACATTCACTCTCACTCACAGTAAGCCACCTAAAAGAGTTTCTCTACAGGACATGTGAAAGAGAGAGGCAGGAAACCACTTGAAGGCTACTTGAGAAAGCTTAAATTCCTCAGTAGAGGGACTTAATAAATAGTCCTCATGAGACATTTAATAAATGCTGAAAAACATTACTTTCTCAAAAAAAACAGTATGAATGCAAAATAGATGACCTGATTTTGGCATGTGACATGGTGAAAAGTCTTTCCTAGAAGCCTGTTGGACAGGCCTGCTCTTTAGTCCCACAGCTTTGTCATTTTCAGCAAGGTAAGCCACATGAACCCCACTTCAATAACACCTTCCATCCATGAAACAATCAATGATCTTTTTATTTGTCTCTCACCTAACCACACAGAAAAGGAACATGGACAGGTATTCTGAAGTGGAAAAGGATGCCCAGCCTTGCAGCAGATGGGAAAACCTCACAGGCAGCCCAAACATTTCCCAACACTTGGAGCAGCAGTCTCTCATCCCCTGCACTCATGAGGTAGCAGAGAGCACAAAGACCACTGCAAATACTTCTCCAGGGAGGTACTGCAACTCCCTCACCCGCCTCAGATGCATCACATGAAGGGGCCACAGTCACAGGCAGAAGCAGAGCAGTAGACCGAGTGCTTCTCCTAACTCTTCCACCTGCCTGAAAGTCATCCACCTTCCTGACCCTCTTCTGCCCTCTGTGAAATGCTAGGAAAGTGATTTTGGTATGCACTTCCCAGTGCTGTGAGACGTGCTGATGTGGAGTTCTACCCAAGAGCTAGATTTCACTACAGCTGCCTTTTCAGTTTAAACTGGGCACCTCCCAAACACAACCATCCTGCAGAGTTTTCAGTATGCAAGAACCCATAGTCAACAGCTCTATCTTTAATCATAGCCTGAATAATTTTTATGGGTTAGTATTTAAGCAGGATTTGTATTCTATTTAGAGAGTGGCTGTCTGAGACTAACATTCATTTCAAGCTGCTGTGATTGCAAGTGAAAGTACATACATACTTTGGAATGTGTAATAGGAGACTGTGCTATAGCTTCTGTTGTTGAGAAAATCCCATAAAACTTAACATTTGCATATTGTCATTGTTTTGACTGAAACTTCCTTTAAATGTGTTTCCTTTCCAGCAAGCATATGTGAAAGGTGACCTCTTATCCATTTACATACCTCCCTGGTGGTCATGTGAGCCAGTTTTACGTCAAACTGTCAGTTATGATAAGGGACACAATAAGAACAGTCTAAGTGTTGATAACCTGTTTCCTGGCTTTACTGAGAAGTTCTTTTTAAGGGTCCACTTGTGTTCTTCTTTCAGCCTTCTGCTGAAAGCAAAAGCAACATCCACCCAGAACATTTTGCAAACAGATACTGTGTGTTCAGTGGACATTTAAGTTTACAATTTCCATGATGAATAGTATGAAGAGAACTCCATTTTGAACAGTGTGATTCAGTAACTAAAGGATGCACCTGGTAAGAAAAACTTCCTACTAAAGAGGCAGGGCAATCTGGTGTGTAGGAAATAGCGAGCTATCTACAATTTTCTGATTTTGCATTTTAGAAATCTGATGTGTTTCTTATTACGACATACATGGCAAATGTCTCACTCACAAATGTCAAAGCTGTGTGAAAACCACGCATACCACACACCACACCTGGAAAGCCCAAGCTCTAGTGAAAACCATGTCATTATACTTATCAGTGCAAAGACTGGAAGAGTTCGCTAGCTCCTCAGTAACTGGGTCAGCATTAGTTAGCACAGTTTACTGTGCTACAGTAACTTACAGGAAAGTTCTAGAGTTCATTGTCTTCACAGACCTCAACAGCTATCCCATTTATTTATATCTTCTACTTAAAAATAGAATCACTCACACAAGTCTTCAAGGTGCATTAAAATTACATAAATGGCCAAGAAAGAAAACCTGTCAGTTATTTTATTCATTCTGACAGAACTCTTATTATTTGTGAAACCATTAATCTGTATTTGCAATAAATACCAATGTCTATCTACCCATCCATCCATCTTTTCATATTGTTTACACCGTTAAAGTGCATGACAAGTACTTCTGGCAATATTCTAGCTTTATAGCCAGAAACAACATCACCCTGCCTCTAAGAATCTGTCATTTCAAGTACATAATGAGTTCATCAAGTCGAGAACAGTAACACAAGGAGGCTACAGAAAAGCCATCACATAACCATGAGAATTCTGTTTATTAAGAGTTTGTTACTGAACTAATGATCTTGCCATTAAAAATATTTAGCCAAAAGAATGGAGACACAACTAGAATCTGGCAAGGGACTATGTCCACTTGTAGAAGATTGAATTTGATTGAGTTTCCTCAATTTGTTGCTTTTTCCTCTAGTCTAGGCTTACAAATGACAAATCTTCAGTAGATGCAAATGAGAGAAAGAAGGGGCAAAAAGGTGCTCCCATATATTTGTGAAGATTATCCAACCTTTGTTTTACATGCACTTCATTTAAGATGTTTCTCAGCACAGATGATGAGCACCAAGTACCAGATTTGACTTCATAAAATGATCCCAGCAACCGCCAATAGTAAAATTAAGAAAAGCTCTCTCACTCAGGTACTACCTCTTATCACTTCCCTTGCCCGTTCCTGTAGTGCCCTCCCTGCCCTTACATTGTCAATACTTAACAACTGTCAGAAGCTGATGTTAAATCAAGAAAAACAAACCAAGTGGTCATTAACAATTTATAATAGACAGTTGACGGGGTGGGGCCTGACATGGCTTCTTTACAACAAAATGATGTGACTCTCAAGACGCCACTGAAGCAAGAGTTACGTTTTGCAACTATTCACGTCACAGTATAGAAGTACCTGCCATTTCAAGGCAGGTAACAGGAAGATCCACCAGCAATTGAAGCAGAAAGTGGACTGCATAGTTATAATTCCTCATTAGAACCTTGTCTTCCTAATTATCAATTTAGTATGTTAAGTAATGCATGTAACAGCATATTTTTTACAGTATCCAGATCAGTAAAAGCAAATAAACTGCTCCCATTAGTGCTATTATGCACCATCTTTCAAAGTTGTATTCAGCGCTTCCCATCTGAATGTGAGTATTCCAAGTAGGTCGTCCTATAAATTGTTTACGGGAAGTTCTAGCAAACTACCACTTTGCCAAAAGACTCCATGTAAGTGCATGTTGCAAAATACATGTGTAACTTTTAAATTTATTGTGGTTACTGTAATTTAAACAGGATATATAATGGTTCTTTTTAACAACAACAAAAAGTGCTCAATAGTATATGCGAGTATTTCTCATAACCAGAGAAAATAAATCTTCATAAAGACTCCTCCAATGCAGTAAAAAATGTACTGATGACAATATTTATTCTTAAGGGGTCAATGTGCATTACAGGGTATGGTGAATGTTTAAAAGACCTCTCTGGAACTAAAACCATTGGCTTTCTGATTTAGAATTTCTCCCCACTAATACAAAATGACTCATTGCCTTTATTTCATGTACCCCTTGATTTTTCTTTTCATTCATCATGGGCTGCTTTAAACCAAATGCATTTAAAATCTGCCACAAGAAGAGTAGTCTCTTTGAAATTGTTGTAAAGTAATGAAAGGACATAGTAAATCAATCTCATTTCTGCCTTAGCAAAGGATAACCTTTGCTCTATTAAAGTTGTTTGGACAATCTCAGTGCTCCACCTCACTTTCTGGGTAATAAACATATATGGCACTGTCATCTTAGAAATGACTTTAGGATTTAAGTGAGCGGAGATAATTAATTCATTAGAAACTTATATATACGCACTTACATATTCGTATTTATCCACCTGAAAAAGCTTTGTTGATAAAGTATTTTGTTGTTTCAAATGGTTTCAGCAGTTCATACTATTCTCTAATTTTGTATGTATTCATATGTGTAAACATACACACACACACACACACACCCCGCCCAACCACACTCAGGCAAGCATACACGCATATCCGTTGCGTAAGTTAGAAAAGAATAGAGAATTCACAGTGGAGATTAAACCATGACACAATTTTTAAATTTACTATGTGGCTTATTGGTCATCAATTGATGTCCTTGAATTAATGTAACGAGACTATGAAGCAATACACTTTGGAAGGGAGACCATTGGTTTCACACAGCGGCATTGAAGAATTTTTCTGTTTATGAAGTGTATGTGAGACTTAATTTATTTTCCCCTTCCCCCTAAGCCATCTGGCCACATGTTTTACCATGAAAGGGAGTATACGACACAGTGCATGTAAACACCAAAGACCGTGATGACCCTTGAGATCCCACTCACTTTTAGGTTCCTATGACACTGCTGAAATCTCCACATTTATTTCCATCTACACGAAGCCAAAAATATATAGCAGATGTATTAAATAAGCAATATATGATTTACACATCATAAATTCAGCCAAGAGAAAATTAAGTGTGCTGCCACTACATTCTGGCTTGGAAGAAGATGGAGCGGGCTTAAGCAGTAGCAAATTTGCAGAAAATATTGTGTCTAAAAACATGTAGTGAAAAAAAAATTTATTGCACATCCCCAAATTAACTGGATGTCAGAGACTTTTCAAAGGGATGCTACATAAAACTTCACATGAAAAAAGATCCAGAAATTACACGCACTGTGTTTAAAAAGAGAGATATGTGTGTTTTAAAATACAATAAACATATACTGCATACCCTTTAAAAAGAACCATGCTATAGTAATTATAACACATTTCATAATACAACCATCTTTGAGACATGAAAAAAAAAAGCAATACACCAGAAAATTTACTAAAAAATTACTAGCTGGCAAAACCACTAATGGCCATATGTTATTTCCATGAAAGTGTACAGATGTTTCCAGTTAGGTCTCACTGGTTAAAAAAAAGTTGGCAAAGAGTCCACTATCTTGAATAAATGATCATGTCTATGATTTTCTCTGAACTCTGCATGTGGTGACCTTTAAAATGGACATATTGTCACCTTGCCCTGGGAGTGGGCAGGGATAGGGAGTTCCACATGAAGCGCACTTCAGCTATATCTCAGCAAACACAGAACAGGTAGGTTTTACTGAAAAATAAAACTGGTATGTGTACCAGCTGTTGACAGGAACCCAAGCCTGAGAAAAAAATACAGTACAATAAATATCAAGGACTATTTAACAGCCCTTTTCTTACTGCCACATTCAGCATTTTTGCTTATAGCATTTTACATGACGTTAATTTCAAAGTCCTCTACTGTTAAGATCTAGGAGCAACACAAACATATGTTGAAGTTCTAAAAGGTCTGAATTTATTCCTGTTACTAGCAATATAGCATTTACATATATGCGTAGCCTTGCTAGTGATGGCAGCTAATTTGTTTGCAAGTGATCATTAATCTCAGCTGTATATTTTCACAGTTTCAGTAAACACTTCATTTGCATTAAATTTACAGCATTAACGAGATGTGAAATTTAAAATGCTAGTTGAAACATAAATGATGTAAGAAACTAGAACAAAAACGTGGTTTTATCACGTTTGAAATCAGCAGACCAATTTAAACCTATTAAACTAGAAATGATGATGTCTTGCATTGAGAATTTGGTTTTCTAACTCATCTTCTAGAACTGAAATGAAGAAATGTAGGCTTAAACATCTGGGGTAAAAAACCCAAAATAGCTTGAAAACAGTAAGTCGAACATTTTGCTTTGGAAATTTTGCTTATTTTTAAAACTGATTTTGAAACAAGTATTTGTTCTTTATACATCTCTATCTCTTTTCTAAAATCCTATTAAAGATTACATGTATGAGTTATTGAAAAATAAAATAATTGTACAAAATACGATTAGAAGTTTCTTAAGATGGCACAAATCTAAGAAAAAAGCGTACGCTAAATTGATGTTTATTAAAGGGTTCAATTTTGTTTCAAATAAACTTCATCTTCAGATGACAAATACTGAAACCCTTAGGATCCCAGTCTAATCCAAGATAACAGTGGCAGCACGTAGGAAGGTAATATCGCAAAAGCTTCTCTATATCATTACACCTATGTGAAACTTGCCCACCTGTTGCTGGTGTAGGAAGGATGGGTCTCTTGGGCTTAGTCCCACATATCGATTGGCTTGGGATGTGCCTGAGGCTGTGTAGGCTGATTAAGGAAGAACAAAACAGATTGATAAAAATACCAACCTATCATAACTATTACCCTCTGCAGGTACAGTACAAATATGAGAGATCCAGAGTTATGATTTTGCAAAATATAGGATGTGTCTATGTTTTTCCTTTATTTAAACTTCAATAGAATGTAAAAGAAAAATTGGACCAAATTTGGAAAGGCATGTGTAAATTCCTATAAACTTCAATGGAAGCTGCATGTGTAAATAATAACAATGTCTCTTGTTAATAAAAGATTAATTATTCTTTTTAAAGTCATTAAATAAGGTATCTATCTGAAGGAATCATGAGCCTGATTCTCATTTCCATTTCACCAATCTAACACACGAGTAAAATCACTGAGATTCCAATGCTGAGAGAAAATATTAGTGCACACTTATTATTCATACTGTGAAGGCCATTACGAAACTAAAAGAACAACAAAAACAGAAACAGAAGTTCAGTTTATTTGTGTGGCATGAACATTCACAGGCCTTCGGAAAATAAGATGTGATCTGATTAGTATTTTCATGAGAAGGCAGCTAATTTTTACCCTGCAATATAATACTAAATATTCAACTGCTCTATGCATCAGGAAACATTTTCCCAGAGGGACAATTTAAGGAAGTCTCTCACTGTTTGCTACAGAAGATTAAAGAAATCCATTTCTGAGGAGAAAGAGAAAGGTAGGTGATGCTGGCACTAGTTACAGGATATGAATCCTTTACCTGTAGGTCATAATCCTGTCTGGTCTCTATCAGTAATCCCTAAAAGCCATTACCCTCTCCTGGCTTTTGGTGACACTTAGGAAATGAAGGTAGGTGGTCTTACTCCACTTCCCAGTGTGAAGATGTCCGCACTGCAACTTGCAGCATCACAACCTGAAAACTTGCTGGTAGACAAAGCAAAACCACTACAATTGAACAGACATACACAAGGATGCCAGTGAGAAGAAGCAAGATGGGAGTACTTACTGAATTGGCCTGGTAGTATTAAAGTCATACAGCAAATACAAGCAAATGAAATCCATGATTTTTTTTTTAAAAAAAGTCTTTTTACAGTAAAGAGGTTTTACTGAAAAACTGTCATAAAATTAATCAGTTATTAGAAGGAAATTATGGTGGAGGCCACAGGGTTCCCCAAATATTATCAAAGCCTGCTGTTCTTTCTCATTCAAAACAATTCCGCTATTGCACTTCAGAATGAAAAGCAGTGTTAATCACTTGCGGTTTTATTCTCATCAGATTGAATAACAATGATAACTTGCTGGCCAAGCATACATTCTATATATCTCTCTACATATATTTTGAACTGATCAATCAGTTATTGCAAATAAAAGTAAAACTATGCCTAAAAATAGATTTAGTCTTGATTTTCCCATGAAGTTAACATTAGCACTCTGTGTGGCAGGTCTGTTATGACTGATAATGCAGTTTATATGTATTCATACATAACTTATGTATCAGCAGGACATAAGCTCTCATTTTTTACTATTTTCTTCATCAACAAGCTATGTTCCTTCGCTTTTCGGCTCTTACAGTTACCAATCCAGTTTCAAAAGGCTTTACCAAGCAGATAGACTACTGCACTGCTCTGAAAACCGTAACACTCTGAACATGTAGCATTTATGTGCTATCTCATATGAAGTACTGGCACATTCAAATAAAATCTGGACATAGGTGGGGTTTATTATTACTTACATGCTGTAGTGACAGACATTGGATCTTTAGGCAAGAAGTTACTTGCACGTTGCTATGGAAGCATGAGGAGGCCTTATTTCAAATGTCTAAGTCAAGATGTTCTAACATGCACGGGGAATCAGATACCCAAGTCCCAATGAATTGCACAAGAAACTGGATGCTGATTTCATTTGAAAATACAGTCCAAATTTTTCCCCTAGTAGTAGCACAACGAACAGATTAGGTTTGCTTTCCTGTAATAATGAATAATACGGTCAGATTACCAGAAAACATCCCTCTGCAGTCCTGACATCGTATTTGTTCTTTTTGCCTGACCTCATCTTAGACAGCTATTTAATCCAGGCATAATCATGTCAAACAGGAAGCAGGATGAAACCATGAATACTTGAAGCTATGCATGAACTCAGTTTTCCCAGTTTTCTGTTCTGGACCAAAAGATTAGCGCAACAACTTCTTGTTTGCTGCTAAAACTAACTCTGTTTAAAAAGTGCAAGAACTGCACCCCAAACCACCAGGAAGAATACAGATATACCCTACCATCTTTTAACAAAACTTCTGTTATACTCAATACTTTCATAAGTTGATCCATATAATTATTTGTTTATACTTAAACAACAGTTTGTCCAAAACTTACTACTACCCTTTATAACAAAGGCATAATCAGTTTTCCTCCTTGGCCACTCTTACGTATTTGAGTCTCATCTCTGCTTCACATTCTAATGAAAAGATCTAAAGTAGGGTAACACCTAAGAAACACACAGTTTATGGTCTCCACTGATTACAGACCAAAAGTTAGGGACTGGATTCACATTTCAAATACTAAATAGGTGTAAAGCAACTCATTTTAATGTAACAGATCCTGAAGAGATTAATATATTTAAAGATTGTTAAGTTGTCTTCCAAAGTGTATATTTGGAAGTATCTCCTAAAAATCTTCACCACTCTGATAAACACTGGCCATTTCAAGTCCAAATAGAAGTTCAAAGACAACAGAAAGGCAGAAAGTAGTTAAAAAGCAACACTCTGTATCACTGAGCATAAGGTGAGTATTTGGAAGAGAAGAAATTACCCTACGCGTAGTAACACCTTTGCACTTATTTCCAAAACCGCAATTCCATTGAAGATAATAGGATAAATAATATGGTCCTATATAGTAATAAATTGCTTAAAATGTTAAAGTCAGGGTTTGGGGTTTTTTTTAAAAAAAAAAGAACAGTGGATCTACCATCCATTGCAGCAATAACAAAGAATTAAAATTTTCTTTTGCCACATCAGGTTTTTTTGCTAAAAATGACACAACCTATATCAACCTGCAATTGTCATAGCTCGGATTCAGTACGCGTTGTAACAAGGCTTGATTTCTGTAGGAAAGCTCATTGAGGAGCAGATTATCCAGTCTCTGTTTGGAATTCCATCTGCGGGTCATTGTAAAACCTTGCTGCCTGGGTGTGCTTCTCAACGTCTTAACAATGTCCACCTTAGATGGACAACCATGGGGTTTTTTTCTTGAATAGTGGTCAAATATGCATGCTTTTCCCTTTCGTTTTGGTGGTCATGTCACAAACTGATTCGTGTAACATGATGCATTGGTTGAAATTTGGAGAGGAAAAGCTTTGGAGTCAGATCACATTTGCTCTTCACGTAAAATGATGAGCATTCACTTGGTCAAATAGTAGGAAAAGGCGCCTTTTTCTGGCCTCAATTGGAGATCATATTGAATCTTTGATGGACATTTTTTGTTTCCTAAAGAAATACTTACTGGTTGGTGTAGGTGAAGATGCCTCACCTTCAGTGGATGTAGTGATGGGTTTAGTATCTGTCATGGTCAGGGTCACAGGTCGCACCGCACTGTGATGGGGAGAGGGTGCCAAAACCGGAGTAAAATGGCCAGGCACTTTCCCTACTACTTGACCACTGCTGTTAGGCTACAAAACAAAACCAAAAGAATGCCTTGTGAAACATACACATTGCGTTTAAGGAACCTACCTATCTATCACAGGGTTTTCCAGAATGCCCATCACCGTAGTACCTGCATGCTGGAATGCACCATTCTAACAAAGCTACGAATTTCTATGTGGCATTTTCAGCAGGCAGATCCCTCCTCAGATCAGCAGTACATGCCTAAGTAGTAGTACTTTTTTTGGTAAGCTTTCTTTCTTTTTGGATGCAGTATGCATTGGATTGTTTCAAAATATATTTGCTGTTCATGCCATGACTGTGAACCACAGTAAATTCCACGATAGCAGGATTAAACTGACCAGGCATAGGCCCTAATGTATGAAGTATTAAGAGCAAATGAATGACGCAAAACCTCTGTTTTCACATGCCATACCACTCTGGCTTGGAGTATAACCAAGACTTGACCACAGTTGACCACAGAGAATACGCACACCGGAATATGGCTAACTAATTATAATACTGGCTAACTAATAATTCACATGTTTGGGAGTGCGGGAGAGGGTTAGGATATGATGCACTATAATGCACACATCATAACATCTGGCCAAAAGCTGTCTACCGACAACACAGAAGTGTTTAATAATGGGAACTTTGCAAGTCAAGAGCATAATAAACAGACACGTCCTTCACAGATACAAGAGGCAATATGCGTATGTACCTTACGGTGCAGGTCATCAAGATATTATGGCACATCTGAATGTGGAAGTGTCCACTGGTAAATGTACATGTTTATCGAATGCCTAAACATACCTTAGACATTCTGCATGACTGTAAATACTCCAACGGTAAATAAATAGAAGGAAAAATTAGCAAGTAGTAAATAGTTTTTTCAACAGTGGCTGACAACTTTTGTCTAAAATTGATTGTGTGTTCTGTGAATCATAGCTATTTTAAAATATAGTCATACAAAGTAAAAAATACCAGGAATCTTATTATCAGAAGGATCTTGTCAATTTTGAGATAACTCAGAGTAAAGAAATGGACTGATAACGGACCTGATTCAACTGACACAAGGAAAGGTTAAAAGAGGTAAGTATGACTATGGTAATGAAATAATAACTGGGCTGAGAGAATTACTGCAAGTATGTGCAGAGTATAAACATACATAAGAGGAAGGAATTATTTGGAAAGTACAGGAAGAATAAACTCAGGGTAATGGAATGAAATCGAAAAGGAGGAAATTTAAAATTAATAGTAGGAGAAACTTCCTGGCAGTATGATCTACTAGACTTTGCAAATGTCCCCAAGGGAAAGTCTTGTTCTTTAGAACATCTAAAATTAAGCTAGAAGAAAACACTAGAAAATATCAGTGCAAATGGAGACCAATCTTGTATTCATAGGAACATTGAACTGTTAGTAGACTATTTCACTCTCCAAAATCACAAGTCTTACAATGAAAAATAACAGTAAAAATGTATACTAATGAGAAGTGACCAACAAACTACCCCTCTCAATGAAAAAAAGTCAACTCCTAAACATGTTTGCAGGAGTGTTAGAGCAGAGGAGGTGGTAGAAGAGCCATGGAATCCCAAGATCTTGCAAATATAGAAATTGGGTGGTATTTACCACTGTTTCATTCATGTTCCTAGTTGCACAAGCTGAGCAGTTACTACTAGTAAGGGGAGTAAGTGTCAGCTGTCAAAGTAGCTTCAAAGTAAGAAAGCAGCATGGATTCAAAGGAATGACAATACTTTCACAAATAACACAATCTCCCCAAATAACTGGCATGGTACATTAAGTTTTATTCACTAAGTGAAACTTCACAGTTTAGATAGATCTCCCTTATTTTGTGTACTTGAAATGAAAATGAGATTTGGTAGAATATATACAAGACAATTTCTAGAGAATAACGTGGCCTAAAAGTTTACTGAGCATCTGCTTGCATGCTTACATGACCAATGAGTCACAAGAGGGGAACTCAGTAATTACAGAGGTCTTTCCTCAAAAGTACAAATTACCTCTTTATATTACAGCAAACCGCCATATATTAAGTATGTCTCAATAAGTCCATTTCCTTTGAGATCTATCTTAGCAGTGGTTTAGGGAATTTTATTTTGTGGGCTCTGTTTTGAAGGCCTGCCAGGCTCTAAACCCAGGTGTCTTGGTTACCAGAAATCTCACTCCACCTGCATTAGAACAAAATGAAAATCTTAACTAATATAAATTCAGAAAATCTCTAAGAAGCACCTAAAATAAATTCCTGTACAATCAACCCAAGGTACTCCAAAACTTAGAGGCAAATATGCTCACTTGCTGATTGTGAGTCATACAGAGGTCAACTCAAGACATCTTGACATTGCCATGAAACAGGCTCTGTCATAGGCAAGGGAGACGTAACAAAGTTTGAAGCATTTGTGGGGAAAACTGTCAGAGATATAGGCATGCCTTATGATAAACTTTTCTCTAAAACACTCAAATTCTTGTCAGTAAGACTTGCTTGCTAGTTGGAACTGATTTTCAGTATGTTTCTGGGGAGCCTGCTGCAGAGGCAAGCCCACTCTGCTGCCCTGGCAGCCCAGCCTGCTCAAGGGACTACCACCTCTCGGTTGCATCCAGTAGCTTCTAGGCGGAGTCACTGACCTGTGACCACAGGGCTACCTTAGGAGCCTTAGTTCATGTACTGTGTTAATATATCACAAAAACATATGAGAATCCGTTACTAAAATAACTAACTTCTATTAAAACCTAAGAAGGAACACTCTAGGGAGTTTATGGATTAAAACAGCCAGTATCATCAGCTTCCAAAAGCAGCTCTGTCTCCAAAGCCAGACTCGAATGAATTAGAAGGACACAGCCAGAGACCAGGATGATTTACAGCAACGTATCACCTTCTACTGTTCCCTAGTGATTCCAGTCAGCAGGAATTCAATGGCTCACATGGACTGCAACTTGGTCCCTGTGCATATGATCCAAATGAGCAAACCCTTTCCTTGCTGAGTTACAAAACAAAGAATATATATCTATATGCTCTGTTTTCAAGTAAACCATGTATTTCCCTGGGCAACTTGTAACAGCAGTGCAGTACGTCACCCTATTTCATCCAAACGGGTGAAATCCCGTCCTGGTTGAAATTCATGGTGAATTTCCTAGTGATTTGAGTTGATTTGGTTTGTGAATTCCCCACCAAGTGTCTACATTTCTATTTATTTTCTTCTTTTTTACTGTCTTCTTAAATGGTAGGCATTGTTCCATACCTATCCTACATCTAAAACTGAATGCAGACGCATACAATGAAACTGAAGTCTACAACCTCTAGACAGAAAAATAAAACCTCCAAAGTAAGGAAAGGGAAAACTCATTACTTTGGTAAGTTTAATTCTTATGGTTCCAGCATTTCAGACTCTGATGCATATTAGATTTCAAATGAAATTATAACCCAGTCACCTGCCTCAACAATTTTATTGCATGTTGTTATACTTCCCCAAGTATCTTCTGACTGCACTTTATAACTTATTCTGCTTTTATTTTTGTAATCTCTAACATCTACTCTTTTCCTTTTACAAGTACTTTACCTCTGTTTTCACATTTGTAACATAACATTTGTTTTAAAATTTTTCAGTAATGTTAAATCCTGTATATCAAAATTAACTGTTAAGGTGTTATTGCTTGTCAAACAAGATGACACAAGAAGGGATAAGTACACACAAGACAGAGCATGGTGTACCACGTCTAAGAACCTAACTTCTCCATCCATACTGAAAGTTTCCTGTGTTCAAATTTTTAACTAACCTCAGTTGTAGGTAAGCACATACCTACCAGGACTTTTACATACATAATTATTCTTCTACAATCCTAACCACCACTTAGATGTGAAACTAAGGTCCTCCCTTTGACACAGCCTGTCATGGGAAATGGTACACATGAAATTTTCTTAAAACTTCTGTGTTTTTCATAGATGTGCTATATTTGAAAACAGTTTATCAAAAGCAGTGCCATACTCACCCAAATTCTGTTATATGAATGCCACTCATAAGAAACCTTTCTGAACGTCCATACTTGTCTTCCTTGCATACAGTGAACAACAGTCAAGCAGTTAACAAAACTGATATTTAAGTTATCATAATTAATTCGAAGCTTAAGATTAAAAAGTAGTTCTAAATAAACAGATCATGTAATTGTGTCAGAGTCACTGCTTAGGCCTGTATTTAGACTGAGGCCAACACTGCTGCATTGGTTTATATTCAATTCACACTTCTGTGGTTATCTTTTCAAACACAAAACTAAAAGCTTTTGAAATAAAGGTCTAGATTCTGTACCATGGTAGTTGATAGTAGTACAAGCTCAAGAACACTGGCTCTCTCAGATGTCTTAAGTCCTCTGTCCTACTGTAAGTTTTCAGTGCAAAGAGGGAAACCCACTGTTCAGAAATAGCCCTCTGAAGTTGTCAGTCGATAATGTTATTGAGAAATGGCTGCCAGAAATAGCTTCTGTGATCTGCTCTCCTTTTAACTTTTGCAGTTACGTCAAAAGATATTTTAGCATGGAAACCACGTATCTATTTGGACAGTATTCACTTGAATTACCAATGTGAGTATTTATAGCACATCATGTAATACAAATTCATTTTTTCCTTATTTAAAACAAGTTCTAGGTTCCAGTTCTAGTTTTCCCTGAAGAGATTCTTACAGACAAATGCATTACAGGTGAAAAATCAAATGTAACCATCAACTAGAGCATCAATACATCTGTGTGATGGATTCACAAACAGAGATGATGAACCTCAAGATGATAAACCTCAAGCAAATTGCATGCAGGCAGCTGCATTAGATAAACAAGCTGTACATTTGAAAGTGGGAGAGGGAAAGAAGCAAACACAACAAAGGTTTGGCAAATTTAACCCCAGTTTATGCAGGTGTACATTTTTCTATTGTTGGATTGGAGGCTAATTTGATTTTCAGATTTGTGCTACATTTTCCAGCTTTTTAATTCACACCATCTTGATTTGCCACAGATTAATCCGTTCATGTGCCCAAAGCCACAGACAAGTTGTATTCACTGTCATAGCTGTAGCACAATTCAGATTGTCAGACTGTTAATATCTGATTGTGTGCACTCTGCGCACTTCCAGTTAATCCTTAGGTCTGAAGCCTAAAGAGAAATTTGTAACAGATATGAATATGGACTTCCTTAAAATCAGGATTCACTATACCTATTTTCCCTGCTGGGATTTTACTAAGGTATTTATAATCAGTAATTAATCAACCTCCTCTCAGACTTCTGTTCACAGATTTGCCCAAATATCAGCACACTTACACCTTAGGTCTTGAGTTACATTTTAGGACAGTGTTTGGTCATATAGCTCACTGCTTCTAGCTGAAATCTTTCTGATTAAGTGAAATGGCAACCCTAACATCTACAGATGAGATATCCAAATGTAACAGAAATTTTACATACATATTAAACAATTCACATGAACTACTAAGTTGCTTAAATTACAAAATATATTTATGTTTAAATTTGCACAGGATCTTTTTGTAGAAAATAATTGTAATTATAAATCCAAATTCCAAATAAAATAATTCCAATTTTCCTTGAAATCTTAAACACAAAGCATCTTCAAAGAAACGATCAACAAAGGCCAGAAATTATCTTAATCCTGTGCATTTCCTAGATACAGCCACATATGATACTGTGTTATGCATTTCAGAAAGAAGTTTCAGGGCTTATTAAAAATTACATTCTTGGAGAACAATGTATTTGCATCTCAAAACACAGGTTTTTCAAGAGAAACTCTGTGTTTGCCAAGAAGGTTTCCATATTATAGCCAGGTGATCAACAAATGAGTGCAGTTTAGTCAAACTGGATTCAGTGTGTTTGGAAATACTCTGTGACCCATTTCCTTTCAACAACTCCAGTTCCTTGTAATGGCAAAGTTCAGATACTACGGTGAAGAATATTACTGCAAAATCCTATTGCAGTGTAGTTTTGAGACTACTGATGGAATTAATTTTGCTGATGAAGCTGTAGAAGATTCAGTTCTGCACATTTTGGTCCCTTTCTCATGTACCAAGTATCTTGTTTTAACAGTTGTCTACTAGCCAGATCTATGAACCTGGAGATCATAGCTGGTATGTTCTGTCTTTGAGCCCATGCCATTGTGCTCTGTGATATCCACAGAGGGTGATGGTTGTTTCAGAAAATCTACAAGTAAAAGAAACTGGAAGAAGTATCCTCTATTTTTCTAACTCCTTCCCTTTTTTTTTTTTTTTTGTTGTTTTCATTATACAACACAAACCCAGCCTTTTACCTCAGCAGAGCTTTTGCCTAGGGCACCCTAATGCTACATCATCTGTAAACATCCAATGGGCATGTTAGTCTCCCACTGGAGACAGCTCAATAGTACAGGAGGCAGTTCCACCAAATGTGCTGAAGACATATCCTCAAGTTATTACCTGAGTAATATAACACAGTGCCTTTCAAACTCTGCTAAACATAAGGGAACGCTATTATTAGAGTACTGCCAGTGAGACTGGAGAAGGTACTGTAGGGCAGTTCTTCCTCAGTTTGAACCTGGTGGGTTCCATAAAGTAGTTGTTTGACAAAAAGCAAGGCTACACAGATTTCCTTTCTGCTACTGGACACTATGGTAGCAACAGAAATGTACTTTGCCTTTTTCCAGCACTGCTTATCACTTTTTATAAATATAAATCTCACTACTTTCCACACCCTTGCAACCTAAGTAACTCATTGCTACAGCACATCTTACAAAGACCTCACTGGGAGATGCCACACAAAAGCTTCAGATGGTATGACACGCAGCTACCTGTCTGCTTGACGAATTAGCTTTAGAAAAAACATGTTGTTGCCAGTTCTTGGCTGACAACATCACTTCTGTACTACTTTCTGAAAGAAATCAAGGTCTTGACTTCGATGTATAAAGCTCTGAGTCTCATCCATTTGAGAAAGCATTTTCCTCTTGAAACTGAACACTGCTGAAACTGAAAGCAACTGCAGAGCTTCAGCAACCCATCTTCAGACACAGATACCATCAGACGTTCTAGGCGAAGAGTCCTCCATTCTGAATCACAGTTTTACCTGTGAGCTCACAAAATCTGAATGATTTGTCAACAAGTAGAGCACAAGGAAACACTCAGCTTTCCTTGTATATTTGCCATAACAACAGGGTAAGTCTGTGTACACAAGTATGGGAAAGGAAATCTCTATGTAGATAAATGTTCAAAAGATATCCTTGGGTTAAATATTATTTCACACACTCTGGAGACTTATAATTGTGTATTTAATAAACTAAAAAAGAGCAAACTAAATACAACATTTACAACTGCAATTAAATCTTTAAATGCCTTGTCAGTACGTAGTTAAGCTTGTACTCTCTCTCTGCCTCTCAATTACAATTAGAAACAGCATGTTGCCATATTTAATTTTCAATAATTTCTTAAAAATTACAAGGAGAGACTTGCCCAAGAAGCTGAAAACTATTAAACGTCAACAAATAAATGTGCTAGCTACACCAAAGAAACTACATGCATGCATATTGCTTGTGTCAGCTTATTCTGCTAGTATTCTCCCAGAAACCAACACGAAACCCTTTAAACAGTATCTCACAAGATACTTCCTCATTGCCAAATGACTGCAGTTATTGTATTGAAGAATGACAAAGCATCTGCCTGGCATTCCTGAGGAGTACGCATATCTTTCATTGAACAAAAAACTGAATACCCTAATCAATTACGAAAGGAAAATAAGAGGCTTCACCGGCTTCCAGAAGCAGCTCTTCTCAAGCACATCAAGTATTTCTGTCTTCAGGCAAAGACAAAACCTTTAAAAAGACAAAGCTGCAAACTAGCCCGCATTGCAACGAAGTACATTTCAACAGCCAAAGGAATTTTAGTCAATATGTGGACAGCGGTTCACTTGAACTGTAGTATGTAACAAGCGCAAGGTATTTGTTCCAAAAGGAAAAGCCTCCAATACTTAACTCCCCCAAACTGGAGGCAGTTTTTCCATGCCATTGAAAACTGCACATTTCATCAAAAATATCACAAATTTGATTTAAGGTTACCTGTAAACTGTGCCCTTCATAATCCAAACTCAAAGCACTTGCAAGATTGTCTACTTCTGTTTGCTTGGCTCAGTCAGCAAAGAAATTTCTCACTGATGCCGGGATATTCTTTAACAGGATTCACCTTAACTGTTTGCTTTGCCATTGTTTCCTTCATCACACTTGCTGACCCTTCTGTGATTCACCATACCTTAATCAGGAAATTATTCCGTTTAACTCCATGAGGCATTAAGTTTGGAGCTTTTGGTTTTGACTTCCGCAACACAAGTGATGTTGTGCTTGGTGATTTGTTCAGGCTCATTGAAAGTCTGATTTTGATACTGTATATTGATTCATACACTCTCGACTATTAATCCATTTCAAGTGTGTGCAGATTTTTGTGTGTGCATGCACATGCATACATACACATAGAGGAGGTAATATTTTCCAAGATTAAAAGATTCATACATCTGGAATCACTCAAGAAGGAAATACATGTTCAAAATCTGTGGTTGCTTTGAAAACCTCAATACACTGTAGATGGACAGGTGGATTAGGCACATACCAATTGATCAGTTTTTGCTGAAACTTAACAGTGTCTAACCAGTATCAATTTCACTCTGGAGAGACCAGCACCCCATCATAACACAGATACATACTCATACACACAACCTCATCCAGAACATGCGTGCCTAGCTAAGAAGAACAGCATTGAAATAAGTATAATAAAAAGGGCTCAGCAGAATTACTTAATTAGTGGAAAGTACAGAAGTTCTGAAAACCTTGGGAACTTTTAAGACTACTAGTTGGGAGGCAAGTCCAGCTCTGTATCTAACAATATCCACTTCTGTTCAGTACATTTGTTTATTTATTCTCCAAATTGAACGGGGGACAAAAAGCAGATATGCATGAAACTGACAGCCAAGTCTCTCTTTTGTTTAGCATCATCCATTGTTGATCATTTTTCACTGCAGCCAAAGGGTCTGTTTGAACTTCCTGACTGTTCATCACACATAATTTGGAGTATTTAACATTATGTCAAGAAAATTGCCGACTACTTCCCACCACGGAAACCTGTGGGAGCTCTATACCTTTAAACCAATTTTACTTAAAGTATTCTATTGAATAGCATGACTGTCTCACTGTAATCAGTGCAGCAGTAATGTAATTAATCTCAAAATTGCTGTGGGGAGTACAAGGCATCTCAGTCGCTTGTCGTAACAATCTAAATTGGTGTATTACTGAAAGATGTTGGGGAGGAACAGTTCATTTTAGGTAAATGCTGTCAGGGTATCCATCCTTTCTATTTCTAAAGCTGAAATTAAAACTATCACCACAGTTCTCCTTTTGAAATCCAAATAAGTATGTTTTGAGATGGGAAAGTATAATTAAATTTGATGTGGTATTCCTACAGATGCAGTTTTGCATTTTATAATAATTAAATTTGTTCGAATAAAAATTCATGTTTTATTTAGAAAAGAAAAACTGGTTTGGCTCAAAGCATGCTATTGTATCAGAACAATTTTCTTTTGTCACTGAAACTTCACAGACGGCTGCTGCTTCTCTTCCTGAGCAAAAGACTATTCTTGCTGGTTTACTTTTTGTACAGTCATTCTTTAACTATTCTATTTAAAGATATTTTGACTGGGCATGCAAATCCTCTAATGTACTGCATATCTCAGAGGTGAACTTTCAAGAATTTCATTTAAAAGAGATTCGACTAATACCAGCGATTAATGATAATAAATTGCTGAGAATAGCTGATGCAAATGCCTGTAATCCCATACTTGGGTCTTGTTTAACTCTGCGCCCTCTTCTCCGGAACTAAATCAAACACCAAATGAAATTAAAAAGACTAATATTAAGGTTATGAAAGGTGACAAAAGTAGTCAATTGAGGCCAGTTTGGCCTGTTATTCCTTGTGGTGCCACAACACAATAATAGGAAGCGGTTTTGGTTTGCTAATACTCTGAAAAAAATCAACATAACAAAATTTTATCTTTTAAGGCCTAAAGATTAAACTTTTAAACACAGATAAGGAGAGAGAGTAAGAATCTTGGTGGGCAAAGAGTGGAAAGCACTTCTCTTGCTCAATAAATATACTCCCCAGCGTTAAAAATCACAAGACAGCACATTTGTCAACTGTCTGAAATAAAGTTGGATACTTCATTTAGATGTTGTATTTTTTCAATGATGATCCAAAGCAGAACACTGAACAATCCAGAGATTATCACCTAATCTGCTCTTTTAATATATATAAGAAATCAAAATGTAAGTAAAACAAGCACTGAATAATTAAAGAAATGCATAACACTAAGGGCCTGGTTTTAATTTGCATAATTTTTCCCTTAATAGTGCCTAATTAAGACATCAGTTTAAAAAAAAAATCCAACAGAACTCTAAGATTTTCCACACTGAATTAACGTTAAGGACTTTTAATGGATGTTGTAATTAGACTTTATTATTCATGGAAATTTTACACAAATTAAAATCAGGTCCTGCATGGAACATTCCCAGCTGAGTCTCCGCAAAAATGCTATATGGGACTGAAAGACTTTTAATCCATGTGCAGATAGCAATTTATATTCTAAAGCCGACATGCTCTATTTTCACTTTTTGGTTTAATTTGCTTTAATAGTGTAACCAACAAAAATCACATAGTTAGGGTTTCTCGCTTCAAAGTAAATTTTGATTTTATGGACTCAGGTTTTCTTTTTTTAAATACGTAGAAAGTCATGCAGCTGGACCAGAGCATTAGCCCATGGGAACAACAGCCACAATGACCTTCTGAACAGCCCAGAGAGGCTGTATCTGTTATTCAACATAGAAAGTTTTATTCAGTCTCAAGTTCTATTGCTGTTGTGCCTGAAATGCACACTGAAAGGCCTGTCCTTGTCCGTGAAAGACAAAACAAAACAAAGCCCAAAACAAAATGCTGTCACAGCAACCTCTTCATCTGTGGTAAGACAGTCCTTCCAAAGGAACCTAACTCTTATGAGCAGAACTATCTGACTGTTGTCTCTTCAGTTTACGTTCCCAAGACTCTTCCAAAAAACATGTTAAAGCACAAGCTATGGGGCTCCACAGGAGCCTTTCAGTCAAGGCATCAAAACTAAATAACAGCCTGAGCAACAAAGATTACATTACTCTGACACTGGAAGTACTCCAAGTATTGACAGACCAAGTCTCAACTGCAGCTTATCCTATAGAGAAGATCACACGCTAACGCTATGTGCTGATGCTACCATGGAAAGCAGTTTCTCACACCGTCCTTCACAAATTACTTTGCTAATGAAAACCACGTTAATTTACCATATCAGACACAAGTTTGAATCAGTGTGGCAGCCAAGAATTCATCTGTTACTGCATGTTCTCTACAAAGGAAGAAAAAACAATTTTGTGGGTCTGTGCTGTGCTCACTACAGTAATGTCTTTGCATCTGTGCAAAGAAATGTCAGGTGCCTACAAAACAAGGCAAGCATTACCTTGCCAGAGTTTATTTTCTTTATTAGTCTATAAATATACCTCTGTGTCTGTGCATGTGCTTGCGCGCACATGTACTTATCAGTGCACTCCTTGCTCCTTCCTGCACCAGGAGCTTCATCTCCAGCAGCCCTGCATGGCCAGAGAGGCACCCGGCCTGCAGGAGGGTACAGGACTAGGACCTGCCCTGTTAGTGCTGCCGGGTCGTTCAGTACAAGTAGTTTTCTTATGCTTGATGGAGGAACAGTGAGCAGATATGACTAACCTGTGCCTTTATTCAACCATGCTGAACAGGAAAAGTTGCTGCATCGCTTATATGCCAGCTCCCAGCTTGCTCTGAGACCAGAACTAGTAACATACCAGTCTAGATGCCCTGGAAGATACACATTCCTCGTAGGATTTCTTTTGGAGGCTTTGGATTGTTTTACAGTACCTGGCTAGTCTGCGGGCTGGACGGGTCATAAGAAGGTACATAATTCTTCAGAGTATCCTGAGGATTCAGGTGGGGAGGATATCTGATCGTTGGATGAGAGAAGTAGCTAGACGGAGCAGGAGGGAGAATAGCTTGTGCTGGAAATGGCAATGGTGAAGGTGGAGGTGGAGTTCTAGTTGAGATGACTGGAGAAGATAAAATAAAATTAAAATTACTTCGCATCTTGTTTCTTCTAAAATTCTTCACCTCTGTGTTACAGCAAGAAAAATAAAGAGTCAGTTACAAATTAGTACACTGCACTCCTGCTTCATGGCATCTTTACAGAAAAACTTACATGTCTTCCACCTCACACCATCTTAGACAATGGAAAGTGCTACTGTTTCAAATTCATAAATACAGTATCTTGTCTTGGTCTTGTGGGTTATGTCATCATAATTTTTCATTTTTTCTTTAAATAGTAATCATTCCACAGCATAAAATACATTTCAATTATACAGTTTTCCCCTCTGGAGCCTAAACAAACAAAACAAATATTTTACTCGGTAAATACAACCTACATTTTTATCCACATCACTCCAACAGAGGAGAGTAAAGTCATCAAGTCCTAACAAACAGTGATTCCTCACTGCATTGCACTCTACCTGCCTCGTGCGGGGGTGGGGTAATAACTACTCATCAGCAACACCATGAATATTACCTGACCTTTGTGAAAATGCTAATGAACATTCAACTTCAGGGCCTGGGAAACCAATCCATTCAATAAAAATACCTCTGACAAACAGGAAAGTATTTACCCTGCGCATGTTTTTCTGTGCATTCTTTCTTCCCAGCCCCTACAAACATACACTTCTCTATCTATAGACTACATGTAATGTCTAAACAACTAGCAATGTTTTCACAGTAAAAGGAATGTACAGCATGTCCTGCTGCTGCCCAGTTGTCTGGCTGGAAGTGGAGAGACTTCTTCTATCACACTGCACAACCATTCTCTTTCCACCCTTACTACACATCTAGAGGGCACCTGCTTAGAAATGTATTAAAAAGGAGGTACTGAGTTCAATGGAAATGGAGAAAAGACAATGCTGGTTTTGTTTTGATTAGTGGGAGGGTACAAAATGAAGTCTGTAGAAGCAAGGCATTTTATAGACTGCTCACAGTTCCATACTGTATTAGCACAAGCACACCAATGCTGCTCTTCTAGACCACCTCTCATATCTTTGGTTTTTTCAGCTTAGTTTTTAAATGACTTGCTATTTTTGAGCTGTCATTCCTGATAAATCCTCAAGACAACACGAACTGTGCCACGTTTCCAGTGTGTCCTTTACACTTTATGTGGAGTTTCACTACGGATTTACTATGGATTTCAGAAAAAGGACATCAAAAAATATTTATCAGGACGCCACCTCTTTAGACAGAGCATTAAAAAGAAGCACTGGTACTTATTTCACTGTGTCACATACTGAACATGGTTGCGACTTCTCTTGTGTATTAAATCCTACCTATTCTGGTATTTAAACACACCACAGTCACAGCAACTGTAATAAAAAAGGAGGTAGGTGGAAAGAGGGAAGATGAGGAGGATTTTTCCTCTGCCAGTTTTTTCATGCAGTTTACAGCTTATTTTATTCACTGGTTAATCCTAAATCCTTTCCAGCGACTTGCAGCAGTCAGACTACCTGAACTGAATTTAATGAGCATTCCTGCAAGGATATTCCAAACTTTTCCATGTCTACCCTCATCAGTATGGGTCAGGTCTCTAAGAAAATCTGCTAAAATGCATCACAATCTGATTGTAGGAAAGGAGAACAGACCAAATGAACAGGGAGGTATTTCTTCCTCCTCCACAACCCTCACCACTGTGTGCAACTCCCGGGATTCCTGGGTGGTGATGCTGGGGAAAAGTGCTCAGTCTTGGCGAAGAATCCTGGGGAGAAGTAGGACTAAACAAAGGCTTTTCAGGTTTCTTCATTGTAGGAGAAGACATATCTGCAATAGAAAAACAATGGAACAGTGACGTTAGCTTAGAAGCCCGTCTCAGCACACTTCATTTTGTAGACTGAAGATTATTTTTACTGTTCTCGCATAAATATCGTTTGGTGGTTTAACTCCCCTGTGACCAATAAACTAATTTTAAACTATTACTTTCAAACTTGAGAATGAATAATAATCCCCTAACTGGTCTTTGTCCTGCAAAAGAGAAACTACATTCCTTCCATACCAGACAAGCAAAACGGTGAAGAAATGCATGTCTTCAGAACCTTCAGAACTTCTCAGCTCCCCAGAACATCACCAAATCATCTGCTCGTTCAACAGCCACAGAATTTTTATTGCATTTTTTAACGGAACACCTACACTCAAGTGCGTAGGGTAACTGCCATACACATGCCGGTTTATGGTATTTCTTATTTTGTTATTTCAAAACCCATCCCTTGCGCTTCCCAAAACCATAGCGAAACAACGTAACCTCCCTAAGAATAAACAATACTTTAACTTCTCTGTCTCGTATTTTCCATGTCTCAAGTAGGGCTTTCCCACCTCTTCCTTCCAGTTTCCCTATCAACAAAAACATCTCTTTAGAACTCACTGCGTTAAGAAAACATGCTAGTAGGGACAAATGTATGAGTTCTACCATTCAGGGCTACTGATATTGCATAAAGCAAAAATACTAGATTCTTTCTGGAAGCTTAAATTATTTAAACATTCTTTGGGCTTTGCACTAAGTTATTCAAAAGTTAATTGTAATATTTTCATAGGACACACATCAATATTGTAAGTGGGTTCCATTTCAAATCAATGGGACTAACTCATGTTTAAAGTATAGGTCATTTCTTAAGTACTTTACTGGACTGGGGCCACGTTTCAGCTGACTTTTCTATGTGGACCATGTTAGCCATTAAAGTGATTTTGGCACTTTTAATATTGGCACACTGTCTTGTGCTAGTCTGGTGGACATAGAATCATCTTAGAATTGAAAGACAGCTTGCAAAATGTGACCGCCTTACTGAGACCAAATTGGACCAATGTTTTCTGAACTGGCTGGAGTCTAAGAGTGGGTTTTCACCCTGAAAGCCATACTTAGAGCAGGACCCATCAAACTGAGAGACCGCCTGTCTGCTCTGCCCTGTCCTGCTGTCAAGCCCTGCACAGGCACTGGCACCGGCACCAGACCCAGAGCAGACTCTGTCAGTGCCCCTCCACCATCCCCCTGCAATTCCCCTGCTCCCCTTTGGTACTCACTACGAAGTCTGCTGATTTCCCAGACACCCTGCAAGGTTCTCTTCAAGAAGGATGCTGAGAAAGGATTTTGCTCAGCAAAACATTCAGGAAGAGCAAGGAATTGCTTTGTACCAGAGCAATTCAGCAGTCATTCAGTTTTAACAGGCATGACAAAGGTTATTGTATGCTTTTTTATTACACTAATCTGTTGCAATTTTATGTTGTTACCAAAAACACTGAGTGTTGACAGTGGCACCTCTAGCTGTCTTACAAAAATTTGGTAAATAAATTGTTGTGAGGAAGAAAATTCGGAAATATTTTGTTTCTTTGAATCTATTAGCATGTAGCAAAGACAAAGTTGCCAAACAATTACAGTTTTGTTGAATACATTCTGCGAAGCTAAGATGCAACTTTTAAAATTGCAAGATTGAATTTTTTGTAATTGAGTTTTGCATAGGCAAGCCACGGTAAGAAGTCACATTAATTCTAGAATGATTTTCAAATATATCAGCATATTTTATTTTCTGCTCAAAAATCAGCTCTAGCTTCTTCATATAAGGCCCTAGTTCCATCAGCACAAGAAAATTCTCAAACCTCCACACAGATGTAGGGTTTTGTAAAAGTCCAGGACAAAATTAACCAGTTATTGTCCTTGTACTGTAGTTCTGTGCATGTACAATCTCTGTCTCTGCAGAAACTTTGCAATGTTACAGTCTGAGAAAAAAAGATGTGTGCCTAACATCTGGTAGACACAGCCTTCCACTGCAACATTGTGGTCATCAGAAGTTGGCACAGAACTTATCAGTGACCAAATACCTTGCTGACTCTACCACATATACTATGCATCTATCACAAAAGAGAGAAAATACACTTTATTTTTATTGCAAATTAAAAGTACTGCACTTAAGTCTCCCTAACGAAAAAACAAACCACGGACTGGAAGTGAAAAATCTTTTCCTCATGTAAAGCTCATACTCAACAAAAGAACTCATGAAAGAGCTGCCTAGCTCCTGAAAGTCTGCATGCATCAGCAGCTCTGATTTCTGGAATGCAGCAGAGTTTTAATTTGGTAGGTGACTGTTACTTTATTAAACAAGCCAAAGTTGTTGTGTTTTTCAAAACCAAAATATTTTAGTTGCTCAAAAGAAGTACGCTATATGAAGTGCAACATAATCAGAGTATCCATTAACCCCCCAGTGGCATCACTAATTTGAAAAGAATCTACTGAAAAGGAGATTGATGACTATGATAACTCTAGTATTTGCTTTAAAAATGTTTTATTTATTCCAGCTCCTAGTTTATGGAATAAGAATTGTAGTTAACAAATAGAAAACAGATAGCATAAATTACAAAGCAAATGCAATGAACTTCTCATACGGAAGACTGTTTCCTCATCAAGGTGAACATGACTGGTAGTCAGGAATAGAAATTCAGCACTGACATAAAAATAGTCCTTAGCCACAACAAAAAGCGACTTTAATGTACACTGCACAGCACATCACCATGAAGCACTTTCAGAAGAAGTCTCATTATATATAGCATAGGCAAGTGCAAAGAGTAATGGCTGAAGTGCAGGCAGCAGCTTCTTTGTCAAAACAACGCACGTTGCATTGACAAGTAATTCGGATAGTCCCTCCCCCCCTGCAGTCCCCACGGCTCTCCCCGTGTGTGCCTGGACGTCATAACAGAGCATTCATGCTCCTGCCGCTGCCAAATAACAGATGCAGCTGACAGGGGAGACAGAACAATAACTGTTTGTATAGGTTAGGAAGAGAGGCTGCAGCCGTCTCCTCCTTGACCAAGAGAGGAGGCTTGGAGGTGTAACAGAAAAACACACAAGTTACATTTCTTTGGGGAGTTACCAGTTACAAAAACAAAAAGTGGGAAAAAAACTGTGAAGCAGTTTTTCACTGTCTTTAATTTTGCTCATAAGAAACAGTGCCTTTAAATAAAGCAGAAGGAGTTAAAGTGACAGTGACACTTCACGTTTTTACTAGTAACTTCCTCACAATGGAAAACACACATTTTTCTCAATTTAAAACTTGTTTATTTTTTTCATATCATGAGATACAGTCTGCTAGCTGCATAGAGCTTAGTTAAGTACTGATAATTACATAATGAATGACAAACAGAAGTCACAAAAACAGGCCACTTGCTCTTAAGTCTGTGTCAAAGTTTCAGGAATGAGATTCCATTCCTTATTACTTTGACAAGGAAAATAAAACAGTTTCAAGTATGATTTATTTTTAGACTTTTGGAAAAAATGCTAAGTCCAAATGAAAAGCAGAAAGATGCCAAATGCACTTGGACAAAGTTATCAAAAGGTCAACATTAATCAGATACTGTGTCCTGTCCAGCTGAGAATTTTCTTCAAATGTGAAAAATGGGTTTGCTTTTTTTTTTTTTCAATTCTCAGTGCTGTTCCAAGTCTGACTGTATTCTTATATTACTGTGGAGATATAGTATGCATGCACCCAGACAGGTGGCACGTTATACATTTTAAAGCATCAGATCAAAGAAAACAGAGTGTATGCAAATAAAGGGTTAGATCATCTCATCTCCCAACAAGGTAAATACGTCTACATAGAAAGGCAGAAGAGCTGCTGTGAAGCATAGCGTATGTAGCCTGTTCATCAGCAGCTTGCACAAATGGTGCTCCAGATGTAAAGCTGTTCAAGACAGCCCAAGGCAACAATTTTGATCAATTCTAACGTGATAAAATGCTGCAGGGAAAGTGTGCAGAAACGTGTTTGCATCAGCCTTTAATTAAACCGTTGTTCACCTCCAAAGAACCTTAGGAAACACTAATGAGAGACAAGTTTGGGGAATCTCCTCATCAAAGCAAAGACCCTCTTCCTCAATCTGAAGTGGCTTGTCATCCAGGCAGTTACCTGGACAAATGTCACCTTGGCACACCACTTGATAAGCCACCTGTTAGGACAACTCAGCTGGATTTGAGCAGTGATCCAGGGCAAGTTCAAACCCACCTGCCTCTTTCTAGACACCTGATTTGCATTCTTGCTCACCACTACAACACAGCAGCTTCTCTTTCTTGCTCATGAGCAGAGTAAGAAGAAATAATAAACAAATATTTAATCACTTGTAATCCAGTTTATTTTTAAGTCTCCTTATTAATACGTTTTCTACTGCTTAGTTTTACAAGTCTTTACAAGGTATGCTCCTGCAGACAACAATCTGTAAAGATTCATTTACAACTCGTCATCAGTGTAGTAACACGTCCAGAGAAAGCAAGATAAAACAACATCCAACTTACTGTATACACAACCATAGTGAAAGCAGGAAAGCTATGGAGTCCATAGCACCACTGGCAAGCTGTAAGAAGCATCCTTTCACGCTACAGTTTCAAACGAACTGCTCTTTTCCCAGAGGCAGTACTGGGATAATTTCTGGTGGCAGGGTACACTACATACATCACATCCAGCTGGGACTCAGTCTCCACTGCCTCCACCACATCCGGTAGGTATGCTTTTGCAAAGCACGTGTGAAAACTTAAGTAAGATTTTAAATTCACATCAGATAGATAGCTGTACAATGATGATGAATCATGACAAATCCCACTGTGCTCAGGAGAAACAGTTTTGTTCTACACCTTTGCACAAGAAGAACAAGCAGAGCCACGTGGCACAGGCAGAGCCAGCATCACCAATTTTCGGATGTGCTCAATCTGATTTCCTTTAATACTGTAAGCATTCTGTATTTCTCAACTGTACATCTTAATAAGGCACCTAACACTGAAAATTGACAGCTGAGTGACTCCAAAGCACAACGATCTCTCATTTGTAAAAAAAAAGGCTTTGTTATACCTGTCCTAAAGACTTGGCACTGGGGCTGGATGGAAACCAAGAATCCAGAGAATCAAAACACTTCAATTTATTTATCTTCTTCACAAAAAAGAAATGGTGATATAGTTTTGTGAATAAACAGGAGAGAATGACAGATGTGGCTGAACAGCCTGATGCCTAGAACAGAGAAAGGGTTGCTGGAACTCTCCTGTTCAGGATCAGGCAGAGATCAGGCTTTGCATCCAGCTCTCCCATGATCCAAATCTGTGCCCTAATCATTGGTTTGTTGACATCTCATCCCCCCTCACTCTAAGTTCTGTTTTGGACCAGAGAGAAGTCCTCCTAAAAATGTATTTGTTTTAATGAAAAATTCAGTTCTGACAGTCAATGTTTTCCTGAGTGCAAAATTAGCAAAACAAACCAAGCAACCAAACAAAGAATAATGATCAGTTCTGTTCCATTACCTTCTGAGACATATACAGCAATACTCAGTGTGAAGGCCTTTGTACTTGCTTTTGAGAGAAACAGCGAGGTCTTACGTGAAGATACATAAACATGTTGCTTAGCAGCTGAGAGCATTCTAAACTTGAGGAGCAGCCAGCGTCAAGGTTTGAAGACAGCTGTTCTCTTCACATTTAAAAGCCTGAACTCAGTTTTATTTTTGCTTCTCTATGAAGTGTAGAAAAGCATTTTACATACAAAAATTTTATACTAGAGTAGAATATTTCAGTGTACAAAGGTTTGATAACCCCCCATCTTCAAATCAACCTGCTTAGTGCCAATGTTATTTTAACGGGCACATTGCCGACATTGCACAACCCAGTCTATCAGACTGTGACACTGGTTTTCATATCAGGAGCGATGGCCAAGGCTAATCAAACACTCTGCTGTGCTGTTTTGCCATTTCAAAACAGAGAAGCCATTTCAATGTATTATCTTTTGTGATTTGTAATGAAAAACCTAAGAAGAGGTACTAGATTGGAATTTCTTCCAACGCCATTTTCAGTACTGCAGGCTAGCAAGCAAAACACAACAATACTGCAATTCAGAAAAGCTACAGCAAAACAAGAGTAAAATTCTTACAATAGCAACTTGTTTCCTTATTAATTCTCTAGTAATCTTTTCTAATAAATTACCCTATTTTATTTAGCATTGTTCAGTAAGTATTAATACACATAAAAGAAGAAAGTGATGCAAGAACTTCCAGACAACTGAAACAGGAGGGCCAGACACTCTTTAGACGGAGTGAACATGTCGCTCTTCTCATCCTTACCCACACGCAAACTTGCAGAATACTGTACTCCATTGCCAACAGTTACATTCTGCTGGATGTGTTAACCTTGATGATTTTCTTTTCCTCAAGGGGTCTGGACAAAAGATAAAAAGGTTGTGTCTACCTGCCCTTGTATCTTCTAGCATACTGGGAATGGAGGACATAGAGGGCAGGGGAGAGGAAAACCCAGACAAGTCTATATACAAACAAGTTGCAGAATGCTTTTTGTTCATTTGTGTGATTAAATGTATAAAGTCGACCAACCAATTATTTCATTGCAATACTGATTATCCTGCTTTTTATGGACAGAAAGCAAAACAACTCAATACAGCTACTGTTAAAATGTTTAACAGTAGGACAGGATATATGGACCTAATACCATAATAGTTGTTTGATAGTGTCATTTGACATGTAGTAATTAACTGCCACACTGAAGAGATTATTCCTATTTAAATTTAGATCTATCTCTAGTAAGATTAGGCTGAAACTATGGCACGCTATCTTGAAAGAACCGTGGGCAGCAATTCTTCATTGTCATCCTTCAAACCCACCTTGCCACTCCTCATCAGAAAGTAACAGTAAACTTCCCAAGAAGGGTTCATAATAAGCATGACTACGTTATCACACCTGCACTGTTTCTTGGAAGGAGAAAAACATCTTTTTTTCCCATACATTGACCTGCTGGCATACAACTGGCCAGCCTTCCTCACCCTACGTGCCTCATACCAGAAGCACTGTCCAGATGTAAGATCCCCAAGACACAGGTGCCACCATGCACACCATGGGGAGCTGGGGTGTTGCTGTTGGAGGGAGGTGAGAATGTCTTCACCAGCCCCGCAGTGACACATGGGGGCCAGTGGCAGAGTGCCAGACTTCACCTCTGCAGCCTCTCCTGCCTCACTTCTTCCCCCACCTTCAGACTCAGTTTATCCAACCACCTCTGTACCAACAGCTATGGGAAGTACTGAGAGTAACTCAGAGAGCAGCAGGGTGACTACCTGTTAAACATGGACCAGGCACTGCAAATAATGAGGCCAACTTTGGAAATAGAGATAAATAGCATGAGATCAAAAATACAATGCTGCTGCCACAAAGAATGTACTATAACAGATACATGTACTGTCATTAACAAACCCACATGAGGCTTCAAGTACTCTGCGCTGCCATAAATAGCCCTTAAGCAGGTACAGTGTACTTCAGGTACTTGACTACTTTTTTATTTAACTTTACATTTCAGAAATGGACTGGGCCATTTCATCATCTATGAACCATTGTTAAGAGATCTGATTCCAGTAGATAGCTGTGACAGAAGAGCATTATGGGAGATCGTGAGAAAATATAATTAAAAAGCCAAACAAATTATAAAGCCTTTAGAGCATGTTTTAGTCACTTATTAAATTATCCTACAGAAAGTCATCCAGACTCCAAGGAAAAATGCACAGCTATAATATCTCATTAATGCTGAGAATCCAAGAAACTTGGCTATAAAACAAAATCAATATTGAAACCTTAGCTGCAAAAGTCAGAAAAGTATTCCCAATTTCTCATGCAATAAGATTCAAGAGGTACTGGAGATAAAACAACGTAAGAGAAGTTGTTGATTTAGAAACATTTAGGTTACAGCATCTCCTTTTGATTACAATTATAGTATATATAAACTGGTAGCAGTTTAGGATGATTTAATAGGTGTGCTGTATTAATTTAATTCTAGATCCATCTGGGGAGTGGTTTCGAACTCAGATAAAATTACTTAACACTGAAATACACTACTTTGATCAAGTTTGATACAGCTTCTATGAAAGAATTAAAAAAGAGAAATTAAGAACCTTTTCAAATGTATCTATGTATACAGCACAGAAACAAAGAATCTATCAATGAAGACTAAAAGTAGAGATGCCCCAAAAAAGTTACAATATGTGAGCTAAATTCATTTTTTCCATCTAATGGATGTACCATAACTGGAAAAAAAAGTCAGTGCAGACACCTATGATTCTTGAGGTAGTAAATACGTATTCTTTTGGTAACTGAAGACATTCTGCACCACATAGGTCAGAACATACAGAATAATACTTAACCTACAATTCCTAATAGGAGCTGATCAGTTTCAGAAATACTAGTGAATTCTTTTATTCAGCAACACTGGAATATGACAATTACACTTAGTATCTCCCAGGCCAAATCTTGCATTAAGACATGCATTTTATCACTAATTTCAATCAAAGGATGACTAGAGTCACCATCAAGGTAATAGGATGTTGCCGTAGTATAAAGTTCATCGCAGAATAAGTCTTATGCATACAAGAAAAATACCCTTTCGCACTTACATCTTTCACTGATTTATATGGGAGATGCATAGACTAGTCCTGAGTATATTCAACTCACTAATCACAGATGGAAAACATTAATAGGCCTTGCTGCAATATATTAGTAAAAATAAAAGACAAAGAACCTACAACAAGATTTTTTTACAGTTACTTTATTGAGTAAATACCAACCATTTCCAAGAATGCAAAAAAGCAGATCTTTTTGTATGCTTCCTGCTGTATTTGTCTTTCTGTCTGTATTACTAAACATTTTATTACTCTTCATTAATTCAGAAACTGAAGTGTACATGGGATAAAGAAAAAGTCAGGTCTCTTCTCTGCCCAGAGTAGAAAATTCCTTATCTGCTACTCTGAATATTTGAAGATACTTATGAAGAAGTTGTAAATTGGTCTAAAGCCATTCTAAACACAGAAAAAGAGATATAATCTCTGTTGCTTTAATTTTGGAGAGAGTGTAAACATTCTCAATAGTGGAGGATGTAAATTTTTTGATGTACAGGAAACTTCATTCATTTTAAGATAATGTTTTTGTCCTCTTCATTGATTTTTTTTCTCTTTCTCTGCCTCTCTAATTAAGTAAGCATTTGAAAGCTCCTTCACCTAATTTTCTATATCTAGAGCCTTTCAAGCTCTAAGGATAAGAAAGCTGTTTTCATTTTTACGAAACTAATGTTTAACTTATTTTGCGTACCAGCAGTTTTTCTTGTAAAATTGCCACTATGGAAACCAAAAGTAAACCAATTGCCTATTGACTTTACATTCTTAACTATCATGGCAGAACTACAGATTTTTAACAAGTAGACATAATGCCTGTTCATTGAACAATACCAACGTCTTGTTCAGGAAGAAACAGGAGAATCCAATTTGCTGCCTCCCAGGCAAGTCCTCCTTGCTAATGCTACTGCTTGTTACCATGATGCCACTTTCAGTATCATAGCAGCCAACAGGCTGAGAGAAGCCACGGTTGAGAATTTTCTATGGAAATACTCTTTGAAGTTTTTCTTGGTGAAAAGTACCTCTCATTTTATGAATATGAAAACTTAACAAGTGGCAGTATTTGACTACTGTGCACACATTATACTAGTTAAAAACAGAAAATTCAGGTAGTTCCATAAGGTGTGCATGAGTATATGAAAGGTATGTGTATATGTGTGTATACATTGATTAAAGAGTATTTTGAAATATTAAAAAATACAAAGGTAGATGTAACAGAAGTTACTTACAAGACATAAATTGCTTTAAAACATGCTTTGACATACAAGGATTTTGAGAACTCAGACTGAGTCAAAAACACAGAAATGTATTTAACAGATATTCATCAAGATAACCTTTTGCAAGATGAATTCTTCTGTTAGATGGAGGCTATGAGTTTCTAAAGCATTAACCTTCAGAAGGAGCACGAGGAGCTGGAAAAAATCCTGAACTCTCTCCAACACAGGCCACCAAAACCCCAAGGTGATCTGTTACCGTTCTCAACTCCTGGACCACATTAACTACTTCCTCTTTTAGTTCCCTCACTTCGGAAATGAGGACGTCCATCTTTGATGGTCCATGAGAAGAAGGCCCAAGAAGGAAAGAGCCATTGGGAAGGATCCCAATGGGGAAGGAGTGTCCAGTGGGTGGGAAGAAAGCAAAAGGGGACAAATGTCCAGAAGAGGGATATCCAGCAAAGGGGGTCGGGACCTGAGAAGTGGAGGGTCCAACAGCTGCTGGCCAATCAATGGGTGAAGACGGTCCAGCTGTTTCAGTTTTAATGGTATGCTGGCATCTTGACGCTTGACTGTTGGTAGAGGTGGGTGAGGTGTAAGAGAGTGAACATGATGAAGAAACTGTAAAATTAAAATTTACTTCATTGTGTATTGACATTCAGTATTCCCAGACACCTGACTACTGCAGAAATCCACATGAATCTCTCTACTTTTATCATGACCAATGTGCATTGTTGATAACTCCTGTTTTATTTATTTACAACATACACAGTGTTGTAACACTATAACAGTAACACAGATCTCAAGGACAAATACTGAAATTGTCTGCAATTATGTTAATGCACTTTGTCAAGCTAGCTTTTAGAAGGGAAGGCATAGGTGCACACACTGGGCTCTGTTCTTCTGATATTCCCACTTCCTTATGAATTAAGGAAAAAGTATTTGATTTACTTACCAGTTAATAAATCAAGATATTCACTAACAGTTCTTAGCCTATTAGATCTGAAGTATTTTTTATCCACTGCATCAGTTGCTAGTTTTGTTACATTCTTAGTAACTTCCTCTTCCAAATGGGAAGGGTGATTTTTTTTTTTTTACTGTAGAAAATTTTATCCTCGGAATTTCTAAAGCACTCAGCAAATTTACTCATGCAGCAACTTCCATCTATTTTACAACGTATTACTCTAGGAATACTACTACTGCAGGAACTCGAAATTTTGTTTAATATAGAAAAATGTGAAGAATTCAGTAACAGCAACCAGGAAAAAGGAAGACTCAAGAGATTTACGGCAAACTGCTTTTTAGATCTAGCTGTACTTCCAATTGATATAAATGTAAGTAAGACACGATCCAGAAATTATTGAAGTTAATAAGACATTCAGTTGGAAAAAACTAGGTACAAGAGAGAACAAATAACTTGCACAAAATCTGACAGTAGATACAGAAATTGAAGTCCTAATTGTCATGTTAGGGCTCTATTTCTAAGTGATGCACCATTCTTAGAGATGACTTTTCACTTTCTTAGGCTCCAGGATATTTGGAGGATGATTAGTTACTTGGAAGGCTAATGGTAGAGAGAAGGGTTGGGAGAAATCCTTGCTATTATGAACTTGTCTACTCGCTCTGCAGGAAGACCTCACCCTTGTTTCAAAAAATCATGTAAATAGAATCATATTTTAAGTATTTTAACATAGCAAAAATAATGGCACAAACTACAGAATCTTCCCACAATAACTGAATGCATGTAAACTCAAAAATAACATTGTAAATCCACAGTGATATTCTTTTAATCACTTTTTGAAACTCTTACACATACTCTTGTGATTACATATATTTTTAAAATAGTCAGAAAGTTTTGCAAGCCAATGAAGAAAACCTCCAGGACAGTATCATGGCTTCACAAGCTTTTCTTTTCTTCCATAAGGACTTATAATTTGACGATAACAAATACAAAAAAAAATTATTTTTAATACTAATTGGTTAATTAGAGGTTTTTATATTTTTATATCAGAACAATAACATGGACAACAACGCTAGAGCATTGAATAATGAAGCCACTGCTCACAACCCTTCATGAACTGGCTTTGACAAGTCATCTTATCTCCTCTAAAGTTCCCATTTTTCAGATACGCTCATTTCTGCCCAGAATTACATCTTCAAACAGCCATCTCCCCTGAAACAGACTATAAAACATAACATCTGGAAATCTTATCAAAACATTTTTGGAAGTAGTATGACATGAAAAAGACACATAACAGCAAAAATACAAAGTCCAGAGTTTTACAACTGAAAGTGGAGTATGGTATGAGGAGATTTTACTGTAGCTGGGCTAGGTTTCTTTTTCTTAGTTCCACAAATGCCACATCCTGGCTAAATCACAAGTACCCCTGTAGTCATGTTCCTACCACTCATGATGCATGCTTGCATAGTAGAGAAGCTGTAGAAACTATGAGGATTACAATAGAATCACTCATACAGAATCACTCCTCTCCTGTTGTCTACTTACCTACTAAACTACATGATATTTGTTTTTCACAGCAATAAAAGGTTGATCTAACCTGTTCCACTCCATTGCAGATTTTCACCTGTCACATTTTTAGTCTCAATATATTTCTGTGTTACTCATTAATCTTTGTCCCATTCTCCCTATCAAAATAGATACCCCTTAGACATCTATGAAACTTTTAACTACTTTATTCTAACCTGTTTCAGCTATCATGGTTTTTTTGTGACTATCTCCAGTTCCAAAATATCACTGTCATCTCATTTCTGCTAGTTCACAAATGCAGCTAAGTAAAGATATGAAAAGCCTTCATGATAAACAAATCTTTCAAAACTACACCATTTCTATTTCTATGAAAATAGACTTTGGTATGCAGATGAAGAAACTAGATCTGTTTCAGGCCAGAAGTTAAGAGACTTTGCTCTGTCAGGTTGAAAACAGAGACAACAAAACTGAAAACAATAATGCTAGTTCTTAATATCAATCCTATTTCTGATTCTGTTTCTCTTAGAAAAGTTAAAATTGTAGCAGAGAGAAAGAGAAGCTACTTACCCATAAACATGGTATCTCTGCATGTTCTCATTTGTGTGTACTGGGGAATGACTCACATTTCTGATGCTGATGACCTTTGGAGACTGCCTGGAAGAGCAGTGCCTGTTGGGACTACATGAGCATCCCCTGATGACACTGGATGAACACAAGTGATCCCAAATGGCTTCTCTTTCTTTTTTTTTTATTTGTGCCTAACCTCATAGGACATGCAGATCTCCATGAGAAGTAGTACCAGTGAGCTCTCTGTCATAGAAACCACCTCCAAATTCTTGTTTCTATCATCTTTGTGCTTTCAGGCATAAGGGAACAGAATATAGGTTTACGCAAGTATCATACCCTGGTAAGACTCTGTGTCCAAAAGCAGCTTACACAGATACATGCTAGTATGAAGATGATGCCAAGCATCTAGCAAACCAGCAGCAAACAAACATGCCAGGAGTTGCCACATACCACTTCCCAGTGAGGCCAGGTACCAAGGACAGGCATTGCGGTCACTATCTTACAGTGTTTCTGCAGCAGCAGGATAACCTCAGAAAGTGATTGGAGCCAAACATAAATGGTTAGGGACAAAAGGTTTATGCTTCCCCCCGGTATAATGTTTTTCAGACTGGACAGTGGTGTACCTGTCCTTCTGCAGGAATGGAAGAACAACTTAAGGACAGAAAAAACAAGTCCCTCATAGTGTCTCAAAGACAACTTCTCTGCCAGGGACCTAGTAAAAGTTCACTATGCCCAGCAGTGTCAGAGATCAGGATATTCAGGGAGGAATGTAAACTCCAGGAAGCAAAAATACAAAACTGTGATTCAAGTCTATCTCTTTTATTCTCTCTTTCTCATCTTTTGTGTTTATGGTTTATGAAACATACAGAGGGAGTTAAAAGCTGTTTCAGTCCTTAAGTCTAGCTACCCAACGGCACAGAAATTAAGTAAAGGTTCATTGTAAATCTACTCAAGCAATCTGAACAACATTGCTCACTGCTGATAGATTTCACATGAAGGCTAGTAAAACTGAACAAATCCAGTGTTCACAGAGCACAGTTCTTTGCAAGCAGGGTGATTCAAGAGCTAAAAAGCAATTGTGATAGTTGGGAACTACAGTGATCATCTGTGAAAGGCTCTGTCAGCAGGACTTGAGCTCAGCTGTTCATGCAGCACTGCACTTCTCAGAACCCCCTACAGTTCCCTCAGCAGCACAAAATGACTTCATTTCACAAGTGGGGATATGTGGAGACCACTTCAGAGAGGAACGATAGGCTGCTTTCCCCACAATCACAAAAATAGTTTCTTTAAGAAGCCCCAAAATTAGTTGAGGTACAATCCTGTCTTTTAAAAAATTATAATAAAGTGTATTGGCAGAACAGGTAATGGTCACAGAGGAAAATTTTTTTCCCAATGGGGAAGATTCTGGCTAGTAGAAGTGTTACTTTGCTGTTCTTAAGTCTGGTTATGCAAAGCCACAGGAAAGATCTTTTTTTAAATTCAACAGTGAATGTTGCAAATAGCTAGAAATAAGAAAATATCAGAGCCTTCATGAGAAACAAAAAAGTACAAAAGAAACAACAAAGAAGAAGACTAGTAAATATTGTGTGAGAGGAACAGCCTAATGATCAGAACATAGATCAGAGGGTAGGCAGAAGCATACTAAAGGGAGACCAACTATAACGAAAACGTGAAAATAAAAGGCAGCTAAATTAAATAACAATCACATGCTACCTTGCACATGGAGATGAAAGAGAAAACTTCACAGGTGAAAAAAAAGAAAAAAAAGCAGCCTAAAATGATATAAAAATGAGGTAAGACCAAAGGGTTGGTCGGTTACTGAAGAACTGAGAGCAATGGTGAGCAGTGAACAGCGAAAAGGAGGGCAAACATTGGAAGATCAGCAAAGGAAGCAACAAAATGTCTTTTTCTCTGTATTGCTTTAACATACTGTGCTGTGCATTTCACAGACTCTCCAAATAGATGCAGCACCTCAGCAATAGGATCCATTAACTAACACGGGTCAAATACACGAGTTGAACCACATTTTCACATCACAAAGTTGAGGGAAAAGACTACACTGACATCTAGGTTTATAAAGCATCAAGATAACATGAGGGAAATCTATGACAATTAATTTTACTGTTTTGACGGCCATAACTTTCTTCTCCACACAAACACATTCCTTGCTTCTGATAACTGAAAACACAACATCACTTACCAACACGCTTTAGCATACGGATATAGTCCCACAGAGCTATGTGTGGGCTCTTCAGAAAAGAGCCTGTTGGACCTATTCTGAGTCACATAATATGGACTAAACGCACATATAGGAGTCTGTCATGATAAAATAAAAACTGAGTAAACTAGTGTTGACTCAACCACAGTATGGAGATGTTTTGAAACCATTGTACTCAGAATCCTGCTGGGATGATCACAGCATACACAATATCAAGTACCTCACTTGCCACACATCTTTTCAAACAATAGATAAGGCAGTCATCAGATGGAAAAATTATCATGTAATTGTTTATACCACATCCTGTTGACTGTTTAACTACATTTAGAAAAGCAGCAAATACACATACCAGACAGAAAAATAATGTTTCTTCTAAAAAGCCATAATTTTGTTGCAGTAATGGAAAGGAAGATGCAGAGATTTATTGTACATTTGAATTTATGCTACTCACCTTGATCTCTTTCATGCCATGTCCGACTCCCCGCAGCTGGTGAATTTGGAGAAGGATAAAAGTCTCCTGTCGGGCTTGGCTCCATATTTTCATCTATGGAGATAGTTTTGGGTCTTTTGCTGTTGAAGTAATGTGAGATTTGGCCGTGAGTATGATATGCAGTTAGTAGTAGCATATAAACTGTTTGGATTTCAACAAATGTTTCAATAGCAAGTAGTCAGGCATACAAAGTACAAAAAAGTGGATATTAGAGCTTACATTAACTTACACAGATGATGTTATTTAATAATATGTAATGCAGGCATGTGCTTGCATTTTTCACATGGTTTCAGAGATGACATGAATGGGTAACATAAAAGTCTACCAGCATTTGGCCAAACAACCAAGAAACCAGTTCCTGTAACCTGCCAAAGAAAGGTTGTGTCATGAGAATGTTAAACACTATGCAGAAACCACGAAAGTAAAACAAAGCACTAGAAAAGTATTACTAATAAAGCTAAGGTAAAACAGGAACTTTTCTGAATGTGTTAGTAAGGAAAAAAATGTAGTTTACTGTATTTCACCACGTCAAAATACCAAGCTTTCCGAAGAGTTCTAACCTGAATCAAAGACTTTCCACTTTAGACTAGTTTAATTAAAACCCACAAAAGGCCTATATTTCAAGTCACACTATATAAAACGAAGGAATACTTCAATACAGTGGAGGGAAGTCAAGTTTCTTTGTGACAACATATACTGAAGTTGTTATGCTGCCAAAGAAGACCAGGATGAAGTCTTTAAATGTGCTATTATTGTTGTTGCTGTTGTTGTTATTGTTATTTAGATAACACTGTGAGAATTAATCTATCAATTTCCAAAACATACTAGGTGAACTGCCAAGCTGAAAATACAATGGAATGGAATGAGATAGGGGACTACAAAGAAAGTAACTCGGAAGCACCAGTTGCTGGTAGGAGAGCATCCCAGCCCCCTGACAATCCTGTTAAATCCTGTCCCAATGTGCAGACACTTCCTGAAACACTGGAGTGCAGAAATGTGGGGCATTGAGAGGTCCTATAGCACTTAAGATTTCATGGTGCATTGGACAGTTTCAGAAAACCAAGGGGCCCCAGGGGTGTGAGAGACAGGACGTTATCTGGGAGTCAGAAGAAGGGCACAGCAGGTTCTCCACATCTGTGGCCCGTCAGCTGCTCCTGAGGGAGGGAACAGGTCTTTCTCAAGGTTGGGAGAAGGGAGCATGTTGAAGCAAGTAGGAAGTGGGTCCCTCTGATCCAACTGCCTGTAGCAGTCACAGGGAGAACTTTTGAGGAGACTCAGAGAGCCTGTGACTACCTCACAAGCTCCTCCTTGTTCCCACTGTGCTGGGAAATGCCTTTCGTAAGGCTGAGGCAGCAAATATGCTTTCATGAGCTGGGGTGATGCTATGCATAGAGACACCTTGTCTTTATATACCTGTCCTAATGCCGGAAACAGTATCTGTCCCAGCACATCTTTCAAGACAGAGGTCCAAATGGGAGCCCTCAAAGACAGCCTTTGTGCCTGCAAGCACCCTGTGGCGTCGAGCTCTGCCAGCAGGTTACAAGCTACTAGGCCTTCCCGCAATTCAGCTGGAGTCCCAGGACACATAGCTGCTCTTTTAGCAAACAATTTAGTGAGGACTTCAAACCCTGACACAAGTTATTATTGTCTTCGATATCAACAACAATGACAGGGAATAATGACACCACTTCATATTACAAGCTTTGCAACATGTATATCTGTACATAGATTACAGTGATGTACATAAGCAGCCTACCTCACAAAATCAGAGGAAATTCATAAAATAATTGGCTGCTGACAGTATTTGCGAATTGCTTGTCCTACACTATTAAACCTGGTTTCACATTAGCACTCATTTCAAGTTTTTACCTGCTTGGTGGAGAGGACAAAGACCTCTGTAGATTTACACCCGAATTCATATCATGGTAATATGGCTGGCTTGGAAGCTCTCCAATTGGGAAGTTCACTCCAGTTCCCTGGGTTATGGGTGCTGAAAAACACATCATCATAACGAGTCAAAGATAATCTTCTATCTTTTTACCCATCTTTCCGTTTTTAACACTGGGAAAAACATCAAGATGTTACTACATGTATCTAATTTTCTGCCTCTTGCAGAAACCAAGTACAGGCAAGTTCTATCAATGTCTATATATCTAAAAAAGTTAATTATCTATCTTCCCCAGTCCCTAGAAATCCCTTAGCAGATATGCGGACATAAGACAGTTGTTGTATAACAGAGAACCTGGAATCATCAATATGAAAAAGGTAACACAAACCTGGGCACAAAGTCAAGCCTTCTGTATAAGGATTTTTATAATAAATGAGGTAGCATTTACAAGGACAGCTAACATTATTTGTTAAAGAACTGAAATAACCGGAAAGAACAAACTTGGAGACACACAAGCTCTTTTTCCCTGAACAACTCTTTTGTCTTAACAATAGCCTCCTGTGCTGACAGCACATTTTGCTGCCTCCTTTTTCTTTCACCCAGTGCCACAGGTACTGCTTTGCATATGTACACTTACACACAAACACACACCCTCAGTGGTATCTCCCCCTCCTTAGAGAGTCTGTGTACCGTACGTCTTGGCATTTCAAGAATAAATTGTAGGTTACATACTGTGGTGTATTTACCTTTGTTCACTGTCTATGCATTGCGCATTCTAACTACCTTTGGCACTTAAAAGAATAATTGCACGTTGTGTAATGTATCTGAAGGTTTGTATTTTTCCTGACAGTTATAGTACAACTCTGTTGCAGCTTGAGGTTAAACAAATGCATGGTAAGAAATCCCACAGAAACCACATGCTTTAAAGCTTATTAGTGGAAGTATATTGTGTATAACAGCTGCAGAAGGTATGATTTCATAACATAACTACAATATTGATTCTTTTTTAATCTGAATGGCCTGATACTTTAAAATGCATTTAACCACCTGACAACTAAAAGAAAGCTGCATTTCACACATCCTCAGTCTTCTAAAACAGGAAAACCATATCTTCAGCAAGCATAGAAAAGAATATGTCCTAACACTACAGGATAGCAATGTTCAGTATTTTGCTGAAGGACTTAACATAGTTTTAATTGTTGAATATTTATTTCTGACCACAGCAAATGAAATGACACATGCATCTTCAGCCTCACTAAGTTAATTAAATTCCTCAAGCATCCTGACCTGGCATGAATTAACTCCTGTGCAAGCTCTGGACAGACAGTTTTGGAAACATGTCTCATTGGTTTTGTCCTCAGCTCACCAGAAAAGAGATTTTCCTGGACCATTCAGTTGTTATAATGTTGGTGTCATCACTGCAGAGACTTCTAACTGTAACTTTCAAGTATTTTTGTTCATCTCCTAATAAAGTCTTAAGAAAAATATTTTAATAGTGTGGATACTAAAGGAGAAAAGAAGTGTTCAGAAAGCAGTATGTCGAACTAAAATATGCACTGGTTTTATGCCATAGCACTATAGCAAATTCTTAGATGTCAGAAAACAGATCTTCTTATTTATATTAATTTCTTTTTTCTTTCTGCAATAAAAGCTTCATCTGTTCTTTTTATTTATATTTTATGTTACTTTTTTCCATGTTCATGCGCATAACATTTCTGATGCCAAAACAAGCCAGTGTAATTAGAAATTCAATTACAGCCAGCACTACCAGTAAAAGAAACACAAGCATATAATACATTAAGTCATTCTTTGTATCCATGCTGTGATTTTTCTTCTTAGGGCCACAAATTCAAAAAGAAACTAAAAGAATAATCACATGGTTTAGCAAAATCCAAAGATGTGTAGGACAACCTTAAAAAGTTGCAAGTGTATGTCCTGGCTTGGGCAAAAAAACAGAAAGTTTTGTTATACATGGTAATTTTATTGACATATCAGTCCATTAAGCTGTGCAGAGGGACGCATAGCAAATTGATTCAATCTTTAAATATCAAAGAGACAAAAGAAGACTTCTGTTTGCTTTATTATAAACACACACAAGACAAACTGTAATACTGTGGTCAAAGTTATCAAAATTGTGTGTGGTTATAGGCATTTTCTATGCATCTTACGTCCTAGGGAGAAAAAAAACTTACAGGAAAAAAAACTTCACTTGATTATAGTAGGCTTTGGAAATGATTAAATGCAAATGATAACTTACTTCTGGACACTCTTACAAGTTCTGACACGTTGAACACTCCAGATTTTACAAAACTGTCCTCAAGGTACACTGAAAAAGATCACAATATCATAATCAATATTATGAGAAGATTAATAAACAACTATAGATAAGTTTAGACACCAGCTAACAACAATATCAACTGAGTCCCAGAAATGTAATACACAGACCAAAGTACACTGGAAGCTTATCACAGGATCTAATGAGAGTTGAAATTCGGGCAGAGGTGCAAAAAATCCTGAGAAGTTGTGAGAAAGCAATTTGTTAATATGTGCATGAAAACTAACAAACAATACACTGAGTTCCTAGCTAACCATCCAGAAAATGTCTAAAATCTAGTTCTTTTTATTAGTATCTTCAATTTTTAACTCAGCATTGAACTAAGAACTGTATCAGTTGACTAAGTAATTTCACCTCAGAGCAGTCCTATCATGACATACATTTCTGCTAAATATATTTTACTTAACTCTTACTCTGCTGACAGCGTCTTTACACTACCACCTCTTGATGATCACCAAATCTTCACCTGTGATGCAGATGAAGGGTTTACTACTATTTCCAGAAAAGCAGGAACTGGACAAAACAGCCAAGGTATTCAGTGGGGTTTTCATATATACATCTAGAAACCCATGTTTAAGAAACCATATATTATTGTTTCGGCTTATGTTTACGTATTCTAAGATAAATGTGTGTGATATACTTTCACTGCCATGAAATTCAGGCACAACTTGGGAGTACTGCAGCAAAACAACAGCTGATAATAAAGATTTTTCTCAGTAGTGTAACTAGATAACCTTATAAAAAGGGAGCTGAGAAACCCAGGTTTCTGTGGAAGTCTCATATCAATAATCACTGCATAAGCTGACTTGACTGAATCTGAGATTAGATGACCTCACAGACCTTACAGATAGAAATGCCAACAGTTTACCAACAGAAATATTTAGATCTCTACTTGGTGCACATTGCTCCAGCAGTATTACTTTTCTATTTGTGAGAGAGTGCACTAAGAATTTTTTACTGTGGATTCTCTAGTCTCTTTTCTGAATTAACATAGCTTTTTTCTTTTGGAAATACACTGTCAAATTTCTGTTTTAAATGTCTGAATGAGCAAAAGCAAAAAAATGCACCTACTGGAATATATACTGATTTGGAAAACAATGGTTCAGGACTATTCTCTTTAGGTTTCTTTTGGCAATTTCCACTTTCGTCTTCAAGTAATTTAGGAAAACGCTGTCGCTGTAATCAGAAAAGTGACTGTATAAGCAGTACACTTCACCTGAGAGATCTGTCCCTGATATATCTGCAGAAATCGCTACTTACTTTTCAGGGTCAAACAAGGAGGGCAGAGGCACAAAGAGCAGTCTGCACTGATTATGAGCAGTCTTACTAAGCCCACAGAGCCGCCTCACCCAGAACCTCTGATATTATTTACCAGTGCAGGTATAAACAACACGTGACAACTGAAGCTGAAAGAAGGCGAACGCGTCCAACTGAGCACACTTCCTAATATCTCTGTTACGCTGTCACACCTATAAGCGAACGTCAGTCTTCCCTAGCTGAAAAATCATCCCAGGAGCAAGTGCAGTGGGCGTGCAGAGCACTGTAGGCCCATGGGATCATCCTGAACAACGTTATGCCAATGCCATCATCTTCTCATCTTCCAGTCAAGGTTACTTCATACGATATTCCTGTATGTCTTTATTTCCACTAGTAGCTCTGCAGGTCTCCCTCTCTTTTTTCTTAATTTCCTTCCACATTCCTCTCCCTCTTATTTTCAACAGCTTCTCTCCATGTCATTACTTTTACCTCTCTTATTGTCCTTCACCTGGATGTTGCAGGCCTCTCTGCAACCTTATTAATCTCCAGCTCCTAAGAAGTAAGAGCCTTTCTCTTTTATATTCTGCATTCTCTTGCACCTTTTCTCCATGTTTTTTGTGTGGATGAAAACATGACATGGCTTCTCAAATATTTACTTATTTATTTGACAGACCTTGGCATATCCACATCATAAAAAATTGCAGCGAGTTAATGTTTCTTTTTCTCTTCTTCCTCAGTTTTCATTTTTTAACCTAAGAATGGGCAAGTTGGATGAACGCTAATAGTTCCTTTGACAAAGGCAATCTTTCCCTTCTCTGCTTACTTCCTCCAGCAGGAACAGTCTGAAGTAGCACATGGAAGGGATAATTCCAAAGAAAAACTTGGTTTCTTGACTTTAGTTGGCCTGTAAGCAAAGTGCGGCTTAAAGCCAGTGTACAAACACGCAGCCAGCTCTGGAACTGGTAATGAGACAAGACTGAACTCCTCTGCAGCTTATCCAAATACCACTACTTTGAAGAACAACTTCTCTCATTCAAGATGATAGGCTAACTTGAGAGGAGCTTTACTCAAGTGTAGATCAAACTACCATTACAGTGAGAACAAGCCCCAAGGCTCATATTAAAAAAAGAAAATGCCCATGTAGGATTTCGTATGTAAGAACACAGATGTATGCATGTGTATGAGCACACGTACACAGATGTGTTTAATTTTCAGCCTTCTCTCATGAATTCTTTTTTTTTCTAGTTGGCAATACTGAGAACACCCACATAACATAAAGGGCAATACAGTGTGTTCCAATCCTTGTGATAATGAAATGGGAACAGGGTAAAAGCTCTGCCACTGAGTGGTACCACTATTTATCACCTCCTCACAGAAGGATGCATTGTTGACTGATGGATCACTGTCTTTCACACACGTTTCACCCTGCCTTGGATGGTCCAAAAATAATGACACCCACAGAGTTACATGCAAATGCTTTGGCAAATGCTTTGCCTGGCATTAGGAAAGAGAGGGAAAACTCAGGTATTGTCAATCTCAGTCAACATAAAAACCAGCTTGATCTTTTTTCTCTATATAATGTGACAAAATATTATTAAAAAATTGACACAACAATAAACAGTCTATGTCACAGGCACTGAGCAATTTCATCCTGAGCCTTACGGTCTAACAGGGAAGGTAGATTCCAGTGCTGCCTCCGAGTGCATAAAAATAAACACAGTATGTTCAGTTCCAGCAACAGTGGACTTAAACAATTTGAACTAGTTAGGAAGAAAATTCATAGTGGGTATGCTACAGAACTGTTCGTGGCTCCCAGCCGTGCAATAGGAAAATGTTCTGTGCCATTAAACTGCTGTAATGTGTTGCAGAAACATGCACTCTACATATGATAAAGGATAAACAGTAGGACTGTATGCAGCAGGAGAACAGCATAGGACATTTTGAATTTATGGTGTGAGACACTGCCTTTTAACTTGTGAAGCTGATCTCCCTACTGAATACAAGTTAACATTCATATTCACGTTATTACACTGCAAGCAAGAAAGAAAAAGAGATGATACTCCGTATGGTATAGGTCTTACTGTTTTCAATTAAGCATTCCCTAATGCATTGCTTGTATTAACACGTTAAACAGACTTAAATTAGCATTCTTGGTGTGTGTTTCTGATCTGTTCAGTAAAGACAATAACGTACTTGATAACAGTTTATTGTTGTATTCCTCACAGAGGATATACTGTATCTTTTGATGGTCATGATAACACTTTGCTGAGTTTACTGTTCAAATCTAATATAAGCACTGAGTATTGTCATTTATTAAAACTCATCTTGCCTAAGATTACACTCTCTGAAATGCATTTCACTAATAGTCATTGTTCTCAAAAATCTGCGTTCTACAAAAAGAACATTTCTGCCAAAACCACCATAGCGCAATTCTGTATAAACACTCACTAAGTTACAAAACTCATAAATAACAGTGGATTTTCTTCTGTATTTCCTTTTAGTTTTTGTACAGGGAGAGTATAAATTCTGGCTCCTCTCCTTACCAATTTACAGAAAACTCATTTCTGAAAAATACATTTTCCAAACAAGACAACAATGACCAGACCAGTGCCATCAAGGACTAAAGATAAACAGGTTAAGCCGAGCAGCAGTTCTGATCAAGCTCCCCTCATGCAGTCTGTAACAGGAGAAACCTTCAGTAATGCCTCCAGCCGTTGTAGAAGTTGTTCTGTCCTAGTCCTCACACATCTTCCACTCTATTCCTGACCTATGTCTTCAAGAGCTGAGTTACAAGCATAGTTTTTAGCCATGCTAAGACTTAAAATGGGGGAAAAAAAAGTTGTTTAAACCTACTGAAAAATATTTTCAGTTTGCACTAACATGTACGGTAAAGGGCTTATTCTCACATTACTTAGAAGCTTACCAGTGACGTCTGGCTTCACAAATCTTTAACCAGTCTTTTTTATGTTTTCTGATTTAATTGTACTTTTATGAATAGAACACCTGTTTACATTCAGCTGCATATTGACGAGCGACAAAACATAAAATTGCTTCCTGGTATCAAACATTCCTCGTTTTTTCACTGATACTGCCTTGATTTTGAGCAACTTACAAAACAGTAGTAAGAATCCCATCAGTGCAGGAAAAAATTTGTATTACTGTACTTTTATTTCTGTATCTTTAGAAAGAAGAATCATACAGCAGTAGATACATTTACTAGCAGTGAGACAGGTTCCACATCAGGCTACTGTGAGAAGAAAGGCTGGAAGCTTCAGCCTCATGCACAAAATACTAGCAGAGAGCTGTAGCTTGCCTTTAAGTTATATTTGTTTGACTTCTGAAACTGCTACAATAAAAGATTAAATAATTTCATTGCATAGCTTCTTTTGTTTGAGTCTTTGAAAACTGACATTTTAAGGATGAGCTCTTGCTGCTTTCTGCAATATCTAACTTTTACAGGAAACTCTTTAATTTCAGCAGGAATCCCAGTGGCATACAACTACTATTCACAGTCAGAACTGGTACTGAAAAAATAGTCTCACACTGTTCACAGTAAGTTAACATACAGTCAGCAGGCTTGCAGTTCATTTTCTTATTGCATGTATTTTGAAGCTAGTATCTGTAAAAGGATAACAGAAACAGGTTTCTACCGAAACAGAATTTTTTAAAGGCAGTTAAGGGTGGATAACATGAGCCAAGGAGTGACACAGAAGATTTCAGTGATTATGTCATTTGAAACAGTTGAACTAAGGTCTGTCCAGAGAATGAGGCTATTTTGGTTATCTCACGATTGTCTCTGGCTTTGTTGCACACCCACAGTTTGTTTTGGTTTTTTATCCTGAAAGTTGAAATGGTGTTGTAACTGGGACAGGAAACAAACAGGTTGCAAAAAGATCCCCTGACTTCATTGAACCTTTTAGCACAATAAGGAACTGAGAAGCTGCCTGTGCTGTTTTCAAAAACAAGTGAGATGATTTTCAATACTCTCAAGTTAGTAACCAGAACCATAATATCCTTCAATGCTGTGGTAATTTTAAAAAAGTAAACACCTGGTTTAATGGACTCTGGAATCCATGTACCGAAACCCAGGATGTGAGTTGCCCCAAAACCTAGCAAGAAACAGAAAGAGTAACTAACTGCCTTGCAGTTTTATATATAACCTGGGTCTCAGGTTGTATATAAACTATAGCCAAGATTTAAAAAGAAGTTGGGGGAGTTGCTTTTTAACAGCTACAGGACTACCAGGTACCAAACGTGAATTTTCTAGTGCCAAAGGAGATTTATGGAATTCTAACTGGTAACACAAAAAGTTTTAGTAAATTCTTGCTCTGTGCATGCTTTGAAGTAAAAACCAGTGCATTCACCATTGAAAACAATGGCACCAGAAGTGAACACAGCATCAGAATTGACCACAGCATAATTTACTTACATAGTATGTTCTTAAAGTAGCCAATGAAAACAAAAATTCAAAAGTAATCCTAAGCTAGTGCACAGTAGTAATTACCCACACCAAATTTCAAACCAGAATGCAAGGCCAAAAACTCTTCCTCTTGCAAAAAGAGGCTGTAGAATCTGTGCAGGTTTCTGGCTGTCGAGATAGCACAGCTGCATGCTGCCCGCAGAATGCCCCACCTGGCTCAGGGCCGAGAGACTGACAAGGGAGAGTATCACCTCTCAATCACTGGCATTACTAATTCATAGAGCATTTGGGAAATGGAGAACTCCACAGAAAATCAAGCCCTGACCAAACCCAACCTTGTTTTATTTGAAGATCACTATCTGAGATGGCATGGCTGCAGGCATACGGGAAACAGCAAGCATTTCAGAATATCCACCCCCATGCTGAAAAAGTGAGGTGAATATATGTTTGTTTAAATACAATTCTGTTTGAATCCCCAAACTGCTACTATAGCATCATTGCTTTCACAAGAAAAGCTGCTTACAATGATGAGGTCAGGGAATGTATCTCCTGTTCCTATTAATTAGGGAGCTAATTCCCCATCCACAAGAGGGTAACTTGCAATACAGTAGAATAATGAAACCATCTGTGTTCTGAGTCATTCAAAACTCAAAGACTACTGTACCTCCAAAAGAGAGCAAAGGTTGAGACCACATTACTCTTCAGAGGTTATTTCTGAAACTAGACATTCTAAAACTTAAATCTGAAACACTTTTATCTAAAACAATCATATGTAGGCAAATTTATTATACATTTCTTAGGGCTTGATCCAAGAAGAATGTTCTCCCTATGGCTGCTAGCCCATTTGAAAGCGCAAAAAAAGCCTGTGGGGCTCTACAGCTGCAAAAGTGATTTGCATATTGAAAGATAGGTGAGGCTGATTGCAAGATTTTTGGCAACATATTCGTTAATTAGGAAAAAAAATTAATAGATGGTGATTTCACTCAGGTCTTCTTTGGAAATGGTTCCCAGAATAAAATTTCTGGTGAAAATAGAAGGGGAAAACCAATTGCAGAGCAGTGAGGCTGGGTATGGGGATTCACACACCTATGCCTCATTCAGATTAAGGATCTTATCACTAGATTAATTCCCTGACAACATATCATGTTGTTACTGTGGAGGAAAGAAGAAGGGAAACAGTGGGGAGGATTGAAAGGCAGAGAGAGAATTTCTCAATCTACCTGTCTAAAAGTGTGTCATCCCATATAAATAATGTAATATTCATCAGCACACAGGCTCAAACCTGAGTCATCTACATTCCTTATTCACCCCTGACTGACGTTACAGAGTCTGCAAAATGTATATTAAAATATTCCTTGGACCAGCTAAAGTGGACTAAATTCTATCAGGAAAAAAAAACCTAGCAGGTCCCGCTTGCTAGGAAACAGCTCTAATAACCTCTGAACTCAACTGCTTAGGTAAAAGAAAAAATCTGAACACACTGGTCTTCCCTCACAATGAGGCTCATAACTGTCTGTGTCGGGATAGGTAGGTTTCCTTCGCACCTTCTGAAAAGTTATCATCTTTTGTATTCCCCAATGCTGGACAAGAATAGGTCTGAAATTTTGAAGGGACTAGTACAAGAAGATACTATTCTCCTCCCAGCTCCATCCAGAAGACAGGAGACAAAGGACATGAAGCACCAGCAGGAAATGGTATCCACTCCCTCAGGTTTTCAGTTCTCTTGATTCTTCAAATTGTGTCAACTGTTTATCCTATCTTATTGTCATATCAGGATAACATTTTACTCTACCAGTATTGATAGTTCTTAGTCTTATTTTAGCAGCTTAAAAAGGCTGTGTTCAAAGATTTGAGCAACATGGCAACAACTGGACACAGAAGTTTTAATGCTGGTGTATGAATAAATCAAGTCTGCCAAGCAGCAACCTCGCACCAATGGCAGGTAGCAAGTAACCTTACCAATGTCAAACAGCTGTGGCCAGCAGGCAGTAAGTAAGGTACAGGAAAGTAAAGCAGAACAAAACCCAGAAAATCCTCTGCTAGAAGAACTGTCTAGTAAGGATTGTATCACTGGAGATCAAAGTGCTATGGTTGATGTCAATATCATTAGCTTAATAGTAGTTCTAGATGCTTTTCTCTTTTTACTCACCATGATGATTTTCTTGTGCCTAACAGATGCACTGACTGAAAGATCATTCCCTTTGTCTTCAGTATATATCCTCCCACACCTTTGCAGGTATTTCAATCTTAAGGAAGGCTCATTTTTCAGATTTTCTTAAGCTATACAAAAGGCCTACGGGACTTGCAGGGAGCAAATAATATAGTATTACACTGAAACTGCCACACTAGGTCTCCTTCAACTGCCTGCTTTCAGCAGTAGCCCTGACCAGATGCCCAGCAGAACAGTAAGAAACAGCGTGGGCCTAAAAGCATTTGGGTTGATGGGGTTTTTTTACTGAGAGTGTCCAAGGCTCCAAGTATTTTCAGTTTTGAAACTTATGAACCCAGCTGTGCCTCTATCCATTTAGTCACCCTCAACAGATCCATGGACATGTCCATTTACTGTCTGAAGCCACATAAACTCTTAATATTTAGCACCATGCTAACATAAACTTCTAGGTTCCAAGAACTTCATGACTGATGCAGACAACAGCAGTGTTCAAACTATTCTCCCCTCCTCTCATCTATCTGTCTGGATGCTACTTAACTATCCCTGTGGAAAAGTGACCTTTACAACCCAATTCTCAGAAAAGCAAGTTTCATTCTTTAGAAATGTATCAGATGAAAGTTATTGCAAAACAAAACTTAGAGAAGGACATCCCTGGATCTTGCTACAAAAGCTACATACCAATTTCACCACAAGGTACACCATCTTAATACTGTATTAGGCTATCAAAGTATTCGGTGTATTTTTAGGAATGTATTGTAAAGAATTCCAGCAAGTGCTCTTAATGTTCTTTTGTTTGGCAAGTGACATTACCCTCCCTCCATGGTTAAGACAGCAAATTACCAGACACCCTAAAGAATGCAACAGTCTAGCCAAACCTAGAAAAAAACACTTTTAACACCAGCAGCCTCGCCAACCACCATTCAGTTTCAAACCTCCTCTTCCTTGGCAATGTCTTTCTGAAGGTAGTGGCATCAAAAAGCTAAGAGCAGCCATCCCTTGCCAACGCCCTGGCTCCCTGACATACAGGCATCAGACCAAAACATGATAGAACAACAAACCCTCCTGGCACTGCCAGTCCACGTGCTCCTGGCCTGGGACTGAAAACAAACCTCAGCGTGGATATCCTTTGGGGCTCTGACAGAAGTGACTGCCTGGTTCTAATAATAAGACTCATGTGAAGTTTAATAAGAAAGAACAGGACAGCAATCCTTTTCCCAGACAAGCTGAATTGAGTGCAACTCCCTCTCATTCTCGTGCACAGCCCTAGAAGTCCTGCATTCTGCAGTCCCACAAACCTCTATGTTTTCTCCCTGCCAGTTTAACCCCAAGACAGTATCACACAGAGAAGCTGAATGATGCTAGAAGTTCAGGTATCCTGAAACAGACAGATGACATTGAATTCTCTGCTTAAATGAAGGGTTTCACGGGAAGCAAGGCACAGCTTCCATTTTCTGTCCCAGCTTGGCAGCAGATGCCAAGCAGTGACTCTAAAGCGTGAGGAAGTGTTATGCTCAAATTACAAGCAGAAAGTTTCATGATGAAGCCAGCAACAGATTTCTCTGACCTCTATCTCCCTCTACCTTCTGGGACACTGGATTTTGTCAAACAGTGGGGCATCTGGTCTTGCCCCACAAGGTTGCCAAAAGAAAGCCTATGTAGCTCATCTGCTGCCCTCCCGAGGACTCTGTTGCTGGCAGTAAGATTATTCATTGCTGGAGCAGCCCGGGGTTGAGACTGAGGGTTGTGAGACTGGACTAACCAGAGGATGTGATCCTCACTAGTGAAATACATACTTCTACCTTCCTACTCCAAATGCTAAATGGTACTTTAAAAACAGAATTTTAAAACATGTTGAAGGTGACCAGACCCTGCCTTTAGCTTCCCTATCACAAAGGCTACAAATGAGCCTTCAAAATGATGAGGGGTAATGCATTTGGCTTTTCTTGAATTCACAAACAGATATTCTAAAACAAAAATAAATGCTCTACAGCTAAATGCTCCAAGTTTTACAAAAATATGATTATCTGTACGGAAATTTTTTAGGCTTGTTTTGGGTATAAAATCATTGTTTTGGTTTTTGAACCACTATCCCACGTAATTTATGTCACATAATTAATAGAGAAATAAAAATCTATTCATAACAGCCCACACAGTTTGGAGAGAAAAAGATTCCAGGTCTCCAGTCAAAAGTGATTTCAAACCTGCACCATCCTTTGCAAAAAAAATCACATCAAAAAATCACTTGAAAAAAAGCTTACCATATTATTTTACTTGTTCTGCCTTCTTATCTCTAAAACATATCTGCAATCTTCCAGTATATGTTTCTGGTTTTAATATTATAGGAATATGGCTTTTTGTATAATAGTCTATGATGATTCTCTCACTTTTGGGTATTCACATGCAACACACATGACATATTCCACCACATGTCGAGAATACTTTGATCATACGCGTAGTACACAACGCAGGCTAATGTTTGGACAGATCCAGAAAATATTCACGTATATGTAACAGCCTAGCACCACACAATTACTTCTTGGTTAGAGGGTGGTACGTTATTTAGAAAAAGAGCAAACTGAGTTAGTTGCAGCTCATTTCAGATAGACAATTCTTCTGAGAGCTGAAATGACAAGATGCAGCATGATGATGGTGTCAGGAGTCACTCCTTGCTCATTAAGAAGTGATAGTATGTCTGTAATACTTGTTTGCCTTACCTCGATAAAGTTCATAAACCAACGATTTACAAGATTTACTAGCACAGCTCAATTGATTAGATGGATAACTCCACAAAAATACAAAGAATGTTTGGTCTAAACCGTGTGGAATGGCGAACTCTGGGTTTTATTTTCTCTTGCATTTTTATTTTTAAAGAATCCTTGAAAAGACTGTTAGTACTGTCATCTCCCTTAAAAAAAAATGTAAATGTCACTAGCATGATCTATTAACAACGTGTTCAAAAACTGTTCTGACCTGATACGAAAAATATAAAAAATCAACATATTTGCATTTTATAATGTACAGATAAAATAAAAGTAAAGAATTGTAGCTCAGGTCACAGAATTTAGAGGCAGGTCAATTGTGTTTTGTCTGACACAAAAGAATAATTGTAGCATTTTATGACTTTTATAAAAGTAAAATTATTTGGGATCTTGTCTCCTTACTCCTCTGCCCATCCCCACTTACGAAATTCTAAAAACCATGAACTGAAAGAAAAAAATCCTTAGATTAAATGAATGTTGATGAAACTACAATTGAGGCATTGCCAGTTTAAAAGAACTAAAATATTCACAGCTTGTCCTGATTATGTGTACTTACCAGTGCAAAATAAGTTTATGCTCTCTTTAACTATTAACAGTAGTATCTTTGTTCTCAAACAATGTTAGATGCACATGTTCTGGAACTTATATTTACCTGGTGGATTCTTGGCAGGATCATTGTGGCTTGGACTTCCTGGTTGTCCAGAATCTATAAAGAAATGAAAGAAACGTTCTACTAATTTGTTTTTAAATATCTCACAACCTTTTAATACACTCCTTCAGTACTAAACTAATACTTAACTTTGTCCTTTAAAGGTCATTTCCCTGACTTTCTACATGAAGGCATTACTGAACAAACTCACCATATGTAACCCATTTTACGCAGATGCAGAAACATTGTAAAAGATGCAATGATCCTAACAAGAAGAACTCATAGATCACTGAATAAGGACAGGAGAGTCATTCAGGTAAATACTCAAGTTGTAAACACATCTACAAGCATACCTTTTCATTCCCTTTCCCTCCAATCTCCAAATATAATATTGCATAATCAGCAAAGCAGAGATAGCTTATTCTCAGGCAATGACCAGAAACACATACTGAATGAGGCAACTAATGGCCTATGCAGTGATGAGTCCTGTTTCTTTACCCTCTACTCAAAGCACAAAGGCCTACGCCACTTCCAGAGACTCAGGACTGCACTGAAGATATGACTGGCTGTTTTAATACAATATCGTCTTTGTGTTCCTAGTCTGTGAAAACTGCTGTTGTGAAATGAAGATTATGTAACGTAAAAACTAACAAAACCCAAGCCCTGTAGATTTCAGAGTGTTCTTTTAATGATACATGTATCTAATGAATCAAGAGGAGACTGCAATTTGATGTTAACATACTAAATAATAAATTATATCCTTATTCATAAAAGCAGTTTCTTTTAAAACTGTCTACTTTTTGCTGTATTCCCACACCAATAATATATCAAAACCCTGCTCCACTGAGAGAAATTGTTATACACGAAGTAAGACATGACAGACACTCTCGTATGCAAAGAGAATAAGAAATCAAATGAAGCACAACCATTTGTTCTGTATTCAGGTACCTAAAACAGAGCAGTTCTAGAGTCTGAATAAAAAATAACAATTTTTTAAAATGTATCAGTGCTTGTTCATAGCATAGGACCACCAAAAGATTGCAACATAGCACTACAGAAATTGCTAGTGCCAAACGGACCCATATGGAAGTCAGAGATCTTGAATGCATTGCTGGTTACAGTGTCCAAACTAAAGAAAAAAAGGTAGAAAAGGAGAAGAGTATGTATCAACAAATATTTGTTCTTCAATCCCCATCACTTCTTCTCGAAGTCATTGTAGCCCTCAACCTAGAATGAAAGATTCCTGCTACAAGAAGTTCATTGAAATGTTACCATCTGTTATGCAGCTTAGCAGACACTGCGTGGCACGTATGTCTCTCAAGCAGTTAACACAAGCTTGATTCTACAGATGTTATCTGAGATGGAAATCCATTTCACAGTTCAAGTTCTACTGAATTCATCTGAATGATGAGCAGAAGACAAGCATCTGGCAATCTACCAGGGTACTGGAAGACCAAGGCACATGTGAAACCCAGTTCTGATGGTATTAAAAACACAACTAAATTTTCCGATACTGAATGAAATCAGTCTTACACACAACAAAATACACACTGGATAGTGAATTTCACATGAAATTTCTTCTATCTTCTTGAACCCTGGGTAGGAAGAATGAAGGACAGGCATCCCAGTCAGATTCTGCACATCCCATGGTTTGAGCACTTGGGTACTCTTAAGAATCCCACTGTACAGCACATGAAGCCATAAAATACAGAACATCCTTTTAAAAATCAAATCTAGTTAATTTGAAAACTCAATCAGTTACAAGAAATGCTAAAAATATGATGCTTCTCTGCATATAGACCTTTATATGGACAAACATTCTTTTTCTTGTGTTGCAATGGGGAAGTCCACCCTACAGGGAGTGAACTTGAATATTCTTTTAATAGGCATCCTCTGCTTCTGCAAACCATACATATAATTATTTAAATTAAGATTATCAGAGAAGATTAATTTTACATGGCAATGGTCTGAGTGTAAAACTACTGGAGATGTGTAGCTAAATGAAGTGTCCATTTGGTAGCAGATGCACCCAATAAAGTTTGGACAGTGTAGCTTGGGGAACACAGAGATTTGAAACTGGATTCATGAGGTCTACCAGAAAATAACCTCTGAAGTTTTCTCCTGTTAAAATTCACTAAAAAGATGCACGAAGTGAAGAATACTTTTTAGCTCTTGCACATCAATTTGCCTTTACTCCTACTTTCTCATTGTCAACATGGCCACTTTCTGGATGAGGATTTAAAGATTGATGGTAGTTTAAACAATTCTTTTCATATTTTAATAAGATAAAGTTAGCAAAGAATTTTCCAGATATAAAGATAAGCATTTGGTTAGTTATTATAATTTGCCAGTCAGACTGAGCTTTTGTTTATGTTCTTATCAATCACAATTTTTACAGATTGACTCTCACAGTGTTTGAACAGTAGATGGTACTAACATATTCACCAGTGAGGACTCAAAGATCTTGAGAAAGCAAAGAACTATTGTAAGCTGAATACGAGAAGCAGCTTATCTAACCCTTCACATAAAGCAGTTGCGAAAGCAAATAATTGTATTCTGTATGAGACTATCAACCTATCTAACTCTGCGTTTAAAGCACACAGAAGCATCTCATTCTCAGGATGAAAGACACAGACCTGAGATGGCCTGTGACAACCCAATTCTTTAACCAGTGTCAGTAATTATAAAGCACTCTCCTAATTTGATTGGATGCAAATAGCCTTGCAAAGCGCATGAGAATCATGATCATTATAGGAATAAATTATAAGAATAACTTAATTTATAAGTAGAACATTTAATGAAAAGAGACATTGGAGCAATGATCTTCTGAAAGAGGGAGTAAGAGGCATTTTTGGAAAGCCACAGAAACTGAGGCAGCAAAAGACATGTTAAGACACTTTAAATCTTTCTTTGTCCTCATCTGCACAAGATCATTAATTAACAACATGAGCCCTGGGTCTAAAAATTGCACATTTTTCTTCCAGTGCGATGGAGAAAGACATAAACCAGACTTATTTGTCTGTATAGCTGGCTTTACATTCAATTTTCCCATCAAATAATTCTGCGCATATTTAAAAAAATATACTTCCAAAGCTACAAATCATAAGCAAATCTATACAACTAGTAGCAAATAAAACTTCATCATGTAAATCTGATGAGACTGAAATTTTCAACATTGTCATTTAGGTAGCTCCCAGCTGTAAGTTCCCTTAGTTTATTCTTTTTCTTTGCTTTTTTGTTTGTTTGTCTGTTTGTTTCTAAAACCTTCTTGTCAAATCTTACTGTCAATGTGCTTTTCTTGAAAAAATCCTTCCACACGGATCTCAGAAGTACTTATCTGTATTTGCTACAGATCAAAGCTCACCTACACATACCATTTCCACAGAATGGCTTTCATAGGCTAACCTGCTTTAGCAGGGGGGTTGGACTAGATGATCTCTAGAGGTCCCTTCCAACCCCTACCATTCTATGATTCTATGATTCTATATGCACCTCAGATCTACAGTGCGTGTATCTTCTTCTCTGCTCTTCTTGGCACTGACTAGTCCACCAGTCAGTGGCTGATGCCTTGATAAGTTATTGCCCCATGGATGAGTAGTTTACACGAGAATGGGTCAAGCCAGCCTTTACTCTTAGCTGGTAGATATTCATGTAACCCTGATACATTTTATGTATAATTTGTTATGATTCAGCATGGCTTTCAAACTCTTTCTTTTAGAAGATGATATGAAAGGATCAGTCAAGAAGCTGGTATATTTCACACTGAATTGTTTCCCATGTTTTCATTTCTAGGAGTCAATCCCAGGGTGTACCTGTGAGTGCAGTCAACTCTCACTGCAGCTAAAGTTAAGTAAAACTGAATGTTGGGGCCTGCTGCTGGTGAGAAAAAATCATCCATTTCTCCTGCCACACACTAGGAGAAAGGTGCTGCCATGATGTATCACTCTTGGCTTCATAAGGCTGAGAGAAAAAAAAAAGTGGATGGTTTGTCATCCAGTGAGGGACAAGATGCTCTCTCTTTTTGCACTACCTCGACTTCAATAAGCAGCAGCAGGAAGGATGAACATGAAAGTCACACTGCTGCTCCCCAGCTTCCTCGGGGATTTTTACTATTGCTCACCTCAGTAGTCTAATCTTTCACTTCTCAGCTGGTAAGAGAGGATATTGTCTTTAGAAAGTAAATTACGCTATACCTCCCTTATGCCTCATACTGTACAAGGAATATTGCTTTTAAGGGTCTCTGCATTAGCATAACATTGAAGGCCTTGAAAACAAACAGAGGCAGAATCTGTAAAAAGAAAAAATACTTTCTTGAGCCATGTCTTAGAAACAAGCAGATTCTCTGCAGGTGTCATACTAATCAAATAAACTTCCTCAGTGGTTTCAATGAACACATTTCACTTTCCATTTGCCACAGGCTAGGAGACAGCCTTTGCACTCAGTTAATCTCAGCTGACAGACACTAATTTAATCATTCACCAGCGTTTACATACAGCCTTGTTCTTTGATAGTCCATGATTTGGGTATGGGGGAGGATAAAGGACTAGAGACATGTGGCACCATGTAGTATCAGTTTCATGCTGTTCAAGCCTTCACATACCCGTACGGCATCTGACCTGACAACTGACAGAGTTACTACCATGAACAAGAATCACAACTACCTCCCAGACTGTCATCCTTCAGGATTACATTGCCACATGACATAACAAACTTGAGGCAAATAGTTATACCCCTGAAAATCTCAGGACACCCCAGACTGGTGGAGACCTGAGGAGGTCTCCAGTCCCAGCCTCTGCCCAGAGAAGGCTCGGCTGTGTGATCAAACTCGGTTGCTCAGGGCTTTACAAAGTCAGGGCATCAAACCTCCCTACAGCTCCACTGCTGGGCTGTCCTCATCAAGAAAAGACTTTCCAAAACAGCTCTTCATCTTTCAAAGACTTTCAGAACATCGTCATGGTAGGAATGCATTCATAGTGACAAAAAAGCAAATAATGTGACCAGCAAAAATCCATAAAGCAAGTAAATAAATAATTTCATCTGTGTACTTTAAATCATTACTATTAATTATTATCTTCCTAATTTTACTACAAACTTACCTTCTACTGGCTACATTATTTTACCTTGACAAAGCAACTGATTGAATTTGTAACTTCCCAAATATTTTCAATGATTTTATTTTGCAAAAGCAATGTCTTTCATTGTATACCATTTCTATATCTGATAACCCTGAATTATTGTACAATTTTACGAGCATTATTCACACCAACTCTAGTGATACGACAGTTTGTTTATGGTATAAACAAGCTGGAAGTGGTTTATTGTATAAAGTATCTGCTGAAACGATGCTATGAACATGGAAATGGAATTGGTGCAAGTGTCACTCTTGTTTTCACAAGCATGTTAACTTGAGGGGGGATTTATTTTTCACATTTTCAAAGACGACTACATTTAATGGAAATACTTCTGAAAATTTTGGCTAACTGATGTCATACGATAAAATGCTCACCCCCACCGCTTTCTTTACTAGAGAACACGTCCTAATGAGGAGCAGCAGAGGAAATTAGCCTGGAGAAAAAGAAGGCTGAGGGGAGACCTTATCGGTCTCTACAACTACCTGAAAGGAGATTGTATGAGATGGGTGTTAGTCTCTTCTCCCAAGTAGCAAGTGATAGCACAAGATGAAATGGCCTCAGTTGTGCCAGGGGAGGTTTACAGTGGATATTAGGAAAAAATTCTGCATCAAAAAGGTTATAAAGCACTGGACCAGGTGCCTAGGGAAGCAGTTGAGTCACCATCCCTGAAGGTATTTAAAAGACGTGTAGATGTGGTGCTTAGGGACACGGTTTAGTGGTGGACTTGGCAATGTCAGGTTTACAGTTGGACTTGATGACCTTAAGGGTCTTTTCCAACCTAAATCATTTTATGATTCTATATCCCTGAAGATATGTGGTATGAACCACAGTTCACACAAGGAAGAAGCAGCACCTCAAAAAACAAGTAGGGCCTCACCTTGAGAAAGGCACATTTGCACAACGAAGCCTCACACATCTTCCCAACAACATCTACTGTTAGTAATACGCATTCATGACACTGAAATGATACGACTGAAACGCACCACAACACAGAAGCAGTGACTTCTTTTAAAAATGTCATTCTGATACCCTTACTCTGCAAGGAGTTCCTCCGTGTTCACCGAGAGTGCTATCTAGTACGGTGCTATTGCGCTGCAGAAGTATACGAGGCGCTAGCCCTACAACTTTTTGATGTGCATACAGCTGGTGATAAATGAGCAGTGTAGAGAACTGAAGTTACACATTTAGGTGGAAATCACGGGGCGGTGGCATCGGCTCCCAGACAGTGCTGCACTGGCAAATCCTCCTGCCCATGCAAGGAAGGATTGCTTGTGCTCACTTTGCAGAGGCTCTGTGGCACCCTCCAGTTTTCCAAAGACATGTTATTAGATTTGATTCATTTGTACACCTGATTTCCACAAATTTAAGTAAGTGTACCAAAGAAATCTATGTGCAAAGGCTCTTAAACCTGACACTGAAATAACAGTCCTGGTTGCTATTGATACAAGGTGTATTCAAATCCCAAGAAAGACCCCGTTCCTCAGCGTGATCTCCATTTTGGCAAGTAATGCCCACTGCTTTTTGCTCCCTTCACTAGTCTGCACTCAGGAGGCATGGGAGGGATCTCTTGGGAGACCAGAGCAGTGGCAGGAGCTGCTCTGAAGGCTGGATGTGCTGATCCTACGCGGGCAGGCTTCATCAGCACCCACGTGCCGCATCACCGTAACAGTGACCTACAACCTTTACCCTGAAAAGGTGCTGCTGTCTAACCTTCACCTACCTGAAAAAGGCAGCAAGGAACAGAGCTGACGCCTGGGCCCAGAAAGCTAAGGTATCTATCTGTGTTGCCTGTTGGCTCAGGCAGGCACCCAGGTTTCAGTCCAAGCAGGCCTGCCATTTCACAAAAGCCTTCAGGGCTCAGGCATGGAGCTACTTCTGCTGGGAGACAGATGGCCTGGCAGGCAGAAGCCGGGCTCTGTTTTCATTTCACTTCTAACCTGTTTGCTTTGGAGTGGGGACGCAAGAACAGCTACTCAGTCATCGGCCATCCCCTTTCACCACACTCCCCCACATCCTCCCACAACAGACAAGTTCACCAGCGGCTGGCACGACTGGGAGAAACCATGCGCCTTTCAGCCAAGAGCCATCCGTCCCCGTGAGGGACACTTCCCGGCCCCCATGGTGCGGGTCTGCAGCTGGGGTGGCATCACCAGCTCGGACTGGTTGGGGTGATTCCACCACCCAGGCGCCCACCAAGCAGGCCAACAGCGAGGTGGCACACGGGGGTTTGGGGCGTCAGAGCCACGCTGGTCGTGGTGGGCTCCCCGCTTCACCTCCCCGTTTCTCAGCAGCTCAGACCTGCTGCTGCCAAGTCACCCAACCAGCCATTGTTGAGACTGTTAACTTTTCTTCAGAGTGTTTTAATTAGGTAAATAAAAAATGGTAATTAAATCAACATTACGTAATGTGTTTCTGATTTGTAATCTCATTTAAATTAATTAACTGACTCAGCTCTTGTTTAGTTTTTAAACTGCCCTAGTTAAGAAGTGAAGCTCTGGGAGTAAATCCAGTTTTTATATAGTTGAAATAAATTCAAGTACCTAGAAGCACTTACCAGAACCAAAATAGCAATAAGCATAGTCAGCTTTTCAGCTTTATGTCCCATGCACAGATTTATCTTTTTAATTTAAATGCCCTTATTTGTTTATGTAAAATAAATCACAACACTTACTTACTCAAAATATTTCTTAAACAATTTATAAAGACCATATGTTTCTCATTTTGAAAACTGAACAACTTTCCCCAGCTGTGTTATAAGATAAGTTGTGCACGGAATATATACATATTACATAGATATGTATGCACACACATGCACACACAGATACACATTTTTAAGTTAAGAAAAGGGTTATATTTATTCATGGTTTGAAACAAATGTTTCCCATAGTTCATAACATTAGCTGAGCTCTTTTTTGACATGTATGTTAAGAAGAGATTTACATAGGTATCTTGCCACATGTGGACGAATGTGAAAGAATGAAGTTTCTTTCCAAAACTTGCTGGATTCAGTAGGAAAGGATGAGATATGAATGCTTGATTTTATCCATCTGGAAGATACTGTGGATACTAGCTATAGTCAGAAACACTCAGAAGTTGTTCTTGGAAACCAAAAAACCTTTTACATTAAGGTATGTATCATAAAGGGCTCCAATTATGGATTCTTCAGAAAATGGAAAGCAAAAGGTACAACACTGTGAAAGACTTCTTTGGGTATTTAGAGAAAAAAGAAATTATATGATAGACTATATTAATGAAAAAGTTCATATTTGCATGAGAAGAATAGGAATTTGCTTGCATATACCTTCAGCCAATTAATAAACTGGCCACTCCACTATGTTGTAAAAGATACAGGTTGACCCTCACCTTTATGCAATGCATATTACTAAAAATTTCTGACAAATCCTGGTTTCATGGAAGCCAGTGTGGATTTTACCACTGACTCCCATGCAGTCAGAATTTCATTTTCTGTTGCATTTTAGAGCAGTAAAACAAGAAGAGTTCAGAGAGCTATAATACACGTTTCCACTACATAAGGCAATGTTTTTAGGCACAGGATAATGATGATATGACTACAAAAAAAAACCTGGTTTTGTTCAATATGGGTCTCAGCCAAAGGTTGTTAAAATCAATGGAAAGTTGCTCCAGGGAGCTTTGTATGAGGCACTTCATGGTAAATTAGAGTTTAAAAGTACCAAAGAAAAAGCATAGTTCAACAAATACTGTAGGGTAGGACTGCATTTTTAAGTCAAAGTACATTGCATCCTCCACTAAAACATACAGTAATAAAAGCCGGAATCATCAGCCTTTCAGAAAGTTACAATCATATGTTACTTCATGAGTCTAAAACATCACCTGACCAAGAACCCACAAAGTAGTTTACAAGTACTAGCAGAGGCTCATGAGGCCTCTCTCTCTATTATTCTGTAGACAGAGATCTGCTAAAACGCTAAGTATGCCACCACGCTGTATGCTGATTGGGGGAAATAAACAGCAATTAAACTAAAATGATGAGGTTTTACATATCATGGAAACTGCAAAATTACACTAGAGCACTGCAGTGTTTAGTATTTCTTCAAGCCAGCTAAGAACAGCATAAGGTAATACCTCTGCCAGTAGGTATAACTGTGTTTAGGATCCCAAAACAAAATGAATGTTTTCTCTAAAATAGGAGGGGAGAGGCTTAATGATTTGACAACCTGAGCATCATTATAGTGTTTCTAAGTACTGTAACATTTACCAAAGGATCTCCCAGTTTTCATCTATGACCCACAATGCTACCACAACTATGTTTTCATTTAAATTAATTTCAACTTTATGACTGATAGTACAACACAATCTTTAGCATAAAGAGCATTGAATAAACGAAGAAAACACCCCAAAAGAATGATGGTCTGGTTTTGGTTGGTTGGTTGGTTTCTTTTTTTTTTTCAACTGCTGCCTATACACTGCTGAGTATTTCTTATCTTGAGATTGCCAGTTGATGCTATGTACAATTTTTAAACACTGGGATATTAATTTACCTCTAACAGAGGTGGGGCATAAGGAATGCCACAGTTCTGTGTATCCTTAAGTAACATGGTTTTTGTCATAGATCATGTTTATGACAGCAACGTCTCAAATGGCAGTATATACACATAATTCGTAGGTTAAGTTACTGTATTCTTTAGAAAGTTGATTTAATTACATCTGCTATAATCTACTATTAAAGCAAACTAACAGTGACAAAAGAAATTACTAAATCTATCAGTAGGCACTAAGTAGGTAATGTACAAGAACCAGCTGAGAAAAATCACCCAGAGAAAAACCAGTGGTTCATAAATGTGACTGGAACTGCATGTGTGCTCACAGCCACTATGTTTATTTTCCATCATATGCAAGTTGATAATAAATAAATAATGAGAAGAGATAATGTATAGACTACTGAAGCAACAGTGATCCAAAAAAAAAAATTCTGATCAATGCACTGACTTTCTGTCTACTTTGACCTTTACAGGAGATAAAAATGCGAAGTATCTAATCAAATGATGTGTCACAGGAAAACTTAAATTGTAGAGCTGAATAACCCACAGAAATGTATGAGTAACACAGTTTTGGGGTTGAGCCGGGCAAAAAACACAAGAAATTTTTTTAAAAGACTGTAACCAAAAAAGAAAAAAAAAGTATCCTGGTTTAAACCTTGTCTCTCAAATTTTAAACAAAGCTATTTTAAAGAACATTTTTTCCACAGACTCCTTATCACCCTACTGGCAAGAGTACTGCCGTTGCAGTCGTATTGGTCAAAAGCTACAACAAGAGTATTAAACCCATCTGACAACGTTCATTCGCGTCTTTCCAAAATAATCTTGTCATTTTGTGGCTAATATCACATGAGAGTATCTGTTTTGTAATTCTGTAACTTTCACTGTATATTACACCCTACTATATCCTGAAGGATTCTGCTAATTTCTGATGTATTAGCATCCTCTACATAGGTGAAATTCCCTGACATAGATACAATACCAACTCCAGTTCTGCAACCAAGATTTTAAAATATGCTTACTGGTTCAGTATACAGTAACGGCTGCTTTTGCTCTTTGTGTTTCAATTTGTTTACTAAAGCTGGCACACATTCTTGTAGTACCTATGGGTATTACATACTTGGAAAAAGGATACTACTTTTTATCTAAAAAAACAGATGTATGGATTCAATTTCCAAGGTTTTTATTTTTATTGCTTACTACTTTTTTTGGTTTGCATGAGTAAAAACTGAGTGTTAATTAAGTAAAAAAAAAACAACCAAAAACTCAGACCCAAACTAACTCAAAATTCTTACTGCACCTGGTAAATTGCCAGTGCCTTGAACATTATTTAACCATCCAGAGTTTCTAAGTTTCTATTTTCTTATCACTGTTCCACCACAGTAGGACCCTGAGAAATCTACCAGGTCTGATTTGGTCTGCAGTTACAAACAAACTACTTGGAGTTAAAAAACTTTGTACAAGTTTACTGAAAATACAACAGAAACTCCAGTTTTAGTTTGTTGCTGAGTATCTCCAAGACATGAAACCAAAATGAGTAACCTTAGACATTCAACATGTCTACTATAACTGCAGGAATTACATGCTTATTAAAGGTCTTTTTTAGTTAAAAAATAACTTTCTGCTGGCTAAAGACATCAGATAATATTTTATTCAAACAGTCCTTTCCATTTCAGTAAGTTTATATCTTTATGTACCTGCATGTGTGTGTGTGCTGAAATTATAAATCCATATAGCTTCACGGTTATCTTACTTACAGACCAAAGATTGGGGCTTTGTAAATTCTAATGAGTTAAACATGTTAACTTGCTTGTGCATTACTGAAAGAACAGAAATAAGTGGGAACAACAGCACCTTCACAACAGCATTCTTGGAGAAATATTCCAGATTTTTATAAAAACTTTATAGCAAAAAATAGCAACTTAATACTGGCACCGTCCTTCTTTCAGGAAAAATACTAATCATTTTCCCCCTTGTGCACTCACATAGCAGGTTCAAGATTCAGTTCAACCTCTTCTTATGTGCATTTGAGCACTTTCATACGCTGCACTGGACAAATGGGTTAAACTTACTTGACTTGAAGGAGTTAGATGACACACAATGCACTGCACAAGAGTTCGGGTGTATGCACTACAATTACAGCAGACCCTTTTATGACTGATTTCAAGCGGATGACAATACTTTAACGGAAACCTGCAAACTTCTCAGGTTTTTCCCTTACCTTCCTCCCTTCTTGCCTGTCCGTCCCTGCCCACCACAAATACATGCACACCTTGTGTCCTTCCAGAGAAACATTCTTACATCGCCCTTTCTAGCTCAGCCTCCTTTCATTGTGGTTGCTGCCAACGCCTCAGAGCAGCGTAAAGTCAATCTGTCTGGCCTGCTTGAGCAACTTAATGCGAATTTGGAAAAGTGCGCAATGCCAAGACTGGACTTCATTCAGATCAGCCTATCTTTCAGTAGTTCCGGTTTCCACGCAGTTGGTAAAATTTGCATTGACATGCAAATGAGACCAATTGGCTAGTTAGACGATAATCTTTACCCTTATGAACAGTTATAACAAGCAAATCTCTGAAGCCCCAAAATGCTTTCATGTTTTCAGTTTTCCAGGAGATGCTGTACACCTGAGTAACAAAGAGTATCCCTTTAACACCTACTTAGAAGCGAAACACGAACAACAATAGAGCCTTTTCAGTATGATACCAGCCAACGGCAAGAACATGAGAAAATCCAATTCTCTCATGAAATTCACCTCGGCCTAGGGCTGTGTTTCTCCACCCAGTGGGTGTAACTGACAGGCGAGCGTTGCAGAGGGCCCACTAGTCACACCTCGCACTTGCAGAAAACAAACCAAGAAAACCAACACCAAAAAAAAAAAAGGCACTGATCCCAGGATGCAGCAAAGTTAAGAAGCCTGTACGTCAGCCTGCCCCAAGCTCTCCCCAAACCCTCTCCAACCTGAAGCTGTCCCATAGCAATGTACACTTTTCACATTATGCTCTTCTGTTCACCGGCACCAACGGAATTCCACACGCAGGAGCAGAACAGGGGTGTGTGACCCACCTGCAGCAGAGTGAGGCAATGTCAGGGCTGGCAACAAAGAGCTTCACCAGCAGCAAAGCAACCAGTGGAAACTGAGAATATGCCAGCACAATTTTTGGCTAATTTTTCCCGTGATCCTGGTATTAGCTTTCCTACATACACAATAGCTCAATATTAACTTCATGCAAGAAAGTTAAAACACGCTCCATATCAAGCCAGTTTGCCAGATATAAGCTTAAAGCCCTGTGTCCCCCCAGGAAACACTAGCATTACTGTATGGCCCCTTTATTCTATTTTAATCAAATGATCAAATCACTTCCATATGCACAGCTATTGATAACAGCACAATGTAAGTATTCAGAAGATGGAAACAGCACGTGAAGACAGATTGCCATCACAGTAAGACTAAAACTAAAGCTTTATGCAAAGTTTAGTCTACAGGTTACCACAGTTTGTTAGGCAGTATGTGTATGTATATAGAAGACAGACCAGAAAACATGAACATAGGAAGACTGTCAAGCTTGCAAGTCTACACTGACTCCCGTACACAAGTTGGCTCAGCCACAGCAAGTTTAGGTATCTTTGCACGGCTCTCGCCTATACAATTTCAAACTATATGCCACAGTCTAACACTAAATTCATGTAGATTGCAGGCAATCACAGGAGGCTCTCTGAGCAAAGGCAAAGTGATAGCTGCCTTCCTAAATTTATTAGCCTAAGTCCATTTTAATAATCAGCAGATGCAAAAAACGTAATGAGGGTGTTGCAGCATTCAAGAAGAAAGACTATGCTAAACAAACATTTTAAAAAATCACGTTAGGAAATAACATTTATTAAGCAATGCGGCATTTAAAACAAATGCAGTGATCACAGAGCAGAACAAGGTAGATTCTCTGGAGCATATCTTTCCATGAGATTAGCAGAGTAGAACAACAGTACATTGACGTATGTGGACTGTGTACTAAAAAATACTTTCTCTTATGTTTCTGTACTTCATTCAAGTGTTCTCACAGACAGCTGAAATATGTTCTGTCGACATCATTTTTAGACTCATGACCAAGACTAGAATTGTTTAAAACATTAAAAGCCAAGATAAATTCTTAGGCCAAATTACAAACTCCTTACTATTTTGAAATCTGTAAAAATGAAGTTTGTGCCTCTGAGGAAAGATCATCTCCTTCTTACAGGGATTGCAGACTGATTTTAACAACCTGTACAGTCTGAAGACTGTTGGATAGGTGTGACTACCTGTGTTCTTTGCGGGCTAACAACAAATTCAAGGTTGATGGCCTGCAAGGGACAATATTTAAAACTGAATTTTGCTCTTGTTCACCCATAAGCACACCCACAGTCCTTCCTTCTGCAGGGCAGGTTTGTCAATTTCAAGGTCACAAAATAAACATCAGCAATCAAACAAGACCATCTTGCTGATTTCAGGCATTCCCAGGAGAAAGCTCCCTGAAATACTCCATAAAATCAAGCTCTGTGAAAACTCTGCAGTGATGTTCCACTTTCAGGTACTTGAGAAAATTGCTATCCCCACCCTGGCACTGAAGAACATCCAAAACATTCACAAACAAAGAAATAAAGCTGCGTGACTACTCCTTCACCATTACTAGTGCTTTCTTTTTAGGGGAAAAATATAGTTATCGATGCATAAATCACAGCCCAAGAAAGCACAGCTGCAAGGACAGAGAGAGACAATCTACCTTCATAATAAACAAGTAGCAGTAACAATTGCCATCCACACTTACAGAGGATTCTTCTGTTTCAGTAACTAAGAGCTCAGCACATACGTGTGAGTAAACTACTCCCTGGTATGCAATGAATTCAGAATATGTGGCTTCGTGTGTGTGGCGTTAGAAGTGGTTGTCCACAAGCACACTGTTATTCCATTAATGACATTGGCAGCCCTTTTACCCAAGGTCTGGGTCTATAATTAACTTTAGGAATAATGCCATATATGAAATTGTTAAAGATTTACTACAAGATAACTTGCAACCACCTGTATGAATGAAGAAAACAACGAACAACAAATCATCTTCCCTACCTTCTCTTTGCAATCTCTCTCTACCTTTGTCCTGCCACCACCATGCCTGGGAATATTGCTCAACCCTGCAACCTTCTCAGTGCCCAGCAAAATACTTGTAGTTAAACAAACTAAAACCACTAAGAACTGTACAGGTTTCTTGCTCAACTGGAAAGCAGACGGACAATCAAACGCTGCTTATTATGAAGGGGCTTGTTGCTGAAAGGATCTTTCTCCTTTTTCTTTTGCTTGTTGCTATTACTTTAAAGAAACGCCCTCTCTTTAAAGGTGTGCAAGTAGGGGAGAGGCTGAGCAGATGATGAATAAAGTGAATAGTCTCTTTTGAAAACTGACTGAAATACGAAGCTGTGCTTTGCAACCTGAGCTTTGATGAGTCATCTGAACAGAAGGCTTTCCCTACAATCATGCAATTTTACAACCCACAGCCAACAGTCATGATGCATACATGGCGACTATTACCAGCCTTAGTGTTTAGTCAAAAACCAGCAGATTAAAGCATTAGGTGAATATCAAAGTCATGATAAGAAACATTAGAGAAATAGAAGTGGTACATAGATTTTCCTGCTTCAGCTGAACAAGGTGGAGAGAAGCTGAACCAAGATCAGGCGAACAAATTTCATCTGCGAAAAAAACGTGCAAAACTGTTCAGTTCGGGAGTTTTCAGATTTATGTTGGTGAAGTTTAGGTTCTGAACAGCTATATACTTACTATTAGACTTCCCAGTTATAAATTTTACCATAAGCTTAATTTTCTTAGTAGTTACAACAGGGTCACAGATAGTAATGTAGCCGCAGATCCAACTGCAAAGAGGTGTAGTACAAAACTCCAAAGGAACTTGACTCCTAAATACAGTAAAACTGTATGCAAAAACAAATGGGGGGGGGGAATAAATCCACAAAACCAAAAAACATTATTACATATCTTTAGCACATCACATTTCACTCAGTAGTACTCAGAATTCCTCTTAGAATTTTCAGTGTTCACTGCCTCTACGAGCAGTTTGCAAAACTGTAATCTGTACACTCCTGTTGGCAGAAATGTCTCTGTAGTCCTGTCTCAGCTACGTGCTGTATACTTTCCATTTAGCTGAATACAGAAGAATAGAAAGAAAACACAAATGTTGGCATAGGTGATTTCAAGCCTTAGTTGTTTGACCTTTTTGTATAAGCTTTTGGCATCTGTGACTTGGCAGGCAGAGCACAGGCCAAGCCAGGACAAAGAGGAAGACAGGAAGCAGAAAGCTGGCCATGTCTCCTTGGCAGTCAGCATTGCAACAGGGTGAAAAAACACATCGTTGCCAAACCAGAAACAGTGGGGGAAGCCCAGATAGTTGGCAACTCACATTCGGCTGTATTGTACATCCTAAACACCAAATGCCTGATAAAGTTAAGTGCTATGCCAGAGCCTAATCTATTTAAATTGTCTTCTGCTGTACAGGGGAATACTTCATTTGTCCTTGTTCATGTGCTTCCCAAAGAACTGAACAACGTCATTACTACCATCTAAGAGCTGGCAGGTTAAAAGCTTGCTGGTACTATATGTGTACGAGCTTTCAGCACCTTTCTAAAAAATCCTCTAAGATAATGCTGGAGCATGAGATCCGCAGAACACACACTCATTTTCTGCCCCAACCCCCACTCCTGGGCATCCAAGCTTTCAAGCACCCCCAGGATACACACAGTGCACAGCCAGCCGCACAAAACTGCATTTACCTCATTGAAAATATTGTTTCAATTCTTGCTACATTGGTTGAGCAGGACTACTTGACTTCCAATGTTTGCCCAAATATTAGGTGAACATCCAGCTTCAAATCTGTGATCCAGGATGAGAGAAAGGCTTTGGGTAAGGGTGACTATTGGCCACCTCTGCATCCTCCCAAACCCCTAGATAGAGGGATGCTGTTTCAGGCTTTGCTGTGGGTGCTACTCCCACTCCGGGTGCAGGATTGGGTAGGTCACTTCCAGCACTGTGCTCTGCAGATTGCTGCAGGCTACTACCTGGGGCAGTGCAGAAGTCATGCTCCTGGCCACAAAGGCAGAGGTGGGAATCCCTGGGACACTGGCACTGCCAGTATGTGTGGGCGGAGGAATACTACAGATATTTCCTCCATCAGCTAGTTAAGGCTCCTTGCACTTAGCACACGTGGCAGAGCATGGTACATGTCACTCCACTCCTCAGGAAGCTCTGGCCTCTTGGTGGACTCAGAGATTGTCTTACGCATAGGAGACCCTCAGCAGATTCACAGGGACTGTGCTCCCCCAGAGTGGTGCAAGACAGCCTTGCCCAAAACCCAGCTGTTGAGGAGGCTATTGATAGACAAAACACAAGAGCTATTTCCTTTCCAAATATCACCCAGGCTCCTGGAAAGACCTGGAGAGGGAGGGAGGCGTTGTAATTTATACAGATCTTTATTTACCAATTATCCATTAAATTAGTTTTGTTGAAGGTGACCGATAATCTCTTTACAGGTGTAGAATGCATTTCTCACTTCTGCCTTTCAGATCTTTCATTCCTGTGGCCAGGCTTTTACTATCTTGACAACCATTTTATTTTAAGGAATACCAGTGGATTACAAAGCATCATTTTTTAAAATTCTGATTCTGCCTATGGGCCATGACCAGCATTCTCACAGACTTCTGTGGTCAAATAAAGGAGAGAATAAAGATCTCGCTCATGAGGTCCTTCGTCACCAAGCTTGAATTTTTATTGCTCATGAAATGGCCAAAGTCTATTAAAAAGTTTCACCTTACTTCTAAAAGCACTCTGTTCTCTGCTGTACTTACACTCTAATCACAGAAACAATGCTGAATAACTGTGACCCTAATTAAGGGAACAGCACTCAAGAAAAACAGCTAGATAATTCCAATTTATCAGCAAGATTGATGTAGTGATTAATCGGTGGAGTTAGGAGACAATCAATTAAAAGTAATTATCACTTCCTACAATGGGAATCTAAGAAAATGCCTTGTGATCACGAGGGACAAGAAGTTATTCTGAATTCCTGCAATAATCAATTTTGTGGGATCTCATCCATAAAGTATATTCCCTCCCTCATCTTCATAACACAACAGGTTACAGAGACAGAATTATTCTTACAACTAGTCCCTAGCTCATGTTGTTAGTGCTGTAACATCTGCTTTGGATGACTTTCTTCAATTACCTTTATAATGTATCTCTGTGGTTGTGCTTTAGTACTTACTAACCTAATCACATTTATTTGATGTCTACTATAAAAAAGTAAATATATTTTTTTAAAAACTTCATTTAAGGTTAATTCACTTCAATGAAAATTAGGAACAGGCAAATCAATTGCAAGAACCTTTTGTTTATCCAATGGCCTTTCATTCACATTTAGATTCAAACTTTCTGGAATTCATTAAAAAACAAAGTAGTTAATTTCACTCACTTGCTATTGGGCCCTAACATGCCGATTTAAAAACCTCCTGGTAAACTATGCCTTCAGCAATGCTTACAGACATTGCCACTTGTATCTACTTCCATATCTTTCCTTCCCTCATTTGAAGTTTGAAGTGAAAGTCCTTCACCCAGCCCCCAACAAGTTTCTGCATGTCAGCTGAAAAAGCATGTGAAGATACTTTGGGGCCCTTTACCAGTCATCAGCCTGCCTCACGCCATCACCTCCTGGCCCCACACACGAGCAAACCAAAGCTGAATGCTCTGTGGGGCACAGACAATCATCTGGACTGCTGTGGGATGACCAACAGCCTCTCTTTTGTTGCCGCTACTGCGTGATTATCAACAACGAGTGGCTTGGCCTGGAAACACAAATGCCAAAATTAAAGCAGACAAGTTAACAGTTTCTTGGATGCTAGTCCAAGTTTCATGACTAAAGAAGTCTCAACATACTTTCAGAAAAATTACCATCCTTCCTACTCCTCAGCTTGAACAAACTTAAGTGATCCTTTGAACCCTGAAGTATGCCATCCCTAGAGAACAGGCTAATCTAATTCTGTGACTGTGCTAAGTCCGTTTTGCCTAGACCCTGAATACGGAGCCCTCCATACCAGGGACGGTCCCTCTGACGTGATGCAATCCCTCACAGGACTGGGGAGCTCCTGTCTGCAAGGAAGGTCTCAGCATTTTGGCCTTGCAAAGTCACACTTAAGTTTTTCAGTCCCACAAAATGCAAAAGGAATTAAGAGAGAGTTACTTTAATGTATTTGATAGTGTGTAGAAAGATATTATCTAATATGTATTCTTATAACACATTAACTAGTTTCACAAAGTCAATTAACTCATCATTATAAAATACTGTAACCTCCAGCATTTTGAAGTTTGTAGGAAAGGATCTTTGGCTGCTTTTGCCATCTAAGGCTGCACAAGGCTTGTAAGTGGAAATTATTTTTCTTTTACTCTGTAAGAATAATTACCACAGCTATCATGCAATTATTGCAATTATATTCCTAAGACCTGCTGTTCAGAACTGTTCTCCGTAGCACCATTCTGCAACGCTGGGAACATTTGTCTTTTCTAATGATCACCAGCACAAATGTCCTTTTGTAGCTCTTTAAGTGATTTCATTTCTTTCTATTAATATCCTGTTACTTGCTTTGGGAGAAACCAAAGGAGACAGGCCCCAATTAATATATACTTTTAAAGGAAAGGCTTTTAGTGAAGCCAGAGCTAAGGCATTTTAAAACAGGAATTGACACTTCCCTTTATGACAGCCTAACATTTTCAATGTGGCTTGCTAAGTGGATAGAAAGCCCCCAAAATACTTCAAATCTGTGTTTCATAAACTGTACTCTAAGAGAAGTAGCAATAAAGTTTATTGCAGACCTAAAGTATCTGCATAAACCCGGTTAATTGAAAAGTGGGTGGAGAAGGCTGCCAAATTAAATGTTTACATTAGCACAGCTGTATTGTAAAAACATTCTGCCCCCTGTGCTTTGTAATTATAAGATATTTCTGGACTGTGTATCTCTGCAAAGTTTATCTCTACTGCCAAGAGTGTTTTGGCACAGAGTGTCTGCAATTTTTGGCAGCCAGAGAGCTCTCAGCGCAGGCAGTATCTAAAATGGCTGCCAAACAGTTATCCTGAAATGTCGTCGACCTAGTGTCGTCCTGTGTGAAGGGCAAAAGCCAAAGCTGGTTTTAAAACTGTCTGATTGTTTTAAATGAGGCACGGAGCTGAGTTTCCAGACAAGTGCAGGACCAGGCACCACAGGTTGGTTACACCAGGCTCACTAGAACACCATGCATGACGGCAGATGGGGAGGCACACAGACTGTTCCGAGTATCCCATAATTGGGAAAAAAAGGGGCGACGAGGGGTTTCCTGAAAGGAAGCTTGATTTTATTGTTTTAAATTATGCATAAATCATCATATGTTTCCCCTGTGCCAGGTGCACATGTGCTGGGACCTTTGCAATGCACAGATATTCTGCACTTAGTTGCAGTGAGGTCCCAGGTGCCTGATACCTCCTTTGCACCGACTGCATTTGCCCACTTCCAAAGAAAATCCCTCTCTTTTCCAAGCAGCCAGCAAATGTACAAAACCCTCCTACATCTCTCAAGCCTCTGCTGTGCCAGCTTCTCTGTACTTGATTTCTGAGGGACATCCTCACCAAGCTTGGCCAGAAGTAGGAAACCTCAGCTATTCTGAGCCTGAATAATAAAGATGGGAGAGTATTCTTTCACTGTCTCCGTTGTCAAACTGAATATAAAGGAGAGATTCCTTGGACCCGATTACTGTGCTGTAATCATAACTGACCATGACTGAAGCAGAGGCATTTCAAGCCTTCACTGAGACCACTGCTTTCTTACTGCTCTGAACTCAACATTCCCAGGTAGACCTGATGGTTTGGTTAATGAGAGGCGACACTTGAGCGCATCATGATGTTTCCACTGAATTTCCTTTAAAAAATATAACTCTACAGGCATTTTATCATCACTTGGAATTAAAAAAAAAATATGAAGCGTTCACGGCAGAAGAAAATAGTCACTAGTAGAAGAATCGCAATCTTATAGGCACCAAGTGAATACAAAGCTTGTCTTGTGGATGCTGTCCTTGTCTATTTACTATCCTAAGCCTCTCATCAACTATCGTTATATCATAACATCTGAACAGGAACTTTTTTTGAAAATGCTAGTCAACTGATCCATGAACCACTTATTGTCTATGGCCACACTGCTGCATCAGAAGACTTCAGATTAAGCCCAGTCAATTATTTATATAACTTTTATTTCATTTCAAATCCTTTCTACTCTATCAAGCAAATCTTTGTCCCTGTAAATACAAAGGACATTCACTGTGATAGTTTTGTCCACTCAACAGGCTTCTGAATTAAGTGACTTTCACCCTCTGTTTAATTAGTAATCAGGGTCAAAGTCACACAGCTATGTAACACTGATGTCCTTGTAAGGTAGCAGGGAGCTAGGGTTAAGATTTCAAAGAGCACGGGGACTGCATAGGCATGCAATTTCAATTGGTCCCTCTTCTATTAATATTTAATAAGTGCACCTTTAAACTGCTCTCTACCAAAAAAAATAAAAAAGAGAAAACAAAGCTAACAGGGAATTACGTTCAAAACATTTTATCAGTCAGATATGCAGAGGGACATCTTTGTCACCTCTGTTTTCCAAAGAATCTGCCATGGTTGATCTCCTGTATGTAAAACATAATCCTCACAAAATTATGTCATTTACTTTATCATGTCTGCTGCTCACAGCCTCTACAGATGAAGCTTCATTCTGTGAATATAATGCCACTTTTCTTCCTTTCAAATGCATGTGTGTATTTTAAAAATTAGTATCTACCTGCTCCCCGTATCTCCTCCTCGCTGGGTTAGCACAGCACTTTTAGTTGCAACACTAAACAAACACACGCCATTTTCCCCTATGGAAGGACCAAGTACTTGCTTTACTGGGAATTCCAAAGCTTTCCCTTTTTACCTAGCTGGATTGAAAGAAATATTAAAAGTGCTCAAGAATACATTTCTGTTCATTTAGTAAAGACAAAAAATAGACATGTAAGAACAGCCTTCTCAAGCTCCAATTCCAGTGTCTCACTTTATCCAACCAGTCTGGTATCAGGCCAGCAACCTGGGATAAAGACTATGTCCTGGTTTCAGCTGGGATAGAGCTGATTTTCTTCTTAATAGCTAGAATAGCGCTATGTTTTGGCTTTAGTATGAGATTCGTTATGAGAAGAATGTTGATAACACACTTATGTTTTTAGTTGTTACTAAAAGATCAAGGACCCCATGTTTTGCTGGTGTGCAGGTGCACAAGCAGCTGGGAGGGAGTATAACCAGAACAACAGATACAGACTGGCCAATTGAGTATTCCATATCATGCAACATCATGGTTGGTATATACATGAGAGTTGGGCTGGGAAGCTGGCTCTGTGTTCCAGGACTGTGGTTTTCACGATCTCTCCCTCTCCTCTAGAATCGCTAGAGCTGGGCCTTAGTCGGTGGGTGGTGAGCAACTGCATTGTGCACCACTCATTGATATATTCTATTATCACTATTGTTATCATTATTATAATAATTATGATTACTATTACTTCATTTATTATCATTCCTATTTTATTTATATTACTAAATTGTTTTTATCTCAACCTACGAGTCTCCTTATCCCTACTCCTCCAACTCTCTTTGCCATCCCTCGGGGAGCAGGAAAGGGGGAGGGTGGGTGAGCGGCTGTATGGTATTTAGTGGTCTGCCGGGTTAAACCACAAGAGACTAGTATATATTTGCATGTAACTCAGCCCTTCCATGGTCTAAGCAGTAAGAAAATCAGATCCCAGCCCCCAAGTTCTGCATGCTACTGCCAACAGGTTTGCTAAAAACAGAGTGAACAAATTTTAACTCTTCCAGGTTTCAAATGACTGTGAAATTCTATTTACCATATTAAAAAATGCCAGTATGTTCATGTTGTAACTTTAATGCTGCAAGAAACATCCTTGTATCTTAGCAGTTCCACTAGTGTATTTAGAAAGGCCCCTACAATTGGTTCACATTTCACTGGCACTGGCACTTGGATTTCTGAAGCATTCAAAGAAAAGAAGGATGAAGGTGTAATATTTTATTTACAGTTACTCCTATGTTCTCTTCCTTTTGCTGAAAATTTTCAAGGCAGTAAAAATCAAAGGATTTCTTCTATCAGGAGTATCACTACAGATGTTTCAGCTTTATACAAGTGTTGTAAGACCTCCTCTTTCCTCACATTCCTTAGCTAATAGCTAGGTCTAAATGCCACAAAAATCTGTTGGAAGAGAACACTGAAATGCGTACTTGATTTTGAAAAATGAGGAGGCAAAAGTTATCACAAGTTAATTTTGCTTCTTGCATCAACTTATTTGTTTATTCTGCACATCTAGAGATCTCTAATGTATCTTGCCTAAAGTATACAAAAGCTATATGCAAAAAACAAAGTTGGATAGACAGATGCTTAAAAGTCAAGATGTCACAGTCAGTGTTGGCAATACATTTTTTTCTTAGCTCTCAGGGCCATATGCAGTATAACTTCTTGTAATCCTTTGTTCATATTCTGCAACAAATGAGGCTAATGCCTTAAATATTCATGCATTGAAGATTTTATATAAACTTAAAAGCTAAATTAAGGCTGTATTGATACTCACATAACACCTGTGCACGTACGTATGTGTAAAAAACAAACTAAAAATCTTTACTTTGCAAATAGAGCCTCTATTAGCATAAGGACGTCTCCGTTTTATCTGGAAAACATATTCCTGAGTCCAGGTCTTCAACTGCAGGGGATCTACTGAATGAAGCACCTCCTTGGGACCTTTGTTCACTAACTACAGATGCTCATGGCCATCTTTAGCTGTGTCAGGCCTATCGACACTGACAAGTTCTGAAGTTCTTGTGCAGACCATCCGAGGTTAAAGGGAAGAGGGATCTAGGTCAAACTACGCCCAGGATTCTGAAGCATTATTCCTAGGAAAATACTGTGTGCACATCACCACCAAATCTAAAATAATTACTGCAGCACTCTTCAGTAAGGGTAATCTCCCCATCAAATACTAGTTTTTCTATCTCCAGGTATTTTTGCCAGGAAAATAGTGTAAATGAAAGTCACAAGATCTTCTTATTTTCACACCAAGAAAGAATGTACTTTATGAGTCTCCTTATGCATGCAAACCATTGTCATCTTTTTTGCTCTAATTACGTGCAAAGCACCGCTGCTTTTTAGGGAAGCAATCTTTGAAAATTTCAAGTCCAAATGAGAAGTCTAAAAGCAGAATGGAAATTTTTATGCAAACTTAATGGTTGTCAACATGTGCTAATATAGTAAACTATTTAAACAGACTGAGGCATTTTTAATTAACTCTCTGCTTTGCTACCAGCTCTTCATTCCATCACCTACTGAATTTCACTTCCACATTTCCTTCTCTGTTTCCTATTGTTATCTTCATTAAAGCTATGATTATTTTTTTCTCTGATAGTGTTTACCAGTTTCAGAGAAGAGCATCCAGGGATTGAAAATTGGGATGCTTCTCAGTGAACAATGACTCTAAGAGATAATTTTTATTTTGGAATACTGGAAGGAAAAGTAAGGAAACTGCCTTCTTTTAAAAATGAGTTCACATGTCTTTATGCAATGAACCATCGACGTTCTAGTTCCCAGGCATTAGAAACTGTTGAGAGTTTTACCTAATCTTACCTACTTCATTATCGAAGTGACGACATAATAATAATTTGAGTGAATTCTGCATTTTAAAAATGTTTAACAAAAATTAATTCCATTGCCCATTGAGAAGAAATGGTAAGACTGAAATTACATCAGACAACCAGCTGACCTCTGGCATTAATTCTGAGGCTAGTTACATTACATTAGCTCTTATGTTAAGAACTGTGTACAGCCTGCCCACGTCTCCACAGCAATATAGTCTTCGCAGTCTTTCTCATCATCTTCTGCAATGGCTCGTTTGTAGGGACACAGTAAAGTCCAAGCAGAAGCTTTCAATGCTTCTTTTTCTGTATCAGAAAAGAGTATTCTCGGAGCTAAAGGTGGGGCCTGCGCTGAAGGGAACATTCACAATACAAATTCAATATTCTTGCAGCGCAGAGTTTTACATTATGAAAGAAAAAGACAAAAATGTGATTAGCGAACATTAAGAATATCATTGTCAAAGACTTAACATTTACTAGAAGGCAATTGCTTGAAAACATGGTTTTAATTGTGCATACATATTTTTATTCATTAAAATGAATAACCAATAAAATCCCACACTATGGTGTCCCAGCCTCATAACACATTAATAAAGTTTCTTAAAGGTTTTGGCAGGGGGCCAGCACAGTCCATTAACTCCTTGCAAGTTGTAAAAAGAAGTAAAGTCATTTCAGGCTGCTTTGTGGTTATGAATGAAACAGCAGGCAGTCTGTATGGAAACGTCACTTTGGATATGGCGTTGGTAATGGATGCTTTGCTGCTCAATCAAAGCAGTATGGGGATAAGTTAATGCGCTGAATCACAATCTAAATCCTGATGCACTGCAAAACTAATTTAGTTAAAAGTGAAGGGAAAATGGTAAAAGACACCAAGTTACGAAGCTCTGCATATTTTCCTAGTAGGCTGTCACACTGTATCAGAGTAAACCTGCCCGCTGTGAAACCAAAAATTATACAATCAGTTTTCAGATATTCTAACAATTCTCTAAGACTGCTTAATAAGATTAAACACATTTTGAGCATTACTATTAACAAATAGTATAAACAAATGAAGTACTGTTTTGCCTTATCTTACCCTTTTCTCTCTGAAATGTACAAAACAATGTCATTTTCTTGTTTCATTCTTTCATACAAAGGAGCATAAATAACTTAAGCAATTGGTAACTAAGTGGCTGCCTTTAGCTCTGTCAAACAATTTGAATTAAAGTGCTATACTTTCCCCTTAAGCTTTATGATACCATCTGTTCTCCCTTTTCATGACATTACAAACATTCCGTTTTGGAAAAGGGATCTAGTGTTTTGCATCCTTTTTAGAAGAAAAGGCAAATTTGAATGGTGTTGAATATTCTGAGAGCCATCCAAGATTTTCCAAGTGAGGGAGTGAGTAGGCTGTAGGATTAGAGCATTTTTCTTAAGATATGGCCAGTCTTTCCTCGTGCCTTATCATTAAGCATCAACAAGTACTTTAAGATTAAAAACATATTCTAGAAAAGATAGCATAATAAGGAGGGGTTTTTAAGGAACAGTAAACGGAAAACAACTTGTAGAACAAAAATCTGTGCGCTCCTTAGCAAAACAATTAAAACGCCATAGACTGATCACGGATGCTGTAATAATAGTTTGGGGTATTTTGATGACAATTTCAAATTCAAAACTTGAAAGTTACATAAAATTTCCAGTGTGCAAACATCCCTGAAGGATTTGTGAGGGACATCCAACTAATCAGCTGGAATGAGGTATTAATCTTTTACCTCTGACAGCCCCAGCTCAAGTGTGGCTTAAATCACAAATGCAGAAGTTGTTTGTCTAGCACCTAGTGGGAATTTGCCACATTACAAAACCACAAAATGTGTTAAAATTAGCAGTGTCTTCAGAGGATGCCAAGTAGTGAAACAGACGGGTTGTTGGGGCCAAGGGTGAAACCCAACAGCATTCACTACAAAAGCAGCTTACAAAATAAATGACACAACTATGTCAAATTCCTATTGATCTAGCTGCCACTGAGCACCAACCATTTCATCCATAAACAGCAATGGCATATTTCTGTACCAAAGACAGCACAACACTTTCAATTTCAATACAAAGGATAGTTTTCAAAAACTAATTTTGGCACCTGAAAATGTACCCAAAAATTATTTACATAATATGAAACATGTTTACTCAGGATCCCATTTTTCTGATCCAAAGTACATCAAGCAACCTGGTTATCGAAAGATTTTCCATTGGCTGGGGATGGAAAATAAGAGAATACATCGTGATGTTAAAACACCTAATAAATCCTGTGGCCCAAAAAATGTTTAGAACCATAAATGTGTACTTAAATTTATGCAGTGAATGGCATCTCTCAATGACTCCAAGGTAAACTAGGAATAATTCTACAGACTTCATTAGAGCTAATGCAGATTTATGTAGCCAAGTGCAAAGTTTGGCCCACGAACTGCGTTTCACACACAACTGAATGTCAGCCATCTCTGAGATATACTTTTTTAGCCGCATACGACTCACAGACGCCACAGTTTATAAGCCTAACCTAATAAATCCATACTGTTGAATACACATCTAACTTGTGTGTAGCCATATTGAAGCCCAGCGGAATAATTTAAGCAGGAAGTAAGATATTCCACCCCAGCTTTCCAAAAAATTAACTTTCTTACAGAAAATAATCTGCAAATTGTAACAACAGATCTGTCAACCTTGCAATTCTAAAAAAAAATACCATGTATGACAGAAACTGCACTGAGAATTTAAGATGGACATGGATCTAAGTTGAATTGTTTCAAGTCTTTGGACTCTTAGGAAAGAACAGTCAAATTGCTTCTGAGTCTCAACTGAAACACTCATTTTTCCTGCCAGCATTTGCCTTGAGTGGTAGTAGGAGACTGCCTGTGAAAGGTGTTTTTGAAAATCACCCCCCACTTAATTTCTGGAAAAGATTATCTGATACCGTAGGATGTGTTCATCTTCCAAAAAATACCATATTCCATTAGGAAACCCAGCCCCATAATTCACAGACATAGAAACCTATAACAGAAGACAGAGATCTCAAAAAATGACCCTAGGCAGTTTCTGCATGCTCCAGATAAGCAATTTGTTTTCCAAAATGGAACACGTGGGTTGTGCGTCCTGACTAATCTCTCCTTCCTAATAACATAAGGGACACATACAAACAGCCATGTCTCCCAGCATGACACAGTTCCAAGTGATCATTTGCACCACTCTAAGAATAACTCCCTTGGGGTTTAGATCAGTCCAGTTTGGGCTGTTTGTTATTCGGCTTCGTTTTCGTTCTCTTTTTCAGTGTTACGCAAAAAAGAGTGAAGGCTCTTCATTTGTTCTGAAAATAAAGGAGAAGACCTTTCTCAAAAAGCTTTTTTTTTTTAAAATTACTATTATTTATTTAGTAATTGCTGTCAGAAGTTTGGAATGCTGGAATAGTCACACAAGAGAGTGATTAGCGGGTCAATTGCTCTTGTCTTAACATGGATAACAACAATCATCCTATTCAAAATAGTAGTAGGAAAACACCTTGTATTAAATAGTATAGACTTGTTTCCCTAACAAAGGAAAAAATCATTTATGTTTTGTTTCTATATGCTTTTTATATTATAGTGAGATGGTGTCAGCTCTTGTTTTACTGCTCTTAGATCAGCTCCATGAAGATAAACTCTCAGATGACTTGAGAACTGTCTGCTCTAGTTGAATATAATCTCTTTTACAGATGAGACTTCTTGAGGCGTGGCCTGAGCACAAACCACAGACTTTAACATTTTGCTAAAACTTAACCTCCTTAGTCACTTCCAGTTTTGACAGCCATTACTGGCACGTGCAAGATAACACTGCAAACCTAAGACATGACTGATTCTTCGACACCACCTGACAGCCTAGTTGTAACCTATTTACCAACACTGGAACAGTCCTGCCCAAAGAGCAGCTTGTCCTAGGAGGCTCTCTCAAACCACAGGATGGAGCAACACAGAGTGCTGTTGCATGATTGCCAGTAAAGGACTGCAGGTCAGTTGAGAGGCAAAATGGGACAGGGTTACACTCTTCCTAGACTGCCAGCCCTGCAAACTTGACTAGGGCTTTGCACCTTCTCCAGTAGTAACCACACCAAACTGAAATATGCACATGAACAACTGTGCAAACCCATCTTTCTCCAACCAGCTGAATTTAGCAACCCTTTCTCTGACTCTGCCATTCTTCTGTGCCTCTCCTTGGCTGCAGTGGATGATGAAGGAGAAGGAGAGCAGAGACTGATGAAGGCTACCTCCCTCCAACCCCTCTCTCATTTTAGAGGGATTTGGTGTTCTCTTTGTTGTTCCTGGGAGAACGGAGTGGGGTAATCTGAAATGATATTTTGTTGATCAGCAGAGGAAGAAGTCAGTGAGACCCATCCACTCTGGTGACCAGCCAAGAAAGCTGGATCTCCATAAGGGAATAAAGGCCACAAGGCTGAGGGTTCTGATGAAAAACTAGAGGTCAAGCAGGCCTAAGGAGGAAACATGGCAGGGATACAGAGCAGTCAGCAGCCAGCACAGGAGGAAATCTGCTGCCTCCATCTATTCAGTGACAGAATCACGTTAACACTTACTCATGGTTCAACAAGAAATGAAGAGTCTTAACACGAGATTAAACAACTCTCCTTCCCCAAAACATGGACAAGCACACCTCCTGGAGATATGGGCAGGTATTCACTGCAAAACAATAACCAATATAGGGCTACTTCTACAGTGTCACATACAGGTTCGTTCATTTCCAAAGAGAAATGGAAGTTCTCCTCTGCACTGAGTAAGCCTTGCTTTTGGCTTCATAGCTTTAAATACGCGTGCTGATTTGGGATTCATTTCGCTGCAGATACCACTATACTAGGAATGGCATCATCTAGTTAATTAAATGGAACTCCTAGCACATAATGTTAATCCCTCAACGCTATACTCTTAACTGTCCTTGCATAACTTATACCCAGATATTACAGTACTCCATTGACTCTTCCATTTCACCATGCTTCAAGAATGTCTAATGACTCACATTTTGTCTAGATGCCTTCTGAGAGTCACAATCTTCCCCACAGCACCTCATTGTATCCAGGTGTGAAACAAAATGATAAACAAACTCGCGCACTCATCTGCCTTTTCTACAATACTGTGGCACAATGGAGCAATAGACAGAAATTACAACAGACAACATTTTCAAATTTACTTCTGAGACTTTAACAGATCAATAGAATTATTTATTTTTATTTCACATGGCTGAACTTAATTTTCTTCAAATGAGTGCACTTGTTAGATGTGAATACACTAATACAAAAATTGAAAAGAGAGGTAAGTTCTCAAAGTCGCAAACTATTAGCAAGAACTGTGCCCATGCTACCTATAGTGCTTTTACCTAGTACATTATTCTTTAAAAAAAATGGTATTTAGGACTGTTCTAGGGACCACTCAGGAGAACTTGCTGTATGGTATTTACAGACTTGTGAGTTGTATTTATAACCATTATCAAACATTTCTTCTTACAAAGCTAAGCTATAAATGATCTTTTCATCATGAATTGAGTACTTGCCATGCATACAGAAAAGGATATTCCCAATAAATCCACAGGTCATTTTTATTAAGAAGAATTAAAAGGTCCCAAGTAATTTGTGGCAATCCTGGTCTAAGCTGGTGTCTTCCCTTCTAGAGATGGAGTTGTTGTCTATGCCAAGTGAAAGCATGTATTCCTCATGGCAAAAATGGGGTCTCTCCCACTATAACTAACTTTCCTTTATGGTTCCTTTCTCTTCTTCCTTTCTCTTGTGGAAAAATTTCCCTTTCCTAAAACATTCTTTTTCATCTCCTCTTCCTGCACCTCATTTTTTTCCTTTCTTTTCTAAATCCCCACACATTGTTCCTTTCAGATTCCAGTATGTTCGGTTAGAGTTTTCACCCTTACTACAAACAGCTTGGGTGTTAGATGTTTAATGCAGGACGGCTCTCTTCCAACAAAAAGGTACCGGGGTCAGGGTGGTGGGGGTGAACAAGCTGTCATACAATTGTGTAGCCATCTACAATTCAGCGTGTACACAAATGCAAAAGAAATGCACGTCAAAAGACGACAGTAAATGTGGTTTAAAAAGAAAAATAAACTTAGTAAACGCCTACATGCAGTTTTTCACTTGGGAATGCTGCATAACATGTTGCAGATACAACTGCCTACCTGCTAGGTCGCACCTCCAAACGTTAACTCATGATTGTATTTCAAGGAGTGATCAGCACTATGTACTTATGATGATGATTATGAAATATTAGACCTAGGTACAAAACTTCCTTTTTCTCTCAGACAGCATTTGTCCTAAAGCACAAGTGCTGATACCCTTCCAACTTTTATTTATTATTATTTCTGTCACAGCAGCCAAGGTTGCAGAATTTGCAGGCATCACCTCTACTAGAACTTGAGGTCATTTAGCAGTCAGTGGAAAATTATCCAGTCTGCCTCCTTGGCCCTCAAAGCTGCCATAAGAAAAGATGCAAAAACATACTGCTCTTAGATTGGTCTAGACAACTTTACACACACCAGCTGGCAGCGTCTTGTCATTATTCATAAATACGGTGTAAGAAATAACTGCTTCCCAGATTTTGTATGAATCCCAAATATAAGTGCTCACATTTAGCAGGCAAGTTGATGCTGGTTTATGTAACAGTTGGGGATTTAAACCTTCTGGAAAAGCAGTGAGCCACTTAACTGGTAACTGTGCAATTTGACTACGTGATTTCTGTACAAGCTGTAGTCTAATTGGACTTGAGAACAAAGGTGGCCCATTATGCTGAAGCGGTATTTGCACTTGGTACTGGTTACAGTAATTAGGCTCAAAGAGCCTGGAGAAAAGTTAGTAGGGGAATGTTCGTGGTTTTATTTGATATTTCTTTCTGTAAAGTGCTTCGTGACTTTAGGATGCGTACCACACACATCTGAAGGAACTAACTTTATGTGCACTCTTTTCTCTAAGAGTCCTTGTAGAAGTAGCAAGTCATGCTACCCTTGGAAGAATAAAATTAGGCAACTTCAGAGAAGATTCCCACTCTGCAGCTAGAAGCAGACTCTGCAATGGCAAGTGTATTTTACATCTAGAACTAAATTTTAGTTTAAGCACATTCCCCTTTCTATTGTTTTTTCTCAATAGGAAGGGAAAGCTCCAAAAGTAATTTTGAATTCTACTTATTTTGGTTACCAAGATTACTTTTCTTATTTTTCCCCTCAAGCACATCCTTGTTTTGGAAAGCATTCCATCTGACATCTAAATCTTTCAAAGAGGGAAAAAATAGCTTGTGGTTTGGCTCTCACTTTAACTTCTAGCAGATAGCTTCTGGAAGAACTAATTTATTTAGAATCTTTCATCATTATTATAATTGATATTATACAATTGCAGGTTTCTTAGAAATTAGTTTTCCCATGGTTCAATCCTATTGGTGACAACATGAAAAAGACTTTAATAGATATTTCAACTGCTTTTGGGTGAGGTGGAGGAGGAGTTGAGCATGGCTAACTTTCAGTACCCTTCTCCAAAAACAGAACGCTATCTTTCTGCTAATTTTGGTTTTGAAATGTAGTGGTTTTATATGTAACAAGCTGTCTCTGGCACTCAAAAGTTCTGAAAAATTACCTGGAACTTGTTTGGTTGTGTGCTTCTATTGTCTTCTTATTCAGAAAACTCTATTTCCTGAATATTCAGGCGTATTTAGCCTGTCCATCTTCCGGCACAAGAGCACGGCTCTGAAAAGCATTCTCTGCTGACCTGCCTGCATTCCCATAGTTTTACTGTTAAGATCAATAACCGGTATTTAAAATCTCACCTGAATATATTTTTACTCATCACTTTTTCTCCTGCTGACACCACTGTGCCACTGCACCGACAAGAGACTTAGCTGACCTTCCTCCACTTTGCATACACTGAACGCAAATTTTGAGTGAATTTCAATGGTATGATAAACTACTTCCAGGAGATAAATCTGATGCAATGACCCCGTAAAAAGAATTTAGATGCCACAGACTTTATTATATGTGATGGTGCGCTAGTCATGAACACAGCTCAGTCCTCACGTCTTTCAGTGTACTGGATCTACAGCCTCTTTCTCCCTCCCTCTTCCTTTCCTTCCCTCCCTTCCTTTTTGACCTTCTTCTCTGCTCTCCCTTTTAAAACTGCAAATTCATCAAGTGGGTACAGCAGCCCACTAAATGTTGCTACCAGGCACAGATGCCAATGATCCCACAGCAGGACTTCCACAGGAAAATGCCACTTAAAACATTGACATGACATGGAGGATATCTTAGGTATATTTTAATTTTCAGTTAAACTCACTCTGGAAAATGGCACACTGAAAATTTTTCAGGCTTCCCTGTTAACTCAGGAAAGCTTTGAAAACAAGAAAAAATCTGGTTTGTTAGCTCTTGGTCTTTTGGCTTCATGCAGTTGGATAGGAAGAGAAGGTGTTTTTTACGTAGGAGGCAAGACACACCAGGTCTCTGCCTGGCACAAAATAACCTCACACTTGCCAACAACCACTCTCAGGGCCAGTGTCAGCCTCATGCCCTGGGGCTATACTTCTAGGCGGAAGCTTTTTAGAGAAAATGTGGTCTGGCCACACTCTTTTCCTTATCCAGAAAACAGTCTTTATCCTGGCTGAGGTTGTAAACAGGCAGTGCAGAGCTCCCTGTGATGGCTCTCCACCTTCTGTAACACAAGCAGCACCAAAATCTGGCCCGCTCTTGTGCAGTGAGGCTGCAAGGAGGATGTGACCCAGCCTTACAGACTTAAAAAGAAACTACCTTATTTGAATACAGCACAGAAGGAAGATCAGCCCTTTCTGAATAAAACCCTGTGTTTATGAAACCCTTGGCACCAGATCTGTTATCACAAACTATTTTGATTGCATGCAAAAGAAAAGTCCTAAGTGAAAATTATTTATTCTTTATCTATTGTGCAATGAAAAGATTAACACCCTTAACAGTTGGTTCTTTTTGAAGGTGTACATCCTACTTTCATTGTCTTATTTTTACTAATGAGAGGTTTATAGTAGGTTTTAACTTAAGAATGATTGCTGATGGTGAAATGCAGTAATTATATGCCTTATGACAAGACACGAAGGTGCATACTAGAGAACTTGCATAAAATGCTGACTTAATCTCCCTCATATAAAAAGGAATACTTTACAAGCTGGCAGATCTTCAACTCTGAGTAACAAAATCCCTTTCTTTTTCTGCCCAAAACGGGAACGGGTTAACAAAAGCAGTAACTAAAATCTCTCTATTTTCTCCTCTCTCTTGTTCAAAAAATATAGTATTACAGGACTTAAGGAATTTGAAATGCCGTGATGTGAAAAGCTGTGTGAAGCAAAAGAAGTCTCCTCTGATAATAACAAAACAGTGCTATTTGAAAACGAGTTCATAAGCAGTTCATAATGAAGGCCTTTGAGGTCCATCATATCCATCATATTAACCTAACTTAGAAGCAAAACAGAAATCCTAGGTAAAGGAAAAAGGCTTTATGGGCACAGAAGTTAAACTAACATTGCATCTTGTTAATTAAAAAACAAAAAAAGAAAGAAATAAGGAGGAAGAAAGAGAAAAGAAGGAGCAGAAACAAGCAGCAGGCAAGTCAATAGTGTTTGTACTGTTTCTGCATGACTGCATTTTCTCATACAAGAGGTACTTCTGGACTACAATGAGACTGTGGTAAACCATCTGTTTCGGGATTAAGGATCCAGCAACACTGAATGTTCAGTTCAACATCAACTGGCCACTTGTTTAACTCTGCATTTGCCATTGTTCCCCTAAAACTCTCAACAAGTATTAGCTTTTTAATTCTGTAGATAACCAGAAATGTGTTTTCTTCTTGGTTTTGAAAAATGTCTTACAATAAGACTGATGTAGTTATAACTTTCAATGTAAATTACAACCAATCTGAAAGCTATAGGCCCAGGAACTGGACTGCAGCTGTGGGATTGAAAGGCCAGTTGACGGTTGTCAACAGAGATTTCAAGTGTTCAAATAGCAAAAAACATGGGGCACATCATATGACATAGTGTAAACAATCTGAGAGTCTAAAAAAAAAATTAAAAATTGAGTATTTAGTCTGACTTTCAGGAAAATCTTCGCATTCGTGAGATATTTAGGACTGCTGCATCTTTTCCCAAAGGAGTGATGTTAACACTCCCTTTGCCAAACCAGAGTATGTTTGTGGAAGGTGGAATATTTGAGATGTGCATTTTAGTGACACATCTGATGACAAGAGAGTTGGGTATTGAAGGTGTTAGTCTCATTTACTGATTCGTATTACAAGCCCGAGGGTTAGAACATGTATATAATCTAGCTTTTACATCACTAAAATTTACAACATAAAAAGCATGATAGCCTTCAACAAAACACGATGTGCTACTTTGTGACACACAAACATTACTGCGTCAATAACAATAAGCACAATTTTGCCTACGGACGTAAAAAGCAGCCCAAAAAAGAGTAAATTATACAGATTTTACAGTTGACGTCTCACTAAAATACATCTTGCCTTTCTGCTTTGAGCTTTCTCAGCTTGCCCTTTTCCATTTAAACTGTACCTGTGAGTGGCAGACAGAGCAGCAAAGTGCAAGCTCTGAAAGTAGCTGCACAACACAATTACAAAGTGTCCTGCAGCCAAGTGAAAACCCTTATTCAGCAAATTAAACTGCTTGCTCACTAAAGACAAAGTATACAAACTCCTGCTAAAACGCAAAAGAAAACCACTAATTGCCTGAGCTTAGAAAGCTACTTCCCCTATGGGCAGGTTATTCTGTAACTGTCAATTAATGGGTTTCTTGCACATTCCACCGGCTGCTATCAAACATGGGGTGCTGCACTGAGTGCCAAGTACGTGATCCTGGACCATTGGTCCCGTCCAATACGATAAAATTCCTGTGGTCATCGCACAACTCTATCTTACCATTTTACACACTTCCACACAGAAATTTTAGCCTCTGTTTAAGGACTCCTCTGATTACATGCCATTCCTCCCTGCTCAGGACATTTAAGCAGGTGTTCAATTCAGTTTCTGTGAGATCTGAGAATGTACTTAAGGATGCCCTGTAGAGAGAATGCCTTCCTGAAATGGTGACTGCCTGTTCGTGATCTGCGAGCAGTCTGCCTCCTCCACCAGATAAATGAGCCAAGTAAACAGGGAGTTAGTGAAAGTAACTAAAGAACACAGCATCCTACACCCACAAAAGTAGTTTATTTGTTTCAGATACACTGTACGCTCACTTCTTTGTTGGCTCCCAGCGACCGAAATGCTCACATGGGGAAAGTATTTCTCCGCTTATCAGAAATGCAAGGGAAGACAAAAACTCTGAACTACTAACTTTAAACAAAACTGTCTTTTGTAAATAAATGTTCTGAAGGTGCATGTCAGTTGCTCATGTTGCTCCTCTGTAGGACTAGGCATATCAGCAGCTGGACATTAAACAAGGATTTCATAACTTGAGGCCCAAATCCTCCTGCCCACAAGCCAGCATAATAAAATCTGAGAAATAAAGCTGACAGTAGCTCTAGCTCATAAATTCACCAAGTCTGTCACAAGACAGATGACTAGCCAAGATTACCAAATGCACCAGTGTTTTTGTTTGCATCTTAACCTCACTGAATGATGCTGACACTGAGCAGAGTGTTTATCTAGCAAGACAGGATAGTCACAAATTCCTAGAACTACTGCCTCTTCCTTGTTCTCACTGTTTGCTACACCCTCTCCTGGCATCAAGCCTTGAAGTAGATCATAAACTCCTTAGGGCAGATATTATGTCCGTGCTGGTTTTGCACAGTGCCCAGTATGATTAAATTTCGATCCCAACTGTCATTTCTACAGATTTTTCAACTGTAAAGGAAGCAGGCTGGCTAAGGAGCAGCTTTGTGGAACTGTGTTGTTTTTATCAAGCATCTTCAAGATTTTGGTTACATTTTTATTGCCCTCAGACTTCTACTGTCATAGAAAAAATCTGATCTTAAGTATGAGTAAAAATATTTTTAAATCCGTATTAAATCTTCAATACGAATCACAGACACACTGTCCTGATGTTTTGCTGCCCCTATACACTCACAGACATCCCCCATCCACACAGCTCCTTCAGCAGAGATGGAAATGGCACATTCCTAACTATTCTGCTGATTTAAGCGTTCCTTGATTGGGAAAAAGAAAAGAAAACAAACAAACAACAATAAAAAAACTAACTTTTTTTGAACACTTTAAACTTGTCTTGCAAGACCTGAAAGATCTTTGACCATCTGACAAAGCCCAGTGCCCTCCAGCTGTCAGTACTATGCTTACCTTATTTTCTAAATTACCCAAACAATCAAAATAATATTCAGCAGGTTGTATTTTGTGTACCAATCTGATTACTCAAATCTGAAACCTCAGTCCCCCAGAATTCACTTTCCAAGGAATGTATCAGCTAGATGAAGACAAAGAGGCCCTAAGCATGGCTCAGGTAAGCATTTCTGCTGGCCCTGTCCTTTATGATTCACAGCGAACTGGTTAACTCCTGGTCATCCCAGGGGCAGTGCTCAACTTTAAAATCAGAGCTTTTCAGTCATAGAAGACTGCAAGAAGTTCCCATCTCTTGCTGGTTTTATTTCAGCTTGCGTGACTGCAGACTCACAGGACAGTGGTGCACCACGCCTCACTGTAAAGGATGTGCTCCCTGTAACAGAAACAGTTTTCTTAGCATTCAAGCTCATAAACACTAACAAAATTTAAAAAGCACAGGAAATATCAACAGAAGGGGTAATTGAAGCTGTCATAGGCACTTCAAAAAAAAACCTCCACAGATGCGGAGTGGGAATGCTGTAGTTGTTAGAATGCACCACCAGACAGTCCCAGGCCATCACCTTGTACGGCAAGTCTTAAGATCTAGGCGTGGACACTTAAACATATCATGCTTTGGATGGGGTTAAAAAAATCATATCTACAGAGAACAAGTAGGTGGTTTGCTGGAGAATGAGGCAGTTGTTTGACTTGCTGCCAAGGACAATCAAGGAGCATCCCCAGGGCAGAATGTCCTGACATTTTGGGACTGCATTTCAAAGGCCTTAAAAGCATGGGTCCCCATGAAGTTTTACACACACCACGTACTTTCTCCTGAGGTTCGCTGCTGTCTGTGTTTAGTTCCATTCCTCGGACAGGGAAATATAGCAGGTAGCAGTGTAGATGATTCATACGGAAACCCACTTCCCTCTAAACCACAAGCATCGAAGGCTGATGCGCTCCTGAAAGTCTCTTCCTTTGGATGAGATTTAAAATGTATGAAAACCAGTAAGCTCTTGAGGAGCTAGGATTGTTAATCATATCACAGTCTGCTTCCGTACATTTTGTGTAGCTCTTTTTTTTCTGCCCAATTTGTGTAACACAGTGTGAGGTGTTGAAAAAAGTCATCTCCCATCCTCCAGCTCAGTGACAGCCAAAGTTGAGGCTTAATGCTCAACTTTCGACTCATTTGTGAACCATCTGCTGACATCAGTGTAAGTTCTGCCACAGACCAAAAATTTTGTAAATTAATTGATTTGGCAGGTGGGAAGAGATGGAGAGCTGTTCGGTACAGCTTCTTTTCTGTCACACGTATTAAGACTGTTTGTCCTGACATTAGTTGGTCATACAAGGAAAAGACGTTACCTATTTTTTCATCTAACATTTCTGCTCTTGCTTCTGTGATCTGTGATAGAAGCCCTTTTAAAATTCACTTTGAAGGAAACACTGATAACTTCTAATGATTGAGTCAGTAGTTAGAATTGATTATTTGCTCTCTGCAAGATGCTTATCCTCCCAATTAACATAAAACCGTGAGATACCCAAAATGCGCCAGTCCACAGGGATTACAGAGCGAGCATAATATAAAAGAATCAATATTCATGTCTGTAAATCAAAAGGATAAGTGTTTTTTTCTTGAGAACATCATTCATGTTATGTTATTATTTTTATATATGCTAGAAAGCCCGTAAGATGCAGATTTCTGTGTTACTGCTAAATTCCACAAAAATTTTTGGACTTTGTTTAATGAATGAGGATGTATTTTCATATAGTGTCATTGTTTTACTACTTCCCATGTTTATTTGGACAGATTCACAGCACTGAGTAGGAAATGTATTGGTTGGCAACTTCAGTTTTGGAAGGGAAAGTAAACACATGGTGATTAGCAAACAGTGAACTCTACTGTGTTTAATTTTGGCTTAACAAAAACTAAAAACACACACACAGACAAACACATGAACCAGGGACCATTTTCTATTTTGTTACAAGCAGGAGCATTTGTCTGTACATCGTTTCCTAACCCCTTTTTGGAGAGTTTCCAGGATTATACTTTTTTCCTTTTTTTTTCCTAATGTGTTACTAACACTGACTGCAGGTGCCAATAAGGCACTATTTAAGAACAGAATGGTAAATCACCATTAAACAATTTCCCTCTGAGAAGTAAGTGAATTCAGTAAACCATAAAGACTAAAGGGAGTTTAAAAAAAATAAATTCTAAAAATTGTGTCCAGTGTTGATTAACGAAAGGTCACAAGAGCCATTTACAGAAGAACCCAGAAAAAAATACTGGCAAGAGTCTCAATGAATTTCAAGGCTAAAGATAAATACACAATGACCACATAAGTTTCCAGTTATCATTGTTTTTCTTTTAGTGCTTTGTTGCTTTACTCACTCTGCGAGTTGGGTTCTTTCATGGCATTCACTCTCACTACACGCAAACGTGCCATCTTTTCTGAGATTATGATACCAAAATTTAAGTGGAGTTAAGTGGTCAGAGCACAAAAATAAGAACCCAAACTTGTACCGCCTATTTTCAGTTCAGCCGCAGAATCACTAGCATCACTTCAGGCAAGACAAATACTTTTTCTCCTGTGCTTAATTTCATCTTGCTGTAACAGTATTTCTCCGATTCAAAGAAGTGTTGGTGACATTTTGTTTACACCTGTAAAACAGCCTCAGAGAGTTACAGTGTGAGTGAACAGTGGTCTTTCTTACAATTCATTACCTCCCTCCCCTCACTTCTCTAAGTACCTGGCAAGTGATTTTCTTTTCTGGAAGCGCACATTAATCACCTCCAAGCCTCAGGTGGCTACAGCATATAGCGACGCACAGCAAAGCGTTTTACACACACATGCCGCCGCGTGCGATGCACAAAGTGATTGCTGAACGGCACTCCGTCCTCAATAAAGACGAAAAGCATTTCCTTCCACCAAGCCCTGCAGCTGAGAGCCCACATCCGCCAGGGCTACTCGGTTGATTTCAAACAAAGGTAGGAAATGGCTGTATCCTAATGCCTGGCTGTGGCCCCATGAGTCAGTGCTTTGGAACTCGGTACCTATTCTTCACTCTTTTACCAGAAGAAGGAAAAAAAAAACAACAAAAAACAAAAAAAAAAGCAGCAGACAAACACTCCAGGCTGTTCAGATTAATGCTTTGCTCAAGACACATCTCCTGGTCCCTAACTTCTCTTATTTCCTAACCTCCAGCTCTGCAATAACATGTACTTACCATAACGAAATCATTCAGGGTGACCAGTTTTTCTGCTGCTATGATGGCCCAGCACTGAGCCGCCCTTTCAAAGCCACGGTTGTTGCAGAGAAAGAAAGAGGGAGGGTGTGCAGGCTGAGAAGGTGACTCAGTAACCCTCCTGAGTGGAAAACCACTCTTGCAAATGCAAACATAGGAAGGTTATTCACAATAGTAACTAAGGTAGCCAAGCCACAAGAAGTACATTTTCACTTATCAGTTAGCATATTTTTTCAGGGTTAACAGATAACTTTTTACAAAAAGCATACGCATGAAGAAATAGCAGAAGGGTTGCCAAAACCACATCACACAGCTTTGACCCGGCTTTTCTGACTAGCCTACAAAACTGTTTATGATGTGGATGACCAGATTATCATTACAAGAGCTGTGCTATTGCATGCTGCTACAGCATGCTACTGGGCAGACACCACTGCATTTTAAAAACAATTAAAACAGGTACTGAAAAGTTTGCTATTGTTTTGTACCCCTAGAAATCATTTTATCCACCACAGATATGCAGCTGCCTCTAAGATGAACAGAGGCAGAGGTTTTACACTGAAGTTAAAGATACGCAATATTTCAGAAGCTCAGCATCTCGGAAATGTCTCAAGCTGGAGTCTGACAAACCTCTGCGGTGACGAACATTCATAGTTAATATAACCTTACCTTCTCAAAGGTACCTGTGGTGACTGCAAAATATAAGGGTTAAACCAAAGATCCTGCGCAACCACTGTATACCACCATCAGATACAAGACAGCTACCTCATTCTGGCAGGGGCAACTTTTTAGTTCAAATGGAGACCCCAGTTACAGGATCCATTAAAGAATAGCATTAAAAACAGACTAAAAGAGAAAAAAAAGATTTGGGCTGGAATGTATTATACCATCTTTAACATTACCAAAAGGTATTACCGTAGTTCTTACAACTCAAGAACTTATTTTATAGCATAGTCTCAATGGTGTGGTACAATTCAGTCTTATATAATCATTGCCAAGTGTAAAAATAATGTCATTGTTCTCCTTTTGGAAACATGATGTTTCAGCCTATATATGTATGAATAATTAGTGGATTAAAATTAGTATTCTTTTTTAGATTTCAACAACATTCACTAAATTTTAAAACCATCAAGTTTTGCATGTCATGAAAAAGAAGACTCAGTTTCTCCCTATATAAAGCAGCAAGACTAAACTCTGATTTTTCTTAGAAAATCTTGATCTAGCTATCGTTAAGGTACGTTATTGCATATATATATATACACACATACTACTTGACTATCATATCAATAACTTACCTCTTGCTCACTTAAAAAATACAAGGAATGCCCCCCACCCCTTTTTTTCGTAATACCTACCAATAAAATGCTATTTGTGAACGAAGTCTTTATCATATTTCAGGGAGTCAAACCGAACACACTACCAAAACTGAGTATGGAGTACATAACAAGGAAGAAACCGCAAGAAACTACCTTATACTTTGCCAACATATCAATAGTCTGAACTGATTACAGAGGTACAAAAACTATGGAGAGCACAGTTTATAAAACAAAAAAGGAGATGTATTCTATGCAACAGGAAAGTTAAAAGTAAAGTGTAGTAACGGCACTATCTTGTTACAAACGCTTGGCAGTGTGTCTAAAGTACCATGGTCAAAGGCATGATGCAGTATGTGCTGTGTTCCTGTCAGAAGGACTCCCCAGCTCCAAACCTCTCTAGCCATCATCATCACTTCATTTAGCAATAGCTCCAAAGACTCAGCTCATCTACTCTAAATGTATTCCACATGTAATAGACACAAACTTACTAGATCTGTATTGTGTTCCTTGCAGCAAAAAAAGAACATTGGCAAACAGCAGTACAGTGTATAGCTGGGCAGCTACAAAGACAGTTGCACTCTATCACGAAAGCACACTTGTACATCATGTCCACATCCTGTTTTCATTTCCAAACTTCAGTGACACTTTTCTTTATTTGTCTGCCTTTCTAAGTTCTTCCAGTTTCTCGGCCCCATGCTTTTTTTCCATGCTGCTGCTGCACTGAACACAGAAGTAGTGTGTTCAGGACAGATAACAAGAAGCATTTTGAGCGGATAAAGGAGCCAAAAGGACACAAAGAGAACTAAGTGACATCTCTGATTAAGAGTTGAGCATTAAAAACTCTGGAGGCCATACTCCACTTTCCTCATAGTTACCACCAAAATTATTTTCTCAGATTCTCTGTAACAGCCCACCAAAGAAAATTAATTAATTCAGGCACAGTGATTTGAATTTACTGCCTGCTGTGTATCTTAGAAGAAACACGCATAAACTATAAGGAGTTTTTTCAAGCAGTTTTGGGGATTGAGAGGTTCATTTTTCAGCAAACCTTGCAGTTAGTGTTTAACTACTCAGTAGAGTGAGGATAACAATCTCAAAGTCAGCCTGGTGTGTACCAGAGACTGAGCGTAGAAGACACAAGTCAAACTACCTGAAAGCAGAGGTTTTATGTTAAACAAAAATATTTCTTTACACATTGCTATTTTTTAAATTTCCTTGAAGACATCAAAGTGGCAATTTCCTTTACTACCTATCAAGACCCCTTTGATTATGCTGAGAAGATCGTTCCTCTTCAGTTTTTCCCCACCAGTTTGTTAGACAGGACAAGCGAAAATGGAGAACTACATGCTGAAAATGTGTGACTCTGGAAGGCTTTAAGGATGAAAAACTCAACACAAGCACCCAACCACAATCTAGAACAAAACCAATTTTAGGTCTATGAAAAGAGGAAAGCAGCACAAGCACCATTCTGTCTTTGTATTTTAGTGAAGGTCTGAGACATAAACACTACTCAGAGGTCACAGAGTAAGTCCTACAATAAGAAACTTCTTTGAAAAGAAGGAAAAAAAGTGTTTTCATTAGAGTGTGTAAGTACCTTCACAGAGAGAAAACAACAGGTTGTAAAGAACTCATCAGTTTAATCACGAATGGCATAACAAGAACTATACGGTAAAGCTAAACAACCTCAACTTAGCAACAGCAAGAACAACAAATTATTGGAACAAACTACCAAGTGAAGCAATGGACACCACTCTCCAACCAAGGCTGGATAGCTTTCTGGAACTGGGTGTCCAATGGGCTTAACCAAATGCAAGTTGCTAGGCCAAGAAGAATTGCTACTGGGTTACAGTGAGTTCAATCTATGGGACCAAATGTCCGTTCTGATCTCAGTCTCCATGTATTTGTTTCCTTTTTTTAAAGCAGTCGAGTGGATTTCTTCTTTGGAAGAAATAAATGCACAAATAATTTTAATTCTATCTTCTTACCTTTGATTTGTGCTTGACTCTTAGCATTGTTCACATGGAACCATTGCTGTGTGAAATGAGGACGAACACCTATCTGAGTCAGAGCAACGAATTGTATCATCCAAACTGACTCCTCAATGCTCCAATCATCTTCTCTCACTGTAACAAATTTTAAGACACATTTCTGTTTCTCAGATGACTCATTTATTTCATGTATCTAAAGTCTGAAAATAAAATTTGTGTCTATTATTTATTACTATAATTAGAAAGAGATGTGATTTAAGCAGAGAACTCAAGCACTCCTTGCAGTCTGTATTCTGCCTCTTTCAAGAGATGTGACCCTGACTAAGTAACTTAGCACTTCTCCCTCAATTTCTTCATCTGTAAAATTGAGATAATGCTACTTATTTACATATCTCAGTGCATAATGTGGATTAGCTAATGTTTGAAAATGCCATGAAGTTAAAAACCCATCTTTAAACACGATTTGATTAACAGAACCATACATACCATCTGCAAATTAATGAGTAAAATTCTTTCAGAGATTTCTTGCAAAGATCAATAATAATTATACAAAAAGGGCATCTAAAGATTTTAATACTTTCAAGGTTGTTCTGGGTTACTTGTATTCATGAAGTCACGGATTGAACAATCCAACAGAGCTTCTGAAAAATCACTGAGAGTCGCCCTACTGAAAACAAAGTGCTCAGGAGTTCGGGTCTGAAGCCCTCCCACCTTTGCATAAACTTTGTGGCTGTCACGAGCCTTTCTCCAGTTCTATACATCAGATACGTCTACTGGGAGAAAAAAAAAGACTATGATGAAAGCCAAGTTTTAATTTAGAATTTAATAAAAATTGATTAAGCATCACAGAGCACAAACAAAGCTGCTCCATAAATCTCTCAGCTCTTTTTGTGCAGGAATGAAAGAAAACACTGTCTGCTGAAGCAGATGACAGATGCTGGCTTAAAGATAAGTATTATTTATACTTCTGTACCAGATTTCTTCTTATGCGTATCTTATCATGCATGGATATACAATCAACAAAGCAATTATTCTGTATCAGTCAAAGACTTTACAACATACTTTTACTCCATGGGAAATTTATTTTACACAGTGCGTTGTTCAATAAAAAATGGAGAAAGAAAACTTTTAAAAAAATGTTTAAATTATGTCTGAAATACTCTCTCAGACTGAAATACTGAAATAGAGCAACTGAAAGCTTTATCAACTGTCATGTTCAGAAATGCACGATGCTTTGCGAATCACTTGGGAATATCACCAATAACTGCAAATATCTACAATCCGGGAACTTTTAATAAAATTAGCTGCTCCACATGTGGAGGATGATTCCTCCACAAACAGTAACCTCTCCTCTACCTACAAAATGTAGAGTAACTGCACATCTACAATCCAGGGTAGAAGTTTTTAGCATTATCATGGATATGTACATATATATTTGATAGAAAACTTTAATTTGTCTATAAGCAATGTCCATAAACAATCAGTTAAATGGCTGAAGCAACATTCCTGCAATGATCTATTGTAATTTGGCTAAAAACAGATTTTGAGAAATGCAGACATAAAAGGCATGTTTCTGCCATGATATACAGGCACCTACACCATAATCACAAAAGAATGGTTCTGAGATAATTCAAATGACAATTCTTCAAAATTACATAGGCAAAGAAATTAACTTGTAGGCTTTTTCTTTAATCGAGTAAAGTTATCTCTTGAGAATTAGAAATATAGAACTAAAATAGGAATGATAAGTCAGCACTTATGCTGCAATATGCAATCAATTTCTCTTTTATGAATTATGCGTGAATGCACTATAGGAGCATATCAATTAGAGGACGATAACTCTTCATGTATTTCTACAATACTCTCCTTCCTCACAACGCTACGCCACAGAGGAAAGAGTCTGAGTAAAGAACAAACCCTCTTCTCAAAATCTGGCTACTAATATCCACCAGAAGTATCTTGACAATCGGTGCTATGATTAAGATTGGAGTAAATTAGAACACTTTAAAATAGTGCACATATATATCTTACCTCTGCATGGTCATTTTTTTCATTCATAGTGAATGACCCTCACGAAGAGTGACTACAATATTTATGGGATTTGAACAGTTTCATGTTCTTGCTTTTAATTAAAAATGCTGTCCCTACCCATCTTCTGTTGTGCCTCTACCCTTCAAAGTGAAGAGGTGTTCTGGGATGGAAAAGCAGTTAAAGGTCTCAAGTAAAAAGGCAGAGAAACAAGTACGGGTGTCACTAGAGGAGACTGCTGTTTGCATGCTTGATGCATGTTCACTCGTGAACAAAGAAATTGTGTCTCATTGGCATGTTGGGTGGGATGAAAATATATACTTCCAGGTGAAAGGTAGCTATTGACAAACAAAGGTATTCTCAGAAAGTAATTTTATCTTCGTGTTTCTCTGCCTGCCATTTTCTTAACAGATAGGAACATAATTTTCAAATGCAGCAAACCCGAAGCTAACTTGCGTTGTAAGTAATGCAAAGGTATGCCAGCTTACACTACATACAGATTTGACATTGTGTCTACTACACGTGTAACAGCTGGAATACAAAGACATTCCAGAATAATAAGCTTTTATGTTTCTCATAATTTTCAGAGAGGGAAATGTCCATAAAGATTTCCACTGACTTCATATGAATTTGGGTTAGTTCATTTGAACCATGATATTAACACAGCAAACTCCCATTTTTAGAAATCTGTCTAGAAAAGCAAGTGGCATGTTTTAAATTATTAATGACTCAAAGAAAAATGTATCTTGAAAACAATCTCATTATCAAGCAAAATATTACGCAAAATACCTGCTGAAAAAATACCTATCCTACAGTCTTTATTTTAGCACTTCCTTGCTTTTGGTGGGACAGTACAATAACCGTATTTCCACCAACCCACAGTATCACCCAATAAACAGACTTTTCATTAATATAACCTCTTGTTTGTAATTATGACTTAGTCATTACACTTCAGATGATAGCCAACAGTCAGTCTCATGTTTATGACAATCAAGTTTTCAAAACTATCCACAAATGTAACTCTTGCTCTACCCTGAATATCCCATTCTATCTTTCACAGAGGACACATCAAAAGTTTTATTGGAAGAAATATACATGAGTACATCTGTCATAATAAATAAATACTAGATTTTCTGGGTCTTTCAAAGAGTTGATTTTTCTTTTGTCAATGTTTCCTCTATGGATTTCTGCAGTGTAGGATCTTAGGGTTTGAGTAATTAGCAGAATGTCACTTTTCATTAAAAAATAAAACAAACCCTGGAAACTTAAACGGAAAACAAATCTAGTGGCATTTCTCTGAATTTTGGCAGGAAGCACATTGGGGGAGAAAAAAAATAAAGTTTTCCTTAAGATTAAAATATGCAACAAGTGAGACAAAGAAGTGGCATCCCTACTCAACAATGTCCTCTCCGACACCCATTCTTCAAAGGGAAGCACTGTCAGCGCTGCGCTGCTAAACAGTTAATCTTCAGTAACTCTACTAAAGAGCACTAGTGGCAGGCTGCCCATCATTCTTTTAGACAGAGCTTGTCAGAGAAAGTAGGGCAGCTTGTCCAGCCCGGCAGTCAACTGATTACTAGCGAGCTCAATGGGGCTGCCGGCCAACCCCTGAGACTGCTGCCAGCCCCTTGGGTATTCAAAGGCCAAGATCCAGTGTAGCTCACTTTGCCAGAATCACATGATGTCAGTGCCGTTTTCTCCTGACCAGAATAACCAGTCATTCAGGTTGCTGCAAATGGTATGCAAACAAATGGCATCAGCTCAGCAAGGCTTGTTCATGCATTAACTTCCAGGAGTTGCAGACACAAGAAGGCACAACTCACCTCTGCAGCATGTGCTTCTGCGGACCAAGGGGCGTGGAGGGGTGTCCATTCAGGCCTCCTGCCATAACTGGGCAAAAACTGCTCTGGCAATTGCACTGACCAAATCCCACTCTGGAAAGTACATTTCTAAGTATTTTTAAAGAAAGAGCTGACACCATATCACTGGGTCTGGTAGACCTGAACAGAAACCAGGGAGATATTTACAGCTGTATGTATGGAACGGAAATGAAACTCCTAAAATGTGTTAGAAGAGAATGTATATTCACTTAACATCTAAGGAAATTCGGAATTGAAAAGAAATAATGAAACTGATGTCCAAGTGGTATGTTTTTCGTAAAAGATTCCTCTCCCTGCAAATTACACCCAACCCAACACACAGACCTGTCTGCTTTTATCTGATATACTCAACAGCACACTTCATACTGTAGATATGCAAAGCATGTGCAAAGTGAAATGCAGTGATGATGAAAAAAAGAACTAGATTTCTTCTTCACATTAAAAGTTTGCAGGTTCATCAATAACACTCCCCTGACTCCGCTGGTGCAGGTAAGCTTCTGAACTCTGTCTTTATCTCGCTAAGTGGAGCTAAATCAGGTAACCCTGTTCCTGAAGCATACAGGTGTACGTTTAGAAAGAAAGTCCTCTGGACTGCATGGAGAATAACCAGTAAGAAGAAGAGAAAACATGAGGAAAGGAAAAGAGGCTGAAGAGTATCTCCAGCACCCTTATACTGGAAGAAAAAGTGATGGAGCTACCATCCTCCTCTACCCTCAGTTGCGAAGGTCCATTGTTTCACATAAGCTCCAGGGCAGAGCAGGGCAGGGCAGATATTTTAATCACAAATTAAATGTACAGAGAAATGGCTGATTTAACATTTGGTCTTCAGGTGCCAGAGTAATTTTCACAAAGCCAAATTCTACTGCCTTTGACCACTGTTAGGTAGTGCCTCAGCGTCAGATGCAAAAGAGGCAATGATGCAAGATACAAACCAGAACGAGCATAGTAGAAAAATTGGCTTTAAACACTGAGCTAGAGCCTCAGGCCCAACACAGCTGCCCAGAATAGATTAGGAAGCCAGGAATTCTCACAACACAGACCCAGAGTTGGGGAAAAAAAAAAAATCTCTGGCTGACAAAGTAAGCATGTCAGGATGGACGGGTGACAAAAGCAGACAGGGTTAAAACACAGCCCCAAGCCCCTTTGGCTCAAATGTCTGTCCCTGTAGATGCATGCCAGTCTCTGCCTGCAAAAATGCAGGGACTCCTTTGCCTTTGGAGGACCACTGCCAATTTCCAAAGTCGATCTAACAGTCAGTAACTTCTTGGCTTTTGACTTGTCCTTGTTCACCCTAGTGTGTAAGCCTCTTGTGAAATTATGAATTAGAGTTAAATCACACATAACTTTAAACCTCAGCCAATTATCAGCAGAAGCACAGTGCTCTGAAATAACAACAGGTGTGTGTTTCTTAGATTTCTTTGGCATTAGCAACATCCTCCTCCCCTCCAGCGTTTGAGACTTTCAACAAGTGGCCCTTCTGTCTCTTCCCTAGTGTAAGGGAAAGGGTATAAGGTTGCACCTACGACAACCATTTCTATTAACTTGAAAAAGCATCTATGACTGTAAAATAATCTGTCAAATTCCAGAAGTTAAAAAAAGCAGCAGTCTAATAATAACCAAGAGAGGTAAAAACTATACCTCATTTAATATGCAAGAAATAAAAACAAAAGTAACACACTGTTTGTTTGATTTAGGGGGGAGACATCTTTTTTGTCATTGAGGTTTGGTACTCTTCCACCTGGTGGCAACTAGGCTTGTAGTGTATATTCTCCTAAATTCTGTTTAAAAGGTATACCATATCAAATAGCATCAGAGTTCAACCGATGACGGATGTTTTTCAGAGTAATGTCACTTATTCTCGGGAAAAGCACAGTACAATAACTACACTATATACAAACTAAGACAGACCATGACTCATGACTGACAAATTAAATCCAAACACTTTGGGAACATCTTCAGGAAACCTGAATATCCAGGATGCAAAGCATGGAGGTGGCATTCAAGATTTCAGCATTCTCTCAGATTCCACATTAACTAAATGTTGTGCCTCAGTTTACTTCCTATAATTCTGATAACTATACAGGACGGTCATATTAACCTATTGAAAAATCTACATTTTTAATGAAACGTGATCTTCACTGCCACTAACAACTTGTTTCATTACTTCATCTGGTCCCATATGCTACAAAATCTCCCAATACTGTATACAATCTGCCATTTTGACACCTCTGTCTTGCTACTTATATCCACTGCTGTCAATCCCAAAGATAGGATTAATTTAATTAGTGGTATAATACTAAGAGTCAATTCCAGATTTCAAGGCCACTCTAGTTTTGGTTCCTCTGGTTATCAGTTCCTAGAAGAACAGTGCTCAACATATGCATTTCAACAGAGGCTATCTGCTGTTACTAAACAGTCTGTTATTCTCAATTTTTGAATACGAGAAACCACAATACATGCCACAAGACAAGCCCAGCCCTGTCCTTTGATTCAGTTATTTCTTTATCAGCTGATAATTTTTCCCCCAAATTCCAACTTTAGCTTTGTTAAATTGAGGTTAAGTTTAAGGAAGGGGGTGGAGGAAACATGTTTTTATATTTTGTTTAAAACACAGAACTGCAAAATGTTTTTACACTTATAACTTGCTGTAAGGAATTTTACTTTCACTGAGTCCATATGGCAAGGATTAAGCTGTACTGAAATATCAGTCAAATACTCCATTCATACAAGCAGGTCAGAAGAGCAGTTAATTATCATTTTCTCCATGGGGTCCCCACAACCTCTCTTTCAAATTTTCCAAAGACAGGTAAACGATACAGATGGAAAAGCTGTGGGGGAAGCGCTGTCTGAAAACTCCACACAGTGGTCACGAATCACTGGAACAGAGTCAGCAGTAAGTTTCTATGTTGCTGTAGAAAAATGGTCATTTCTTTGACTGGTCAGTCTCTAAGGCACAATGAAACTGAAGATCAAAAAACAAGGGGAAAAAGTCATCTCATCTTGGAATGAAGAGACAGCCAGACCACAGGACTGAAAAAATGCTGTCCATCGAACACCTTTGGTGTTTCAGTAAGCCATGCAGCATCCTAGGTGCAGGTCCTTGCGCCACTCACAAGGCTCACACAGAGTCCGGTCACAACCGCGCCCTGCGACACAGGGCCGCACAACTGAGCGCAGGGTGCTCAGGCACTGCCCCTTAGCCCTTGCAGCCTGGGAAGCAGGGAGAACCAGGAGCAGCAAGTCCTCAACAGCCACTGAGGAGCACAGCACGTAGCAGAAACAAAGCAGTTGTTCCTGTTCGTGCCTTGAAGGATTGCCCCAATTATTTTTTTTAACAGTTCCGTGGCAGGCTTTCACAGGACTACATGAATAACACACACAGCAGTGGCAGGCAGCTGAACTGCCTTAGAGCTCTGCATTTTTTAACTGTTTTTTTCTTTTTAAGTCTACTGCGAGATGTTTGGAGAGCTGAAGGAGAGCAGAACTTTGTGGCAGGAGTTAGGAGAGGAGCATAATTTGACACTGCAAGCCTCATCTTACTGAGGAAAAAAGGCAAAGCTGAAGAGCAGCCTAGTCTCTTGAAATTCTTCTTTGAAAGTAACTGGATACCAAGCTTATTAAATTACAGTCTTTAATGAGACAATTTAGAGCCTCTCAAGTTCGTCATTTTTCATTTGTCTATGTGCTTTGCTGGGATAAGGCACCTGCCTCTACAGGAGTTATGTTTCCTTCCCTTCCTTCCCCCCGTACACATACCACCGCAAATCTGAAGGGATATTTCAATCACCACTTTGATAAAGGAGATCATTTTGGCATACAGGTGATCTCCTAGCAGATTAAGGATATTTACTTTCTTCCTGATGGATCATTCCCAGAGATACCAGCACAACGCAACCTACGCAATTAGTTTTCACAGGTGGCTGTTTTGCCTCCAGTAAAACTGCTTTCTTTCTCCTCCTGCAAGTCATAGCAGAGCAAATGTATATAAAAACATTTCAGATATGAAATAAACACTTTCATAAAAGCAGCTGTGATGCAATGCATCATTTCTGTCTGACCTGAGCTATGGAATGAACTTTTGTTGCCAGGATCAAAGATGGTAAGCAGAGAGTGGAGGATGGGGGGCAGGACAGGCTGGGGGAAGATCAGGGCTCAGAATAGCACGGTGTAAAATAACCTCAAATACTCAAAGGGTAAATGCCAGTTCGGTGCAAGCACACACTCTCCGTGTACTCTGCTGGGCAATCTGTGCAACCAGACTCAACGCTGCTGTGCGAGACAAACCAAGACAGTTGTCCACAACCTACCCTGTACAGCTGAGAGTCATGGAAAGACAAGCCCCTCACATATTACGTGCCACGGGCAGCAGTGAACTTCCCAAAGCATAATAAAAAGCACATCTGAAGCCACAATTTCACCCTCACACCCTTTTACTGGTCACTGTCTACGAAAGTATAAAAGAAAAACTCTTTTTAAAACTGCTATCTCTTATTTTCAAGAACTATACTTTCAAGATACTACAATGTCAATGCAGAAATGTCAAACTAAGCATCCATTAAAGATGTTTGTATGTCAAGAGTCTCAAATGGTCACACCTTAGGGGTTCAAACATATATTTTCCCCAAGTTCTTTCACAACTATCATATATAGGAATTTGACTCTAAACATCTGGGAAGCTTCTTTGAAACAGAATTTTTTTCTAGTGTTAGAAGAACAAAACTTAGAAGAAAAATCTTACCTGTTTTTGTTAAGTATCCCCTTCTTTACTTGCTCATTGTATCGAGCCTACAAAGGTATTTGAACATTCAGGCTCCACAACTAATACGGATTTTTTACAAAATTTCCATGTGCAAACCTAACCATGATGGATCAGGTCTCACTTCTAGCTGATACCACTAAACTACTCACAAGGCCCTTGTAAGGCAGAGTCTTCCACTAGGTACCAACTGAGCAAGAAAACTCTTCCAAAAATTTTTTCATGCATTTCGCTTTTTCTTTCAAAAAATGCAATGCATGACATAATAGTCTAATGCCAGAGAAAACAAAAAGAAAAAGGGGGGTGGGGGAGAGTCTTTGACAACTCCTTCAGCTTACTGATTTCTGTGAATAATTGCAATTTTTATCCAGGTAATTTTGTGCACCATAAAAGAGCATGTGGGAATTACTACTACAGGCTTCAATCTTACTTAGGGCAGAATCTTTTAGCCTTTTCAGAAACAAAGAAAAAAACACCTGTGACTAAAATTATGATGATATTTCATGCAAAAGTTTGACTTTGGTATCGATTGCTATATAGGGATGTAGACCACAGCACCTTCATCCTCAAATTCAGTGCAGAATCTACAGCTCTCCTAATAAAAATCATTACTGACTAAAACTAAAAATGCCAGTTTACTCAATTTAGACTGTAGTTCAATCAGTAATTAAGATCTCAGCAATGTGCTATGTAAGATACATTTATGGGGACATACTAAATTTATGGGGATAAACTACTGTAGAGATATGTATTTTACATAGTGATTAACTGCAAAAAGGTCAAAGGCCCAAGTCCGTCCTTCTTCTTCATGCAAAGTGTTTATGAAAGCAATCTCTTTTGCGGACACCAGAATTGACAAGAATGGTTTTCCTGTGTAATCCAAATACAAAAGTCTGAGTGATACTCTGAAGAAATAGGAATAACTGCAAAAATGTGATCAGACAAATTTATGTAACTACGTATATTCAGTAATTTGTATGAATACATTTTGTCTTAGTCTCTTAAGAAAATCTTCCCTAAATAAATTGGAGCGTGATGGACGTTGGTGTGGGGACTTCACCTTCAAAAAGGGCCAAAGCAGTAAGTAATTACAAAAAAGTTTGAAGAGACTACTGTGAAAATTTGTTTCAAAATGGTAGGTTCGTTACTAAAACACCGGCAACGTGCTTATCCAGGGCCAACCTACTCACTTTGGAACCTAAAAGAGACTTTTACTTTGATTAGCTTTGAAGAGCTTATATAGTTAAGAAAGCATGAGAAATAGATTCTAGCCCTTCTATTGCAGCTACATTTGTTTATTAAAGTTGCACACCTGTGCAGATTGACTCAAGGCAAAAGTGCAACTGAGGACATAGTTTGGCCTGCAGAATATTTGTTACTGGTAACAGATGAGAAGGAACAAGCCCAGTACAGCTATAACAACTCAGGCTAAGTTTGCAAGTTGATAGGGTGGAAACCAGACAAAGGTATTTTACACTGTGTTGCTCAGACACAAACAGAGAACTCTCCTTTCTCAGACTGACTAATTTTCAGAGTTACAGCACACTGTCACACGAACCTCTGCACGCCAATTAATTCTGCCATTCACAGCAGGTTTGTGAAGATAACCTAAACTAACTTATCTTTTATGATGCAATCAAAACACTTCGAAGAAATTAGGATTTGATTTTGTGTTACTAGGAAGCTTATCTTTCTTCATAATTTTACCATAGAAAGACAGTTGCCACAGAAAAGAACCAGCAACCTCTGGTTGTCTAATGACTAATGGCGCTGACCACACCAGTGTCAGATCTAAAAGAGACTTCCTAGCTCTGTGGCTTCATGCCTCCACCATCATTTTCATTTTTAAGAAGAAAGAAAAAATGCCTAAGAGATGCAAGGAGAAATAGCTGAGGTTTCTTCCAGTCACTGCTGCCATTTCAGCAAGTCAAAAATGGTTTCTTGTTCCCTCACTTAAAATTACCCTTAAAAGGACACTCAACTTCTAAAGCTGTATCATATCAATTAATAAATCCAATATCATCACACTGTATCTTTTAACAGAATCATGTTTACAAGTAACTCATTCTTCTTTATCCTAGTTTGTTACCGTTCTTGAACTCATCTGAAGTAACTCCTTGTCCCTACTACATTAAAATTCAACAGATTTTCCCCTCACTTGCCTGTTTGAGGAAGAACTGAGACAACAAGAGGGAACGTATTCCTCTTCTTAACTCCAAAGAGGACCCCGAGAGTTGGCAGTAAAAACTGCAGAAAGTCCAGCACTGTTCCTGGACTGATACATGCTCAAAGCAGACGGTATCTTCCAACGAATTCGTCTGCTGAAGTCTGGTGTGACTGTAAGTCAACATGTGCAAACTGAGCCTTTGCAAAGGCTTATAACTTGGCCACATTCAGGCATTTTTTCACAAGAACAGCAACAGGCATCCCCTGACACCAGAATTACCTCTACGCCAAATTTCAAGACTTTGCTCAAAAGCATGGAGGCACCATAGCTTGTCAATAAAACAGCTGTAAGATGTTATTTATTACAATCTAACATATTTTTCTTTAATCTCAATTCTAAGAATGTCTAGCCCAGTTTTGCTGAAACTTTGTAATAAAATTCCAGCTCCAGGTGACACTCTGCATGGAAAAGTCAAAGCTCAAAGAAGAAAAGCCTGACCAAGATATAAGCGACAGGAAGCATACTTTTAATGGGAAGATTCTGGCTACCTCAACTCTTTAACAGTGTTACCACCTCCACTTAGAATAAAAAGAAAGAATGCATCTTTTAAGAAAAAGAAAAAGAAAGCAACTGCAACTTTAATTCAGACATTTTAGGATTGTAGTAACATGAATACAGCAAAGTCTTTATTTGGGACAAGAGCTGAAAATATCTTTCCAGATCACTGCCAAACAGACAACAAATAGTAGCCAAGCTTGACATCCAATACGGGTCTTCACAGGGTACAGTGACAGCGTTTAGCCTCGTAAGGGATTTGTCTTTGAAATGATTCTGGCTGACAAACTTCTAGGCCCAAAAGAACTTGAGCAGTGTCATTTTCTGTCCATCTGCTTGAAGCAGAAGCCTAAGCCACTCTTTTTATCCCAAGAGACACTTCACATTCACTGTTTTTTAAGGTGTGTTTTGGGGTTTGGAACAGCTGACTTACGGTTGCACATCTCTCTGCCTGCCTGCCTTCTCCACAGCCACACAGAAAAGACAAGGTCAGATTTTAAGATTTCCATGGTGAATGGAGGCTTTGCTTCTCACCTTAGATGCATTCTAAGAAGACCTACAATAGAGGCACACATAATGTCCTCTGCTGCTTAAGAAGGGAAGCTCCTTTGCAACTCCTGCCTGTACTGTGACTAGGAAAACGGCTTCCTCCAACAAACTCTGCCCAGCATCATGCCAAGTACAAAGGCCATACAGAAATCTTGTTCTTATATTGCCTATGAAGCCTTCAGAAGCAGGCAGCACACTTGACTCACCGTAAGGTGATTTACCTCTGTAAATGTGCTTTTGAGAACTCTGGGAAGAAGCCAACTATAGATGGTAATAACACAACACAGAATAGGTATAAAGGGAACAAAGTACAGTAACAAACTAGATAAATCACACAAGTCAGTAACAAACACACACACACACAAAAGCAGCAGTTTCTTTAGCAAATATAAAATAAAAGAATTTATTCATTGAGGTCCTGTATCATAAATACATAGCAACAAATTAAACTATTAAAGTACTGCCTCTTTGGGGGATTTGTATGACTTTGAGGGAACTGTGTATTGTAGCCTGTCTCAGGGGACCCTGTTTCTTGGAAAGACCACAGATACTCTAGCTTCACTCACTACTTGTACATTGGGATTCTGGACAGACTTGTATCTCTGGCTTCTTGAAATCTATGAAGTGGTCCACCCTGGCATGGGATAACAGGGAGTCTTTGCACTTCTTCCAACTTTATGTATAGTCAAACACATGAGTCTACGTCACTTTTAGTTATATTATGTAGCATAGGATGGCTGCTGAAAAAAACATTATAGGAAAGGACTGAGGCTAGGATTTTCAAAAACAAATAGGCATTTTGAAATATCGAGATATCAGCTGTTTGCCAGCTCACACATTTCAAGAAGCTAACGAAACCAGAATCTCAATACCTGTGTAAAATTCTAAAGAGAAATAAAGTAATGGAAAGCAACCAAAGGGCTAGTAAGTGTGCAGATCAAAACCACAAATCTTTCCCTGTAGATGGTAATGGCACTGAGGAAAGGTAACTGTTCACTGCTCTGAAATAAAACTGATACACAGATACTTACGACTTTGCACTGTTTTGTGGATATCAGGAATTACCAGTGTTTCTGTTATGATCATATTCCATATTTTTGCAGCAATTAATTCAGTTGATTGCATATCAACTTTGATTTGCTAAAAAAAATACATGAAACAGAGGAAAGTACTTGATTTTCAGAAATTACTAAAGAAATGTAAGTGAGGAACAGTATCTTATCTGATGCCTGACCTAACCTAGGGAAGTGCAACAGAACAACAGATGACTCCAACACAAAAATTTCTGCAGCTGAACTGAGCACACGCTATAGTTTTCCTGCAAAAAATCACAGCGTCAAGCCAGCACTATTCAACTGGCAGAGGTTTTTGTTGCAGATCTGGTCCTTGCCTCATAAGAAGATATTTCAGGAAATGTTGGACTAGGAATCTTATGAGATCAAGCCAATACTTTCTTTCTCCAACTGGAGCAGAAATAGTGTAAAAATTGACTGGCTTGTGGTTATTTCGGCATTTCTGGTTCCAGATGGAAATATGAACTGGAGAATAATGCCAGGAAAAAAAAAAAAAAAGAAAGAAAATTAATGAAAATCCAGTTAACTATTTTGCCCCCTTCAAAATGCTTCTGATTCAAGGTTGGCTTTGGCTAGCTGATAGATGTTTACCTCAAGCAGTGTTCATCAAAGCATTTAAAACTTGTTCTTGAAGCACGTACATTAGAACAAAGTCTAATATCAGTGACTGCATCTTCATTAGACAGACAAAATGCTATCAGCCTCTTGTTTAGGATTTTCCTATTTACATAGAAGCAATTCATGCTTGTTGCCACATTCATCTTATTCTCTGTTGTCTACTATCAGTTACTTTTCAAGGTCACTGTTTCTCATGCTTTCAGGTGTGATTATTATTCTTTGCTCCATACAGCTTTATACTTGGACAAGTTAGAAGACATAAAGGAACAAGCATATGAACCAGTCTAGACTGCTAAATGTCACTCTTTCTTTTTTTGCTATTATATTCCATCTCTCTCATTGTAACTGCAATTTTTATGGGTGAAGAAGGTTTTTAGGTCTTGTGTGAAACATGTCAGAAACTTTAACGAGGGAAAAGGACGACAAGGCCAGAGAAGTGTCTCCATTGATCATCAGCTTCATACGCTATTGAACAATTTGCATTGTTCAAACCTATTACTGGGATAGCTACAGCCATCTTGAATAAATGTAATAAAAAATAATGAAAAGGAGATGAACTTTTACATGCGAAGGAATTTTTTATTTCACATTCTATTTAACCTTTATTTTCTTTTTCCTTAGAAGAGTACTGAGCCATCAGACTGGTGACCTAGGGACTGTTAAAATTATTTTAATATACCTTAAAGCTCTTTTGACTTAATTTTTTTTCCCATGATGACAACATACTGTGCAGCTGAGAAACTGAAAGACCATCAGGAAAACAAGGAACTATGCTGCAAATATACAGCTAATCATTCAGTGTTTTAGAAAGTACCAAGTATAAATTAACCAAATAATATCTTTTTTTTTTTTTTTCATTTCATTGCTTTCCAGACAAAATTGTCACCAACTTCAAAACAGGTAAGATGGTAAAAAGGTCAGAATGAAACTGTATAAGGCCCTTAGCAGTAAAGTTTTTAGTAAATACCCTTTGCAGGCTATCCTAGCAGACTATCTGAGAATTTTTTTTTTTAACATAAAAATGTGAATTGCTTGGTTTGACTCCATATTCTTCTATTTGTAGAAATATAGGGATTTTGTTTGGGTTTTTTTTTTTTAATCAGGTCTGCACAGAAGACAGGTTTTAATCTTATACGTGCATCTGAATAAGAGATGAATGTAGCGCTATTTTGGAACACAGTTGAAGGACCAACATCTTGAAGTTCACATCTGATACTTGCCAGTCAAGGGAGAAAAACAAGTGGGATGAAATGGAACTAATGCATGAAGTTAAGAGCTGATGTATGGAGAGTCCTACAACCTCAACGTCCTGGAGCAACAAGAAAAGCTACAAAACAAATGTTTCTGGATCAGCTTGTTTGCCACGTGAAGATGTACAGAAGCTGTGCCTTCCTGTTCTCTCCTAAATTATTTGGCTACTTGAATTTTGAAACATTTCTACATTCTGTTCTTTTTTTTTTTTTCAGTTGTATTATACCAGACTCTAGCTATACAAATCCTAAAGCAACAAGGTTTCTAACAGGTCGTCAAGATTCCATGGACTTGTTGAAGGAGCACAATGAAAAAAAAACGTTGTTAAGATTATGGGAAAAAAATTCTTAGACCACTGCAGCAAGGAGCTTCATTTTATTCATGAAATGAAAAATGAATGAATGAATTTGGGAAGTCATTAGCACTTTGCTATCTATCTTGCGAAGCATGTAAGCCTACTGGGCTCAGACTGAAAAATCAAATCTAAGCTAGTAAAAAGACCATCCTGGTAAATAAACTCTTGTTTTGAGCTTTTATGACTCTTAGAATACTTACTGAAAAAGAGTAACAAAGCTCCCAAGTCAGACTTACCAAATACTTAAATGTGCAATTTGTATAGAATATACGGATGTGCTTTAAGCTCTCTGCCTTTTTAAAACTAATATTAACTACATTTTAAATGGCAATGAAAGGTCAAATGGCTTGTACAGCTTGCCATCTACCAGTAAATTTCCATGTTTGAGGAGACTGTAGGACAACCCCTTGTATGCATGTACCATATTGCTCTGCAAAAGAATCTACAAACTATGATTGCAGGCAACAAATAAAACATAGAGGCAAGAGTCTCATAACATCATCTTTTATGATGTACAGTCACCTGGGTCTTGCGATATTTTTATGCCATGTTTAGTTTAACAAGCATCTATTTCTTTTAAGTAATTTACATACTATACATACATACAATCCATTGATTTCTGCAGAGAGAGGGTTTTTCCTTCTCCACAGAAAGACAGCCTATGCCTATACAGATTTGAAAGACAGAATGGAAGCTCCAAGTGTTTTAATAGCCCATTATCAAAAATTATCCCTTGGTAATAAAACCCCAGACCACTGGCTTGAGAACAAGTCAAAGAAAAATGGGATTATACAATTTAATTGAGAGAGAGAAACAGAAAGATGTGTTCTAAAAAAACTAGGATCACGGAGGAACTAAAAAATCCAGAGGGTAAAAGACAGATCAGCTCCATTTTCAGTTCAATCTACTTGTTTCTCACATACAAATCCACTCGATTTTCTAAATGTTTTCTTATTTAAAAAAAAACACACACACAAAACCAAAAACATTAAAATAGGACTGATACTTTATATTCATAATTTTTAATAAAGAAGAAAAAAATCTCACCAGAAAAAAAAGCTATATTGAGAGGTGTGTCTTAAATTTGCACAACCTAATTTATAGTAATAAAGCAGAACCTAAGAGTTCTGGTAAATGTCAGTGCAGTCGTGTTCATTACATATGTTGATAGGTATGAAGCAAAGTCTCTGTAGGCCCTTCAAAAATTGCACACAGCCGATTTAATGCAAACCAGAAGTCATTGACTGCTGGATGAACATTCGGTTTCATTCCCACATGGATATTAAGACAAAGCAGGGGGAGGGGGCTTCCTCCTCGTTTATTTACAGTTAAAGGGTGGGTCTTGAGGAATGAGCATGAGGCCAGCGAAGGATGGATTTGGTTTATGGGAAGACACCTCCCAGCCTCCCATTCCACATCCACCGCAGCAAGAGCGCCTGGGTTGTGTGTAACCTCCTCCCCCATCTCGCATCTGCCTTGCCCAATCTCGTCTGGGCCCGCTCCAAGAACAACATCTGCTTGGCAGCTTTTCAAACTCATGGATAGTTATCTAACTGAGGCTTTTGTGCTGCACTGTTTATTCTATGTGAAGAAATGCCTCCTTAGTTGAAAGAGTACTTTAGAAAAGCTGTGCTGCTATTAGCAAGTGAAGCACAAGGCTAATAACCCCCACCTGCTCATCAAATTAATTATGACATCTGAGTCATTATAACTCAGAAAGAACACACGACTGCAGACTTGTCACATGTAGAAATAAACACACTCCACATCAGAGGAGGGACATATACAGCTAAAAGCTCCAGAAGGAAAACATCTAAACCTCCACGTTTCAGTTATTAAAAATGTGCATTATTAACTTTGCAAAGGCAAAAACTAAAGCAGAGAAGCTACAATAACATCCTGCAGAACACATCTCTACACCTCTGCATGGGCTTTGTGAAGAAAAGGAGAAGACAAACTTAATAACACAGTGATCTTCACAGCAGGACGGTAAATCAGCACGCTCTTTTGTGAGAAATCTTGTTTCCATAAGATTCCGTAACAACCTGATGGGAGAGGTGCACATATCATCCTCCTCCCCCCCAATACAATTACTCCAAATGTAACAGACTTGTATTTAGTTAAGATGTATTTTCAAACCAGAGCACACTTAACAGGGACTAAGGTAGGAAAAATACTATGGAAAAGAAGTTTAAAGTCTAAGCCAAACTTTAACTCTCTGGCAAATACCAAAAGGAATAAAAGTTTCAAAATCTAAAATATCTGCAAGTCAGATTCCAATAAGTTCAGAGTATAAAAGATAAAGCACTGCCACACTTCATACTCAGATGTTGCCTACTAATGTGATCATTGAAGCTATTGGATCATTATCCCACAATTCATGTAGATGATAGTTTCTTTCTTTCAATCACAAGTATGAATTCAACTGAAAAGGTTAAATCATGCATTTGCTTGTTCCAAAGGTCTCTGGCATTCATAGACATGGCATTCATTTTCTGTACTTTGTGGCACTTTTCAGGAAAGAATAACGATTTTTCACTGTAAAAGACAACAGCCCTGCACCTCACCATGTACTTCACTCTCAAAAGTGGTTCTTAGATGCAAAGTGCAATTGATGGCTAAATCATTTTAAATAATTCTCAGTCTTTTATCAAAATTAAGTTATAGGTAAACAAACCATTAATACATTCATGTATTGTGTTTAAGTTTAGTGAATAAAAAGACAGGCACTAAATACATAAATGTTGGAAAAGTGTTTGTCTTGCATTAGTCTCAACGCACTCTTTGCCAACAGCACTTCCTCCAGAACAGCAGACAGAATAGCCAAGTAACTTTTCTGTTACAAAGAGTCCACCTTCAAGAAATGTCTCTTCCACGAGTACTTTTTTTATCAGTTAGAGGAACAGAAAACATTTTCTAAGTAAGCCACAAAACACAACCCGAAAAGTAAATGGGGTATTACTTGTTACAGGTCAGCTTCACCTACACCATTTCTCCCATTAGTGCATATTTTTCACTGTGTTAGTAGCAACAACCACCCTTTGCAAATAAAGACCTCCAGCATTATTTCTGGTGAAAAAATGTTGTAGAATTAACTTTCAGACAAGACGATACTGGTCGTCTAGCTTCTTCATATTTTTTAAGCAATTTGTATGCTAATTATTGAGAAAACCATGTTGGAATCTCATTTTACCTACCCGCTTTTATTTGCTTTTACTTCAATTACGCATTTTTCCTATTCAAAAGAAGATTTTGGTTGATTTATTCAACTTTTTCATTGCCAAAGTTGAGAGGCATAAAAAGAAAGTAAATATTAAAAAGGTAGTCCCAGCTTTGCTTTTGCCAAATAAGAAGACTGATACTAATCCTAGAAAATAAATTGCTATCACTTGAACGTGTCAGTGCTGCAGAACCAGAATAAAGCAGAAACAGGAAATACATTAATCAAACAGGCAGGCTGTTCTGCACAGATTTATATGCACAGGAGGATGAGTCTCACATTCAGTCTACTCAAAAGCTCCACTTTTTCAGAAATCCTCTTCAATGGGGACTTGATGTGTTGATATTGAAGCCTATGGCTTCCTCCACAGTAGGACTAGGTCTGTAGATGGAAAAACTGAGCATGCTCCTCCCTGCTGCATTCATACTCCCTGCCACACAACTGCTTGCACTGCTGTCCCTCCAACCTGCTATTGCCCTGTCTGACCTGCATGAACATACTGCTCCTTCACATCACAAAAATAACTCCAGGAAAACTGAAGAAACGCAGCAAGGAAGAGCATGGTACATTCACGATTCTCACTGATTTTAGTTTAATGGACTATATGATAAAAAGAAAAAATGATACATGTACTCTTCCTACTCGTTTATATAAACACGAATTAATCAATTTGCAGAAGTGTACCGCTTCTGTTCTTACTGTAAGAACACACAAAGTATACATTGCTGTAGGACATGGTGCCCTGTAGAAGCATTTAAGCGTAGCTATGAAGCGCACTGAATCTGGCCTTGAGCTACTATGTTTAGGGTTTCTAACGGGAAAGGAAAGGAAAAATTGTTCCCAACTGGTGCACTGTTAATTGAATTTATGACAGTGTGCACGATGAAAGTTTCGAGTGGTACTATCAAGTTGTAAAACACCTGGAAAACCTGTATTTCATCTGAATGCTCTATAAATTTTTCCCAAAATATTATCTCATCAGAAATTAAAGTAGAGGCACAGAATGTATGGGTCCGAATTTAAAACCAGGCAATTACTTGCATATGCAAGATCAGAGTGGGAACAGTTAATGCTAAACTGGTCAAAACATTTTTTAAGTTATTTTTTAATAACTAGTTCCCACAGTTACGGAATTCCTTTACCATGATGAATAATAAATATGTATTCCAGAAAAACACAGCTAGAGTATATGAAAGCTTGTGCACCCGCACTCAAACACACACACACACACATTGCACAGATGTTATGTATGCTAAAGTGCAAGAAGGGAACGGTACGCAAAAAACTGTGGTCTGTGAAAAATAGTTCTACACTGAATTTTCTGACAGGTTGCTACATTTAGCAGCATTGTCACTGAACTCTTAAAAATGCCAAAGGACATGCCAGAGAGAGTGTGTCTTTCTCAAAATTGTGCAGTTCCTAGATCTTTACAAAGCACACTGCTTCTCACATCCACCTAATCTCTGCACACATCTCCACCCCTGCTTCCTTCCCAACGGTATGTGCTCTTGAAAATACAAATGTTCCAAGTTTCCTGGAGCTGAGCGAAAGAGGAAAAGTCCCACTCCCAGGAGGCAAAACTAAAGGCTCTCGGCGCCCCTGAAGTTGTTAACTACAATGCAACATAACGTGGCACTTCACCATATTTAGCAAGAGGAAAACAGCCTTGTTTTCACCTCCAATGGCATTAAAAAGATAAGCCAGTGATTTCCAGATTGTATCTGAAGGCGCAAAGGTGTCTGATCAAGAAAGTGCTTATACGGGCAAGGAGTGACATTTTATGCAACAAGGCAGGAAACAGAAAAAAAAAAAATCAGAGCAACACAAATCTGTTCAAAACCAGTTGTAGTTGCAGATATTGTTAGCAGCAATAGTATCAACATGCAACCAGGAAAAAAAATAACAACCCTACAATCAAGAAAAAAGTCCTATGATTACTTCTTCCTTGTTACATTTTTACTGAATTCCTCCTAATTTTATAAACATTCTCCTCCTCCTTTATATGGATGTATTATCTCTAGAAGTTCCACTTCGGGTATTCAAAATGGTTTAGACTGAAAAGGGTTCATTCTCCAGCCTTTTATAAGTAACATTACTTGAGTGAACAATGCCAAGCAACTTTCTTTACTCTTATCTGTCCATCCAGCTTTTGCCCCTGTGCTGTTAAGTCACTTTGAAAGTTAAGAACAAGGGACAGTACTGCAAACATTTACTTCTCTGCAGCCATTAATCACGAAACTTGTCGATAGCAGTTCCAGTACCTCAGGGCTCCTACAGCAGTTTTGGTTTAATAGAAAAGGCCCAAATGCATTATGTACTCAGTTTGTCCAGGTTTTCGTGGGGGAAGACGGGTGTAAAACACGAGTAAAAGTAGCATATAAAACAGGCCTGCTAACAGCTCGAATCCCCCCAACTACAGAGCAAATCATGCACAAACAGGGGCAGTAGTTTCCTCTCACTAATCTATCAATGTGCCTTAATGATTTTCTAAAGGAACCACATCAAAGAGGGAAACAATCGTACAGTTAACCATGCCTATTCATTCTTGGGTTTCTCTGCTGAGATTATCAACCATTTCAGTGGTGCTTTTATATAAAACAGACGCCAGTGCACCAGAAACCAAACTAAACCCTCAGTCTTCTCTTTTATGCCAGTGAGACTACATTCTTCGGCAGGCACTTCTGACAGAACTTTTATTCCAGACTTCAACCTGGTTAATCACAGTGGTAGCTCCTAGTCTTTTGGGGGCAGTTTTTAGCATTTTCAGGCTGATACTTGTCCATGCTCAACATCATTAATTAGTGTGTGCTCCAACCACAATACTGCTTGGGAGGAATGCTGCCAAAGCCAACCCTGCCACAGCACTCCGCCGAACTGCAGCACAGAAGAGAGGGGGACATCCAGCACTAGCACAGAATAAAAAGGAAAATAACTCCAAGTTTGGGACGCTAGGTTTTTGCAGTTTGCATTTGTTGGAGTTGTTTTGTTCATGTTTTCATATATTCTGCCTCTTGATACAGCATCCTTCACTGCCAAAGACAAGGAGACGCTGTAACAGCCATTCCATAGCTGCTAGATAAGGAGTGTCCAACTGTGTTGTCCTGCCTATAACTACACTGTCTATTTCTGTTCTGAATCATTCTCAGTTACAGATTATACCAACAGGGTGTATGTTTCTGGTGCTGGGTGCCAAAATTATTTTAAAAAGCAATGTAGCTTACTGTCATTAAGCCAAACCAAAACTCTGTCAGTGCCAAATGTGGCACTACTGCCAACAGTTGTCTGCTGTTAAGACTATACCACCCATTGTGGGATCGTTCTTCTTCTCTGTCTGTGCAATAAAGCGGCTGGACTCTCTTCTCCTGGAGTGACTGACGCACCAGTGCTTTACTCAGAACGGCAAACTCATTTTTGGATAGGACAGAAACCTTTTTTCCCCCAATTTTCCCCAAGCTGACAATTCACTTGGACAATTTTAGGAGTAACTGAGAACACAAAACTACATGTACAACACTGGACTTACAGTTTAACAATGAATCCCTTAAAGATTTTATTATTTTATATGAGAACATAACTTTACCTCTTTCACTGGTCTACAGGAATGCCAATTTTTCATTTTGATTTCATAGACTTCAGGAAAAATCTTTTTTTCCTTCAGCTTAAAATTAATGTTGTAAGGGTGAAAATTTGAAAAGCTTGCACCCAATCAGCAAGTCAAAACAGAACACAGAACACTTAAAACCTGATCCATAGCTTCTGGACTCTTATGTATATTCCTTATCAGAATTTATTGACAGTTCCAAAACCGCAACCTCTGAAATACCACAGTAATTTCCTACTTTAGAAACAAGGTAATACAGCAGTCTCTAAGACAGCACAATGCAATAATCACAGAGAACTGCAGATTTTATGCTGATAACCACGGCACTGCTTTTTATCCAAGTGCTTCGAAGCGTCTTTCTTACAAACATGATTAAGGCTTACCACGACTGTGAGATAAGCAAACATATTAGGAGTTTTAGTTTAAGAGATGAGCAGCTGAGGCACCTATTGATGTCCAAATGAGTTTTGCCTTTGACCTCCGTTCGGGCAGGAATTAACGAGGAGCTCACTAATGAAACTGAAGAACCTGGACCAAATTCCCAGAGAACTGTTTGTAGAGAACGCAGGTTCCTGACCATTGACTGACAGGAGCTAAGACAGACAGTTTACACTCTGAACTAGTGTGTGCAAAATGAAAATGGATCTTTGAAGTATCTGACAAATCTATACACAGGTCCAAACACATGTGCATTGTGTTTATCGTCAATGATAAAAAAACTTCTTCAATAAACTAAACTAGAAAACTAAGCCAAGAGCCAATCTTCTCTATCATTCTAATAGAAATTTACCTGAAGAAATTAATTTCTCCAGTTTGAAGTTAGGGATACATATAAAAACTGTATTCATTATATTGGATGCATTTTTGTGATCCTGTAACTGTAGAATAGCATTAATTATAATGTTCATTTTTATTTTATCTTTCATGTACTACTTCTACAAAATTTTAATCCCAATTCTGCTGATGATTATTAGCCTCACAAAAGTCATTACTGAGGAATTTTCTTTAAATGTTCATGAAAAATACGACTACATTTTATTCTTAGCACTGTTAATAGAATTTTCGAGCAAATAAGTCAGTTTTTAGCCTTCTTTTAAGAAGTCCCAAATATGGACAACATATAAATAGCTGAATTCTCTCTTCAACAGCCCATCCACATCATTTACACAGGAAAATATGGTAGCTCCCAAGATGTAATTCATTTAACGGTCTGTCTACACTGGGCAATCATTGCAGCATTGTCCAGAGTTAGCAATGCCATCATATGACTAGACTCTGCCAATGCAATAAATTTCCCTGCACAAAGGCACTCAGCACAAGTTGAGAATGTACCAGCTCTTGGTGTGAACAAAGTTTTTATGGGAGTGTAGAAGACAGTAGCTAAGTTTGCAGCTGTGCTTATTTAGCTTTCCATACAGACAGAAAACCCTAAACCCATTTGAAGGATAACAAATATATCACAGTACTGTCTTAAAATTGCAATTTCTCTATTGTTTGGAGGAGGGTAAGGGGTGGAAGAGAGTGCTGGCCTGAAGAATGGTGGCATTTAGTTTTGGAGCATCCAATGACAACATGAAAGTAGGCAAATGCAAAGTTTTATGTCAAAAGTTTTGAAATTAACAAATCAGTCCTGTAATACTAAACCACAGTTTCCCATACAGATGCCAAATATCTGTTTACCTACACTAACACACATTTCACTCACACCTCCATGATTTAAGCTCACCCAAAACTTCAGCTGAAGCAACTGCTGACACATCTCATCCTTCTTAGATCTAGAACTATGTTTAAAAACCATGTTCAAAGCAGTGAGTGTAATTCCTGAAGTCTTTTTGTTCCATAGCAAGTCTTTGAGAAATTCCTTGCAGAACACACTTCAGATGCTTTGCATATCTGATATATGCTTAGCTTAATGCAGGAAGTTTGAAGGAAGCATGAAGGAATAACAGGAGTGTCTCACTTCTGTCTTTGTTACATATTAAGGGAAGGCTCAATGCCCCATGGTGTATACAGAGTCCTCTTCCAACAGGAAAGAACACCTTCTAATGCTGAGTGTACTGGGTGCAGGTGTCCAGGTGTTGGCAGTCTGGGCGGTAGGGATGGCCCCTGTGGAAGAGTTACGAGCTGCCCCATGCCAGATGCAGATGGTTCCAACAGACTCAATGCGGGCCACAGCTGAGACCTTCAGCGAAGATGGTGGCCCCTCTGGGAAAATGTACTTAAAAAAAGATGAAACAGTAAGGAATGAGGAAAAAAAGTGTGAGAAACAGCCCTGCAAACATCAAGTTCATAGAAGTAGGATATGAAGGAGGTGCTCCAGGACCGCGGTGGAGCAGGTATTTCCCTGCGGCCTGTGGAGAGGACCACGCCAGACCAGATGTCCACACCGTGGCCCATGGAGGACTCCACACTGGAGCAGGTGGATATTTCCTAAAGGACTGTACTCTGTGAAGAAGATCCATGCTGGAGCAGGGGAAAAGGAGGAAGGCAAGGCAGAGAGAACCTATTACGGACTGACTGCAACTGCAATTTCCAACCCCCTGCACCACCAGGGCTGGGGGTGGAGGGAGGTAGAGCAGTCAGGAATGAAGGGGTGCAGTAGAGCCTGGAAAGAAGAGGGAGGTGAGGAGAAGGTGGTTTCATTTTTTCCTTGTTTCTCTATTTTAACTGGCAATAAATTAGATTAATTCTCCCCAAATTGAGTCTTTTCTACCTACGAGAGCAATTTGCAAGTGACCTCCCTGTCTGTATCTTGACCCAACAGCTTTCTTGCCTTATTGTCTCCCTGTCCTGTTGAGGAGGCAGAGACAGCAGCTGGGTGGGTGTCTGGCAGCCAGCCAGGGACAACCTACCATACTGAGAAAAGACAAAACAAGCTTTGCCTTCTTCTTGCTGTGACAGAATAAGCTGTGCATGCCTGTCTGTCCTGTAGTAGTGTCCACACTAAAAGCCAGAAGCTCAGCTTATGGCATAAGTTGTCTTTCATCACTCTTATTTTTCAGCACACTCTCTGCTCATCAATTAAAAAAATACAATGAAAACTGTCAGGTGACACACACATCTAAGGTTTTGAAATCTAAGAAAATGTAGATTTCTCTCCCAGTTTTCATATGTCTGTCACTGTTTTGCTGAAATACAGACATAAGTATGAAACACAGTGTACAGAAGCATCTACTTCACTTTCTTGTACATACAGTTTGCAATCAAAAAATATATTTGTTTACAAAGCAAAGAGGTATTCTGGTATAATATAATACCCCTTTGGAAAGCTTGCTCTGGAATAAAAGCATCTTTTCTTCTTCTAAAGCATCTTTTTTCACTTCTAAAACACCTGTGCCCACAACAGTAATTTATACTAGAATAAGTACTACACAATAAATTACTTAGGATTCTGTATGTTTACATCTAGACTGGCAAAGCAGCATGAAAGAAACAAGATTACTCTTTTAAAACTAAAGGACAAATTCAAGCTTCTTCAAAAAATGAAATGGATGATTACTTTTGTGCTGCTTTTCATTGCATTGTATTTCAAAATATTAGAACATTACATCTGTTTTCTAAATTTAATATTTTAAACAGATCAGTTCCCTGATTAAGTTCATCCCCTGACCACCTAAACACTTCCTGCCAGCATGGAACAGAGATCAGCAAAGCAGTGAGACAACCAACCACCAGCTCCAGGGCAAGAGAAGGTTGCTGTGGGAAGCTGCTTGGAGGGCACCAGTGGGCAAGGGCCTCTTTTTGCAGCAGCTATCCATGAGGTCATCTCAGCTGTTTCATGGAGTTGCATTCTTACATTTATCTGAATATTGGAAACACTTCACTGTGAAATAAAAGAATATGTGCCAGAGCCTAACAGGATTAATATAAGGAACACTGGTTACTGTGGGACAAAAAAAACCTGATTTCTTGCCCATGGAATTTGATGGAGGAGTTTGTACTCTGCTTTTGAAGTCTCTAAGCACTAGTCGTTTCCCTACTTTAAAAATTCAACAGAAAGAGAGTAAAGAAGTAGTAGAAAACAAATTAACAGGGAAAAAAAATCAATTCCGACTAACAAGCACTCTTCATTACAAGTCCATTTCATGTACCTTGTCTCTGTGAACTGTTAGTGGAAACACCATCACTTATTGCGCACACACACCAACAACCACAAGGGAAAAAAAAATAATACATTTAGAACTCCTGGTAAATTAGTAGGGATACATAATCATCATATCGCCAATTTAAACGTAACACATATTTTCTGGCAGAATTCATGCTAAACTCCTCCAGACACTCAGCGCATGCGTACAAGCAAACGGTATAGAATTTTTGAATCAGTAAGTCATTTGGAAGAATCTCCAGAAGTGTGCCGAGGCATGCTTCTGGTGCTGTGCCAAATTATGTGCTTCTGTTTGTGGCTTTCAAATATGGATTAGACAGATGCACAAGCATGTACTATTTGGCAAGTAGCGACAATAGCCTACTCCGAGTTTAGCAATTCAAGGTTTACTTAAGTTTTACAAGGTAAAAGAAAAAGTGAATTACATATTGTTTGGGCTCTGTCTTTATATCCTTTTGCCATCTTCCTGCTCACTTGCCAAAGACAAGAAGCCCCTGTAACTGCAGAGTGTCTTGTTAAGATACTTCTAGTGCAGGAATTTCAAATGGAAGGTTCAAATGTCAAGTGCATTTCAAACGGAGCTTGCATTTGTACTTGCTGTTATTCTAAGACACCTCAAGAATTCCAAAAGTCCCGCTGTGGAAATTTCTAATACTTCAATTTCTGGCCACAGATCCATTTGGAAATTAGTTAAAAGCAAATCTATTTGGAATATCAAAGTCTTGTGCCTGGCCTGTGCCATAGGTAAATACAGACTTTTGCACAATGCATACCATGGGTTCACAAGCTTACTACAACCAACACCCACAAAGCTCTTCCTCCTCTTACTTACTATAACAAGGTTGAATGACATACCTAGGGCAATACTTGATTCTCTACACTTCAGAGCTTGAAACACAAGAATTTCAGACAAAGCTTTATTCTACAGTCTGCAATCATGGCAACATTCTGCAAATAATAGACTTTAATCTTCACTTTAATCTGAATTTACCAGGAACATAAACACAAGTGCCATGGTCTTCTATGAATCACATACAAAATGTCACACAAGGTCACTTCATTTACACTCTGTCACTTTCCTCAGTTTATAGGTAAGAATAATAGTTGAGTTACACATGGAAAAAGGTACAGAAAGCAGGAAACTTTAAAAAAAAGATAGAAAGGGTTAGATACTGACAGTGGCTCATTGTTAATTGAGTCCCATGTGTGAAAGCTACAGAAAGATTAGTTTATACAGCTGCTGCTATTTGTCAAAACATTGCTAACAAGGTACACATGTTAAATCTGAGCATCTCCTTTCGGTCCCTAAAAAAGAATGACCACACTAAATCCTACGACAAATAGTGACTGAGAAAAATTACTGTTATTTCCTGGGGAATTCAACTATTTCAGATTATTCTGATTTTCTTATGACAATAAACACTTTTGAAATGATTTTCCATCAAATGAAAACTGAATGTTTGGAGAGTACAGAAGTAGGAACAGAAGGAAACAAATCCTGGTAAATTCTCCTCTGTGTCACCGAATGTAAGTTTCAAGGACTGTTTGGCAACAAAAAAAAAGTAATGTTGCAGTCATTGCCAGTAGAAACCAAGACATTTTGAATCAAAAGCATCCAAAACCCAATAAAAAAAAACCTGTAATATTGTGTTATGAAAATAACGGGAACTTAAGTTTATTCAGCTTTTTTACAAACTCAGAAAAAATCAGAAGGGCTACAGATTGAATTAAACAAGGAAGCTCAACAACGAGGAAACATAGAGAACAAATCAGTCTCGAGCAAGCCCATCTCTCCGTCCTTCCATGCGAACTGCAAATGGGCAACCAGGTCTTGCAAACAGGGACGATAATTAGCCAGAGTCACCTCTGATGCTGCTGTGCTAGGTCGTGTTACAAGGATGGAAGACACTGCTAAGTAGCAGCTGGGCACTTCAAAGAGAGCCTGCTAGAAGGCACAAGCTGCATCTGAAAAGCAACACCACCACCCTCCCCTGACACATGGCCTGCCTCATCCCTGTCACTTGAGCTGGAAAGGAGCTATTTGAGAGGTCAGCGCTGACCACTCCCCTGTTCACATTGCTATTACAAGTACGGGTGTATTTGCATGGTATTTTGTACACAAGCCTTGACTGTGCCATGAGCCAGCTGGCCAGAACTAAGTGCCCTGTAGTTGCTACAACACGCTTGGCTGCCTCAGAGCATAGAGAAAGCTTGCTGGGTCTGCTTACAAAACACCATATAAATAGGTCCTAATCTTGCTTCAATTTTCTTAATGTAACTACTGCCTAATCCACTTTTAACACAAAGCACTTCCCCAGAAGGTAAACTCAGACTTCATTGCGTAAGAATTACGTTGTGACAAAAATGCTCAGCTACACAACACTTCACAGCAGCACCCAGAATCATCCTTAAAAATGCAATTGTGCTTTGCCTTCTAAAACTGGACACCAACAAGATAGTATCACACAAGACCAATGCAAAAGGGAATCTCGTGGAGTCTCGGAGAACCAACAGGAAGCATACTGACAAACGTGGGCATCAAACCAGCCCTAACTTCCAATAGTTAAGAATGCAGTAATTTGGCCCATTTGAACGGGCAGAAGACCAGACACTGGATGTTAGAGTTTCCTTTTCAGTTTGCCACTGATCTTTTGTTTGGAGTAAGGACAGTTGCTTAATACCTTAATTGAAGAAAGTTTGTATTTGCTACAGACCTCTTGCTGCCTGTCATACACACTTCGACCTTTCAGTAGCTTCAGTACACTTAGAACTCTCTCATGTATCTGCGCAACCCTCCCATGTTTGGCTAAGCTTTTTTCATAATATAAATTATGAAAGATTTTCATCTTTTCACATGTTGGGAGGGGGAATGTTCAGGAAATTAAATATTTCTTATGTTGAACTCAAGTCTACCTCACTAAGAAAATAATATTTAAATAATTGCAAGATTAAGGCAAGGATAAAGAAAAACACATGAACCACAACAAATAAACTATATTCTGCATACTCAACATTCAAATTTAACTGCCAAATAACAAAAAATAATTATATACCTGTAAATGCATCTGTGCAATTGAGCTGAATCCCTAAATGTTAAGACTGCCATTGTTACAGAAAACCTGTTGTATATTAGTCTCAATTACACTCATTTCAACCTCACAGGCAGCTGTCTCATTTAAATATGTTTAACAAATGTTAGCAAGTAAGCCAGGTAGAGAATAGTGGCTCCGACACTTCACAGATGAACTTTGATGTACATGCTGTAACCTTGCTTACATACTTGTACCACTAGTGGTAAAAACTGCACCAGTTCCATACAGCACAAATGCCAGGTTACTGTACAAAGTTATTATCTGTAATTTACAGTTTTGCTGAGTCAGAAGGAAGAAGTGGTAACTAAATACAACAAGAAGGTCACAAAATGCAGACCTTAAGTGCTCTTTATGTGGTCACATAAACACAACAGACAGTGGTAACTCCCCCAAAACCAAATTTAAGTAACAATTATCATCAAACCAAAAGAATGTATAGCAATGATTTTACCCTGTAATTCTTATAGGATGTACTGCATCAATGGAATACTTTAACTTCACTTTCCTAGCTTGCTGCTAAGCTAGGAACATTAATGTAATTATAGTTGTTGGCTTCTAACTCTCTCTGTAAACCATGCAGAGATAAACTGCTATTAGTGAACATACATACTACAAATAATCGTGTTTTGACAATATAGGTAAAGGAGACAAAAAAAACTAAAAACACAAAAAGGAAAGCCAACCACAGCGATAATAAAGATCATGCCAGAAAACACATTAAGGTCATTTATGGCTTACACTAATTTGCTGCAGGCCAAAAGTTCATTTCATTCACATGAACAAATGCATTCACATTATAAAGCAGAGGCTTCTTAAAAATCTGGACTTGCTTAGATGCATCAGATTTCTCACTTTTCAACAAATGTGTGAGAACACTACCTGCCATGTGTTCAAATACTTACTTTGTGAAGCAAAAAAAAAAAAAAACCAAAAAAAGTGTCTTCAGCTCCATAAAGGCTGTAAGACACTTTTATTTTGATACTGTTGTCTGGATTAAAGCCGTGCCAGAGTCATACTTCTGTGGTTTCCAAGACGAACTTCTTGAGTGTTCTGATAGAAATATACTCTTGAATTGTGTAAATTTTTTTCATCACTTTACAGGGAGTTTGAACTGCCTGCAAAAGAACTGCCTCTGCTACCCAAATACTTTTTATCGATGAACACTATGTTAATAATCTTCACCATTTCTTGCAAGACACCATGTACTTTCATAATGAAATATTTAATTTAAAAGGCTATTAAACACACTGTTAAATATTATTCCATGGACAGACAGAAGATTATTTAAATGGGTAATCTGTACGCTACAGATTGAAAAACACTCTTTTAGATGTTTTTGCTTCTGAAGCCTATGCATTTATGCACGTTGACAGTCAAAAAAACTCATAGCTCTGTCTGAAGAGTTTTGAAATTCAAAATGGAGAAACAGATACAGCCATTTAAAAACCACTATGAATTTATTGACAAAATTAAGATGAGTTATTGAGCCAAAGATAATTCAAAGCAACTTGTGCTGTGGTCCTAGAATTTCATACAAATTATCGTATTTGCATCAACAGCAATGACAGCATCACAAGAATAAGCACCATCTACTGAACTCTCAAAGAGCACCAGGCTTTCCCAGCACAACCCAGTGAAGTGAACTCATCCTTTGGGTTTATACATATGGTTTTGTTTGTTTGTTTTCTTTCAAACAAATAAAATCTAATGAAAAACTATTTCATTTCTCTTTTAGTAAATTTAAAGGCATAACTGTGTTTATCTACAGTGTCTCCTGCTATCTCGTTTGGTGTGTTAAGCTTTTATAACAACTAAAAAGATTTAAGAAATTGAAGTGTGCACTACGATTAACAGAAATTTGTTTTTCTAAAATAAATCCTTAGCTGCTTTACATGGCTTCCTCTACTGACAGGTATTTTGACAACTATCACAGGAAAAGGTTAAAAATCTAAGCATTTACAGTCATGAGAGCAATATTTCTCCACTGACTTCAGATTTTAGTGCCAGAGGTAAGATACACAAACGCAATAGTTGTAAAGAATGTGACTAGAAGATACCTATATTTTCATGCTTGTGAAAAAATATTTTCTTATTCATACTGAAAGGCTTCTACAATGTATGTTCAGAATACGTTATCACAAATCAACTAACTCGATCAGTTTGATGATTTGTTTTATCTAGCAGTAAGAAAGTAAGTGCTGAGAATCACAGCCTGCAGGTTGGAATGCAGCTGTAGCGTGACAAGTATTGCTTTAGCACAGAGACTCCACACTAAGTGTTTGAAATACCACTATACACGGCAATCTCAACCGGGATGAAGGTCCTGCTGTGCTTGGTGCTGAACTGAGGCACAGGAGGACACCGGTCTCAAAAACCTGCATTCCTTCTCCTCTCAGACACTGAGTTTCGAATCTGTGTAAAAACATCTCTAGAGGCAGCAAGATGAAGTAGCATATTTATATAAATAACTGTTGTTTCACTTAGGTTGCCAAGAGACAGCATGTTATTTTGAGAGGTAAATAACATGAAACTCTTTTGCATTCCGAAGATGCACATCTTCAGCAAGAGCCCAGTAACACAGCAGAATGACAGGACATCCTGTTATCTTAATGACTTAATGAGGTACATTGGTTCTGACGAAGAAGAACATTACTTCTCCTGAGATACGAGATTGCAATATAGAAAACTACAGAGAATGTGACAAGGAATCACTTGGTACTAACAGTCTCTTGGAAAAAACAATGAACTATTCTTCAAAACTAACTGATTTTCTTCTTGTTTAGAATCAGTTTCACCTTCTTCCCATGCTGCCACAATCTGCTGACATGTTATATTTGGAAATCCTGGCAGGGATCATTCTAAGACATAAAAAGAAAAAAAAATCCCCAAAACAAAACCAAAAAAAAGGCCAGTGAAATTTAAAAGGACTACAAATGTTTGTCACAATATTTGGATTTAACTTGACACAAACAAAAGACAAATTCAGAACCTAAAGAACTGACAGTAGTCCTTGGGAGTTGATGCAAGGGAGGTGGGTGAAATAGTATGCAGAATTACATTTGAGCAAACTGACCTTATACACTTGCTATTTTGAGAATACTTGCTCTGTGCAGTTCCAAAAAAAATCTGCTGACTGAATAAGCTGATTGCTCCTAGCAAGTGAAGATCACAATATCTCAACACAGAAAATTAGCACAAGGGGTTTCTTGATATTTATAATTTTTTATATTTTTCTCATTCTTCTATATAAATAAACTTCATAGAGATTTTGCATGTCTTTTTTTCCCAAAAGTTTCATATTAATATCTATGAAAATAAATGTGTAAATTGTTTTGCCTTCAGTCCCAAGACTTTTTCCTTAGAAGTTTACAGTTTGTAACTTCAGTTTATAATCCTCTTCATTCTGTTTTTTTAAGCATAGTATAGTTGATTTAAGTTGCACATTTAGCATAGGTCTGATCTTCCATACAGCTCAATATAAAATCTAGAAAATACATGCTAAAAAGGTACTGTTGACTTCACAAAAGCAATTACTTCTCAGCAAAGTGGAACAGTTAAAATCTCATTATAAATCATTAAGAGTATAATTCCCAACGACTTCACACCTTAAAACGTAAGAGAAAATGTGCACCTATGGCAGGGAAGGAGGAATTGGGCTAACTACAGTGTGGAGATGCAGGTAACATAGAAGAAAAACCTATAGGAAAGCATTTGTTCCCCTAATGAAAAGTCTGTTTAGTTATGAATCTTGCACATTTAAGGAAACTTGGTTCATAACAACCAGAAAAGATACTGAGAAGAAAACGATATAATAAAGTTACTTGTGAATAAAAGCACCATCTTTAAACATGTTATATCCTTAAACTGAAGTGCCCACAGGCTTCATTTATGTTCTAGCTTTTGCATATCAGTAAAAATACTGCCCCTCCATGCCTTGTCTATTAGGCTTTGAACATTATCTTATTAATTTTAGGAAGGTGAAAGAGTAATCATCTGAAATATTCAAAATTATCAGGAAAAGTTTCAAGAATATACTATAGTCTAGAGGAACAGCATGCCTCTGTCCACCAACTCTGCAGCTTCTGGCAGCAGGCTAGCACTGTCAGCATATCCCACCGTTTTTTCCACTGGTCTGAGACATGGGTGGCAGTAGGTTATTGTCCATTACATGGCTTATGGAAATCCCAGACCACCATCTTTGTCATGCGCAGACTGACTGTAACTTTTAAGTGCAGGGAATCCAAAACATGGGGAAGATGCGAGAACTATTGTGCATGCACTACATCATTGATGTAGATTCCTATCACTTTTGGACTTCAGGGAGATCTTCCCTGCCCTCGACACATAACTGGCCCAACAGAGACACCGAGCTTTTCTCTTATTTTTTCTACAACTGTGTTATTATAACATCTGTGCTGCAAGGCACAGTGAATAACATCTTGTTTCTATCTTCAGCTGCATAGCCCAAGGCATCCAGCAAACGTACACATGAAATCTCCAGACTACGCGTCAAATGAGACCAGCAGTATTAGTCCACACCCTCCTGGGCGTTACAAAACCAGGCCCACAGGAACTGGGAGTCAACCAAGGCAAGGCAGTAGCCTATCGTGCCTTCCACGACAGACCTTCAAGTAGAAGTCACAAAAGATATTCAACCCCAGCTGCAGCAAGTGCTACTACAGCTATGCAGGTGTTCTCTGTTCTCAGAGGAGAGCAAAGGAAGTAGACTCTACTCTTCCCAATATGACCACCACCTGCTTTGTTCAGATTTCTTTCTTCCTTGCAGTCTTACCAATTGACCATCCACTATGCCACATTGAATGCCAAGTGAACTCTTTGAATGTACTACTTGAGTTAATTTGGCCAGAGCCAAAACTTAGCATAGCCCTGAACTGCAAGATCCACACCACCTTAATTATTGAAGGCATGTTTTCTCAGTTTCCAAAAATTCCAAAAGCAAGACACTGACATTCAGTAACCTATATGCCAGAGGCCTCTTTGGGTATCTCAAAATATCTCAGTATCTGTAGTCTGGCACACAAACTTTGTACAACACAGGTGAAGAATAGCAGTGATAGCACACAGCTACATACAGCATTTTCTCTCAAGTAAATAAAAAATATGCAGAAAGGGAACAGAGAAGACACACAGTATATACAAAGAGTTGCTTTTGGTAATAATCCATTTTATAGCAAGAGACAACAGTGTTACTTTTTTGCTGTTTTCTTTTAGCCCAGATAAAATGTTTCCTTAGAGTTTTCTTTAACAGTCATGAGATTATCACAGTTGGTGCAACAGATGTTGGTCTCAAGGAAGAATGGCCTGATCCTGTAAAACCTGCTTTCTCATGTGCAGACCCTTTGAAATCAGTGGGATTTATGTAAATAGGGATTTGCAGGATTAGGTCTACAGTCTAGAGAGTCTGCAGTACTTCGGTCATACGTGTTCTAGTTTTGTTGCCTGGGAACCCAACACACCAGAATAGCTCCTGAACAGGCCAAGCACCCCTTACAGAAGCAGTACGAAACTGAACAAATTCCTTGCCACATTAATTCAGCGTTAGGACTTTACACTGCTTCAAAGCAACCCCTTCCAAGTCAAACGATATTCAAAGAGATTAGACCTGATCCATATTAATGTACAAAATAGAAGAAGAATGCATTTACAAAACTGGGGAAAGGGAAAAAAAAACTAAAATTCTTCTCTTTATTTTTTTATTTTTCCTAAATGGAACACAACATTGGATACACATATTGTCCTCTCCCAACATCAAAACCTGGAGCTGCGAACATTTTGTATACAGTAACTTTAGGTTACCATGGAGATGGAAGAATAAAGACTATTATTCCGAAGTCAACAGACCTGTCTATCGCAGGGGTTTCAAAACTGATGCCATTGGCAATGGAGGTGGCACCCTCCACCGCCACCTCTTCACTCCCGCTCTTGGACATTCCTCCCTAGCCCAACACACGCTGCCTTCTCTCATCTCATCCACTCCCCGTGACACCCCATGTCCTGGCAGGAGTTGAGTTACTGCTGCAGTTTCCATTGGCAAGGAGACACACATAGCCCACGGCCACCAAGCAGTCAAGCAGTGACAGACTCCAAAAAAGCAGATGAGTGGTATCTGCCTCTATGGAGACACTTACTCGGGGAAGCTGGGAAGCACTGGCACATTTACTCATCACCTGTGACGTCCAGCAATGCAGTTACTCTGCCACTCAGCTGTCTGCCACCCAAGCAACAAGAAACATGCCAGCATGGCACTGGTGAGGCCACACTGTGAATACTGTGTTCAGTTTTGGGCCCCACACTACAGGAAAGACATTGAGGTGCTGGAGCGCATCCAAAGAAGAGCAACAAAGCTCAATGATCTTAAAGGTCTTTTCCAACCTAGATGATTCTATGTGCCACTTTCAAACTGGTCATGTGCTACCAGTGGTACAGAAACCAGCCCCGAGAACTAAAGTAAGGCATCCTTGACAATAACATATATAATGACTAGGATGTGTCCCAAACACCATTCACTCAAACTGGAGCCTACATACCAAACAGCAGATCAATGGACATACTCAGACTCATATGCATATACCATTATTAGAAAATAAAACACACATATAACTGAGAGAAGTTCAAATGACCCTGCTATGGTTACTCCAACAGGCATATTTTTCCAGAGTAGGTCCACATCATCCTGTGGGAAACCCACAGGAGCAGCGTACATAAAACAACATGAAGGTGCCACATGAATGCAGTTTTGCTGCCTTCAGGACCCACGTGAACAGTAACATCTGTATGCATACTGTGTTATACCACACAGGCAAACTTCAGCAAGATGAAATTTTAAAACCCTAGAGCTTTTTTTGCAGCTTACATGTAATCTGTCGATTAATCATTGAATTATGTTCTGTGCATTCTGACACCTGTTTCCAGGACATTCCAATGAAAGACGGAGACTTCATACATAACAATTGCTACAATAAAACTGTTGCTAAAAGATGCTTCCCACAATAAAACCCACAACTTTTACTATTCAGCAGTCATATTTACATGATCTAATATTGTTGCTTAATAGTGTCTCTTCTTAACTGTGTCTGTTGGTCTCAGACACAGGGTGCCTACCAACGGCAAGAGAAGTGTCATGAGCACTGGGAAAACAGAGTATCTCGTTATACAATAATATGGAATTTAAGAAAAGGTCTATGTATAGCCCTCTCTGTAGGTTCCTCACCAGATGGAATAGGGAGTTCTGTGTTAAGGCTCATCCTTCTGTGAAATGCGTCAGCAAGCCCAAGTTACCATTAATATGGCTTGAATTCTGACAAGGTCAAACTGGCTGGACTATATTTATAAACACTTTTATCTTACTGCAATAGGATAATGTGTTCTAAGACTATATACCGCAGAACATAAGACTCTTCTGCTGATTTAACCTAGGCTCAGAAACTAATGCTCTGCACCATGCTTCAAGTTAATTACTGCTGAACAATGCAGAACAGCACAGGGCTCCAGCACAGCACCAAGAGAATTAGTACGCCCTTCTGATCAAAGAAAACTAAGCACGTAACATCCAGGAAAGCAACTACAAAACTGCAAAAGTCTGAGACAAAGTTCAAGTGATTTTATTTGTGCATTATTTGTGAAGTAAAAGCTCAGAAAAGGAGAAAATTTGACTACTGTATTAACATCACTGGACCCTGAGGTTACTCACAACATCAAGAGATCACCTGAATCATCTCTCTGCTGGCCAACTTGATCAAGTTTAGGCGTCTCATTTTGGTAGATGCTCCCTAAACCTGTCCTCAATGAAAATAACACATTCTTCTCTCCCAGTCTATACTGGCCTCATCGTTAAAAAGTTACTGGGTTTTTTTCTTGAACACAACATTTCCTGATGAAATGTTAAGCTTTCACTTCTTCTTGTACTTATAAGGAAGGCTAATCAGAAACCTAGAAAGTTTCAGGCTACATCCAAATAGTTCACACTTTATTTCTCATGTGCAGCACTCAAAACTAGACAGCGTCAAACACCATGACACCGTAAGTCCTTTCAGTTGGACGCAATGAGCAGTGAGTCCTTTAACAATTGTTGTGACTTCCTTGTAGGTCTTGGTTCACACTACTGAACGATCAATATCATTATTCGACTCCGCAGTGATCCTTGTCCGAAACCTGAAAAACATCTTTGAACACACATGCTTTACATTACACAAATGTTGGAGGACAAAAAACAGATTAATTGCTGGCCCTAATGCTGTGTTTGTGCATGCTAAGAAGTCATTCCAAATGTTGCAAAAAGGATTAATGCAGTATAACAAGTCTATTTAATTACTGAAAGACCAGTGATCCTCATTTTACTATAAGCAGCTTTTCCTTTATTTGGAGGCTGTAAATAGAACAGAAATCATTACAGGACAACTATAATTCTTGTCCCAGAATATTCAACGTTTAGCAGCAATATAGTGAAAAAAATATGTGAAAGGCCAGAGAGGACTATATATACACACCCCATTTGTGTATGACAATGCAAGATTAGGCACATGCTCTAAAGCATACCCGCAGTCATCACTACAGTTAAAATGTGGAAACAATTCTTATGCTCTGTGTAACAATGTGATATCTCTTTCCCTAACTAAAAAAAAACCAAACGCAACAATTAAGCCAGTTACAGTAATTACACATAGCTTTCAAAAAAAATTCCCTCAGGTTTAATAAAATCAAAGAAGTCCATGACTCCTACAACATAAGCCTTTATAGACGACTGAACTGCAGGCAGTGAACTCACCTATGAATGCATATATGGTAAAATCACAACTTGATATAGATTACTTTAAATTATGTGTCTGAATCTAGGCAGCCCAATCAATTTTCCAATTCTCCTTTCTGCACAAGCTGGTTATTCTTTAACTGGCAGATAAACAATAGAATAACTTCTGATGTTAACCCTTGGTTAGCTGTAAACTGCACTGTTTCAGCATCATCTGGGAAAAGTGCATAGACGGACTTCTTTTCCTTTTTATAAATTAATGTCACTTCCCACTCTTTGAAGCAGACACAGTAATTTTGTAGGTGTTGATGTTATAGCTGGCTCATTACCAACCCTGAAATATCATCGTAAAGGAAGGAATGAGGAAAGCAATGACTTAAGGAGTAAAAGTAGATGGCATACTGGGTCCAAAAAGCACAAGTTACTAATTAAGTATTCAGGAGAGCTTCAGTACAATCAGCGCAGACTTCAGGCAAAGCTAGGCCATTCAAGACAAGACACTGGACTAACCCCTTACAAACCAATGATTTCCCCCCACTTCAGCTGCCCCACAAACCAGACCTGCTCAAGTCTGGAAGATGAAACAGGATGACTAGCATATTCCAGATACACTGTTAAATTAGCTTGGGTTTCATCTCACACCTCAGCCCAAACTCCTGACCATCCATCCTCCTTCCATACCGGTGTGCTCTGATCTGACCTACTGGCCTACTTGACTGAAACACCTGGGCTCGGAGTGGAGGCAGGAATGGGGAACCAGACCGAGCTCAAAGGCCACGCCTGTAGGTTCTGCAGATGACTCCTCCGTGGTGGGCCAGATGGATGAACATACGTATAACTGCCCATGATGATTGTTTCCTTTATCTTTCTGTCTAAAGTATTTTTTCCCTTCACTGTCACAGGGCAAGAGTACTCAGACAGTTTTCTGAGCACAACAAAGCCCCTGCACTGTGGTTCCATTCTCAAGGGCCAGCCCTGCCATGGGGTCCCACAGACTGAAGCACGGGTGACCCAAGGAGTGCTCCCACCACAGACCCACTTTCCTGCAGAAGGCCGACTCCGCTGCACGGGTTCTCTCCAATGCCCTCTCCCACAGAGCAGTACCACTGCAGGGCTTGCAGTGGAGGAATGCTTTGTTCCTGCTTGGCTAAGTTTCTTCCATCCGGGCATGAGAAAATCAGGTAAGACATTTCTTCACAACACAGAGCCCACTTTAGGGGCTGGGCACCGGCACACGGATTTTGCTTGCAGTGAAATACAGAAAGGGTTATAACTTTTCAGCCAGTATGTATCTCAGTATTTCGCAACCCTTGCTGAGGTAGCACTGAAGCAAGAGGTGCACGCGCTCTCTCTCTCTCCCCCTGGCATTGGAAACACAGAGAGACAAAGCAACCTGCCTGCAGACGTCTGGAAAGCCATAGCAAGGCTGGGGACCAGGATGAGGATTTTGAAGTCCTTGCATCTATACACTTGAATCGTACTTTACATTGTCATAATAGTGATAGCATTCAAGCTCCTTGCATCAGCTTTCCCACCCCCTTCCTTCAGAGGAACTATATAACTGCAATTAAAAATCACACCTCCATCATGGAGTTTCACACTGAAAGAAAAGGTTTGGTCATTCATAAGTGCACGGGAACATTGTATGTACATACACAATCTGGTATTTTCTTCCATTTAAAAAAAAAAAATTGAGTCGAGAGACAAGTCAGGTATAAAAATATAAACCTGTTCATACGCTGCAAAAGTCAGTGCATAGCGTTTTGAAAGAAAATATGTTTTAAATTCAGTCAATTTGATTGAATGAATCTACTCACATGAGTAAAGTTTTCAGGCTAAGGCCTTAAATTAAGAACACAACAATCATCTGTTGACCACTGTATTACAAATTTACTTGGCTTATAATGGTTACAGTACTAGCATATGAGCTTTCTTAACCCAGCAAGGCTGCATCACGCCATCAGTTTTTCAACACATCCAGTCACTGATTTCAAAAGGCACTGCTTCCTAAAACCGCAGCACAATGCAGCAGATGATTAGAAGTAATACCCATCTCAAAAAAACAAACTGTCGTAACAGTCAAATTGTAGGTAATTATGTAAAGCACAAAGCCTACATCAAGAAGCTGACATTAGCACTGGGGACATTGACTGTAGGCAGCCTGTCAGGATATGGGGCCAACAACTCTCCACCTCACTGAGAGTAATTCTTAAGCACAAGCATTTTCCCCTAGAAATAAAGCATTTCACACAAGAAAGAAAGAAAGAAAAGAGAAAGAAAGAAAGAAAGAAAGAAAGAAAGAAAGAAAGAAAGAAAGAAAGAAAGAAAGAGAAAGAAAAAGAAAGCAAGCAGAAGACAAAGTTTGTTCTTTCTCCCCTTTTGCTAAGCTTAGATACTGCATCAAGCGTAGCATGTAAAGTCCCTTGCTTTAGCGACAACAGTTGCTCTTGAATACAATCCAGGTCTTTAAGAAAACCAAGTTTTAGTACTAAAGAAATCAAATAGCCACTTACAACACTGACGTGAAATGCACCACCATTTCACTTCAAGAAATTATTTTCATCACACTTTTTTCCTAGAAATCTAAGTGATGTGCATATACATTTTCATCACAAAACATTTTCAAAGCAGAACCTTCTTCCCAGCACATCCCACTCAAACAATGCTGGCAGCAAAATGACTGATGGTGTTTGCCCTTGAAAAACATAGTGAACCCATGCACCCTAACAGAAGAGAAATGCACTGCAGCCCGAGGGAGGATGGAGCTTCCTTCCAGCCCCTAGAAATCCTTCCGCCACCTCTTCCACTATGGATGGCTGTCAATTTGTCCCCATCACTGTCAGCAGACAAAAGGTGGTGACATCAGAAGCACATCCAAGGGAGGGCACGGCCACTCCAGAGGGATACTGAGAAACCCGCTGGGGTGTAAATTCAGGGCCGAGGTCTTCTTGTCAGCAATTACCACAAAGAACGGGGGGAAGCAGCGCGGCTGCTGAACAATGGAGAGGTCAAGGAGTTCGCAGACATTTCATGACCCAGACAAGTCAAGGTCAAGAGATTCAGGTAGCAACTTGTCCTGGGCATGAGTTACAGCACAAATGAATTGTTTTAACAAATCAGCTTTGGTCAATTAAACCTAACAAGACATGTTGCATCACATAGCAGGGTTCTTGACACTAAGGCCGGGAGCTGAGGCCAGCCTCATAAAACACGTCTTTTAACATGGAATAGCAAATTTAAGGTAATCCGTCCAGAAATTGCAGATGTCAGAATAATAAAATACAAGTTGTCGTGACTCGGAGATGTTTGCACGCTTTTAAATCAGGGACACTGAAGTGTAGTCATCCTTTCAAGACGTCTGGCATCATTTTTCAATTCCATTAATCATGCAATGGAAAACTGATGCTGCAGCAAATATACTTGCTGTCTCTCAGACATAAGGCACTTCCATAAAAACCTTCTGAGTAAATCCAGCATTTTCTTGCTAGTTGCTTCAACAAAAAAGACTGAAAACACTTTGGCATTTTAGGCTAATGTAATTCACAAGCAAAAAACATATATTCTGTAAATATTTTAATTCTATTTAATTTCTAAAGACATGGAATTTGTATTTACTGGATTCTAACTTGTGCACACTTCTCTGTTTCTATTTTAAAGCAAAATGTATAAATCCTATGACAACTTCTCAGAAGATAGTTGGCGAAGGATATAGCAAGATAACTGACTAAAAATTAGAATACAATGCTAGATTTAACCTGAGTAGTTCATACTGATGTTTCACTTGTTTAAATTCATCCCATATGAAAATATGCATAGTAATTCAGGTTAATGTAACTTGAAGATTGGGAAGACAAATATGTAAACAATATATTCAAGACCTAAATGTTTGAAATTCTCAAATGTTAAATAACTGCAAATAATGCAGAATATACTTACTTGAGCATAGCATTTGTGTCAAATCAGTATCAGAAAACTCATCTTTTTTCCTAATTTCTTGACAAACACACTAAGTTTCTCAGAGTTCACTAACTGTTCGTTTTTGCATTTGGTTTTCCTGTTCACTCTCTAAGGAAGAAAAGGGGAACCATTCTGTTCAATTTCCATATTTGTTTTTTCAGGGGAGAAATAACTAAGAGCCCACTTAAAGCCATAGAGACGCATTTAGTGAATGTGCCTTTATTGAAGGACACTGGAAAACATAAAAGTTTCCCTTCTGCTCTGGAGATAGGTGGTTACTGTTAAAAAGTCCAAGGGAAAAGAACACTTAATGGTTGAATGGGCTTCCGCTAAGCTTTCGCACCATGCTTTCCCCAATGCCATTATCACAGCAAGTTCTCCTTATTTCAATTCCATTTCTCAAAGCAAAAAAAGTAGTTTAAAATGCCTCAAACACCGTACACATTTAGGAAGAAAATAACATTGAAACGACTCCAATGCTCCCATAATTTTAAGTGGTCTTGAGGAGGGGCATGGGGGCAAAAGGCATGTATCACACAGGAGTCATGGGGCAGGAAGGCAAAAGCTCTGGTCCTCGGGCTGGCTAAAAACATCTGAAATACTATTACTGATAAACACGATTTAGACTATCAGCCATTCCTCAGACCGAATTCCTCACAAAATCCAAGTTGAAAGTGCCCGTCTCCCACCGACTGTGAAAAAACTAGCATGAAAGCCACACGCCAGTAACAAGGTTCCTAAGAAATAGCTAAAGAAATATATTCATTTAAAATTAAAAAAGCAGAATACTATTCAGGAAAGGAAAGAACCTTTCTGAAAGGAGAGTTTGGCAGGGGACAAGTGTAAGAAAGTAATCTTTTTGTAAATAAAAAGGTGGGGGGAAAAGATTAACAGCTGTGCTAGAAGAACGTTCTTAACTTCACACACAACTCACTGCTCCCAGACAGTACAATATACACAGCCAAATCAACTCTCTTTTCTCTCGGACAAAGCTAATAATCTAAGATCTACTTCCCCTTTACTAGCTTCTGAGCCTTTCAAACCTCTTCTAATCCAGGCTTCACTGCCCTGAGCCAGGTTTTTAGCAACTGCTTCTGTAAGTTCCACCAGAGTTAAAAAAAATGAAAATTGAAAAAAGGAGAGACAGGGCAAAGTCGTGAAAACTCCCTAAAACAAATGACATCTTGCTTGACATCTGCCAAACAAACTGCCTACTCACACAGACCTTCTTCCTTTTTCACATTCACTTAGCATCTGGAAAGTGTCTTGAGATAAGGGATTTCTTCTTCATCCCACAACCGACGGAGCAACTCTGTTCAGCTAAGTTAGTCATTAAACTTCATCTCAAGATCATCCTAACCCAAGTGATTATAGCAAAGCAACATACCACCTTGCTGTTGAGACTGGAACGTAATGCTTAAGGAAGCCCCTTGAATAACTGTGCTTGGCTCTGTGGTGCACTGCTCCAAGGACCAGAGCTTTGGAAGGCCACTAGTCCTTGAGATGTATACACTACTACACCAGCAGCAGGGATGAGGAGAAGCAGGAAAAGCAGCGAAGAAGGGAAAAAGAAGCAGACTTGAAAGCAATCTTGTGCAATTAACTTTAAAATCCAACCTGCAGTCATAGTTAGTGTTTAATTGTTTTAATGAAGTTTTCACAATTACAATGAATTCAATATGCATGAAAATTAAGAAATTTAAAACATAAATCTCTGTTGTTATTTCAAGTATTTCCTTTATTAATTAGTGGTCTTATTTATACCTTAAAAGCATTTTTTTTTTGTTCCCAGTATTGTTCTTCTGTCTGAAACTACCATGAAGCAAGAATCTTCTGTTTTCTTTTCTATTCTTTTCCTTACTTTATAGCTTTTTGCTGTCTATCTAAATGTCATTCATAAATTAACACTGCCCTCTAAATTTTCAACTAGTTGCACAGAATTTATTTAAGCATAAGTCTCTTGTCTTAAACACAATTAATGTCATTTAATCCTGTCAAAATGACTCCCCTTAGTGTATCAGGTAAGAAAAAACAGAACAAGCTAAAAGCTCCTTCCTAAAATGTATAGCTATTTCATTCCTGACTGCAACAGTAAAGTTGAACACAAAAAATTCCCTTTCTTTTCTCATGAACCTGTCATACGACCCATAACCATGTTCTGGGGGAAACTAAAATTAAAAAGAAAAAAAATACACATTTTTAATTCTTCGGTTCTACCGTCCAAATGCCAGTTCATACATACACATTCTGGACAATGAAAATTGATGGGTAACCTTTTTAAATGTTTTAATATCCTAAATCTTCATAAACAAACTATCTATAATCAGCAACGGAAAAACACTATTACGCCCATATTAACGCCAAATGAATCTCCATCTCCTAATGACAAATGATTTTCCTGCCTGTAATTTTCTGCACAGTAGAGATACTCGACAAAGTAGTCATCCAAAATTTTACATTAGAAAACTAGAAAAGGAATCAATACAGTCTTTTCCAGCTGACACAAAATGATTTTTTTAAATTACATTTTCTACATGCCTGAATAGACTGGTACTGCTTAAAGTAATCCAGAATTTTAGAAAGGTTTATTACTCCTTATCAGTATGAAACTACAAAAACTTCTCCTCATATGAGAGCAGATAAAATATAAGCTCACGTTTCTCCTTCTGCCCTGGCTTTCTGATTAAAAATTGAGATTTAGCACAAGGTATCAGTGTGCCATTTCACTCCCCAAGCTACAAGCTCCTAGAGGCACCTAGATGCCTATAGGCACAGGCAGAAATAAGCTCTATTTCCTGTTGTTCCCAGTGTAACTAATGATTTGCTGTGTAAACTCCAACAAATCACCTTGTGCCTTGACATAACCTTCTGCAAAACAGGTGAAATGTTCTACTGTAAGTTCTCAGGTAAAGTATTCAGAAGGAGGCAAATCATTAAAGTTAATGGAGGTAGGAACAATCAGCAATTCAACGGATTGATTGATTCTTCTAAGCCCATTATTTTTTTATTAATTGTACGTGGAAGCAACAGTGCACACAAGAAATGCAAACTCTCATCCAAAATCCGTCTGGGTGGTGTGACACTTAGACATATAACCATTTTATGACTCACAGAGAAAGGAGACTGCTTAAAATAAAATTCTGATTGCGATTTTAAGTGGAATTTCTGGTAGCCCCAGCAAACTAACCAAAAAAATTTTACCGTTTTAAAATTAAAAAGTATTATTACAATATTACTATATCATCGATTTTCTATACTTATGAAATGAAACCTAAAGCATAGCATGAAAATGACTATGCAAACCTGCCTCAGAGTTTGAGCTCCCTACAAGAATAAACCCCCTAAACAAAAAAAGCTTAATAAAAAGATCACGCCGTTGATACACCAAGAGCTCACCCACCCGCTCCTGCAATTCAGAAGTATCACGTTTAACAAAGAATTACAGTTCCTCCTAGAAGGAGGACACGTTCTTCAAAGTACGACAGCGCACACATGTTGCCAGGGCTGTTGTGAGCGAAAAAGTGATATCCCCATCCAGTTCAAGGATTACCAGTTTGCCAGCATTAAGCTAGGGTGAAAACAGTTTCGAATCCATGCGGACACAGCACGCTGCGCCCCAGCTGAGATTACCTGACAACGCGCTTATTAACAGTACAAAGCACACTACCAAAACTCGGGTAGGCCCGCGGCCCTCGCCCTTGCAGCTGCTAGCGGGAGGCATGTGGCGCGTGGGCAGCGCCAGCACCCAGTCACCCCCGTGGCCAGGGACCCACCAGCGCCCCTGCAGCAGGGTCCTGCACGCAAAGTGCTCCCCTACCCAGGCTGCAGAAGCCAGCCCGTGCCCTCGCTCTCCCCCTCTTCTCCTTTCTCTTCCTTCCTTTTTTTTCCCTGCACCCCTCTCCTCCCCTTGCCCCAGCAAGAGACAGGACACAGCCTGGCGATTCAGGGACTCGCACAGGCCGGGCTTCCTCCTGAGCAGCCCTTTGGGTAGAGCTGCTAATCCTTCTTATTAATTAACGAGATAATAGCAGTTAACCAGAAAGCAATATTAATGCTAACTATCTAGGAAACTTCCAACACAAATGATTCGGTCTTTTTGCCGATTTGCCGGTAGCAAAGTCGTGCAGCTGGAACTGTAGCAGCATCTTGACGGTTTAAGAATTTAAAAAAACAAGAGTGCCTGAACAGTACCGGACTAAGGACATCTGCATCTATTTTCTGCCCTCCTTCTTGGATAGTTTAAAAGATCCTCCCCTGCTTCATCTTCAGAGTTTACTAACAGCTGGGGATGTGGGATCCCCCAATTATATCACTCTTACTCAAGGACAAAGGAGAGCGTAAACAGTAACATGACTGATCTGAGAAATGTAGTCCGAGAAGCATGTGCATTAAAAACACTTGCAAACGTTTACCATTTACATGTACCATTGCTTCAGTCCTTTAAGCTCCCAAAGCATTTCTCAAGGTCTACTATGCTTCATTCGGTATGTGCTGAAATACCTAACACGAAGTTTGCATTTTATTTACGCTGCAAAAAGCAGCAGAGATGATGCAGGGATTAGGAATTCTGAAGATGAGACACATTGCTCATATTTAGAAATTATACTTAGAAAAAACAGCAATGCCTTTTTTTTTTTAATTAGCTATTGTAAGAGTAAGTAAAACATCTATCAGAGGAAGGGGTTTATATTATCTGGGTTCTGTTGCAGCAAACAAGTACTGCAGCTTTCATTCACTGATTGTCAAAAACTTTCCAATGTGCCCACTGCAATGCGGATGCCAACCAACGAATCAAAGGCATTCAGCAACTAGACAAAGAGGGTCTGATGCCAACCTCGGTGCCACTGGCAACCATTATTGGCATCAAGCACATTGTCTGCCTTTTTTTTTTCCCCTCTCCTGGCACTCAACAAACAAAATGGCGGTTCTTGTAGCAACGGGAACACAGCATAAGCGCTGCACTGAATCAAATACCATCAAGTGATTTTATGGACTGAGATGCGCTTCAAACCAAACGATAGATGCTCTGTGATGCCTGACAAAAAAAAATAAAAATAAAAGCAGTTTTGTCTATAGAAACAACCTTCATGCCATTTTCAAGGTTTGGGCTTTTTAAAAACTTGGTGGAGGGGGGGGGTTGGACCTGATCCACACAACAAACAGAGCCCTCTAGAAGTGTGCTAGGATTAAGAATTATTTTGATGTTAAACATTGGTCACAGTGTGTACTTCTCATTTTCTTCCTCCACTTCAGTCAAAGCAGTAGCACTGCAACCTATGTCAAGACAGTTTTTCTTTTTTTTTTTTTTTTTAAGATCTTAAAGCACAAGGGTATAGTAGAAAGGGAATAGGAGGGAAAAAAGATGCTAAATTCTGAGGTAGATGAGCAAAAAGTAGAACCAGATTAAGTTGGTCCATCACAGAACTTCAGAGGTCGGTTCTTATTTCTTCTTTCAAGGCAGGCATGGAAGTAGAAGCTCTTTTCATTAAGAACTGAAAGGATTATTGACACTTCTAGATCTGGAAATTGTCAATATATTGTAACATTGCTCTGCACTGCAATGCGGATGCCAACCAACAAATCACAGGCATCCTAGCCTAAACAAAGAAGGTCTGATGCCAATCCTGGTGCCACTGGCAACCATCACTGGCACTCGAACTATCCTTCCTCCTCTTTTTCCCCCTAATCTTCTTTTTTAAAGCAACAAAAAAACAAACTGTTTGGCCCCTTTACTCATTTTATGTGCTAATTCCTTCTTCATATTTCATTCAGGGATTTAATTGTTTCTATGTCTCTGCTTAGTTTTTACATGATACTATTAGGCGGGTTTACATATTCTAAAAGAGAAATAAAAAGCAAAACAGCATGTGTATAATGCAGCATTTTGGTTGACTTCATGCTTATCTTTTGCAAAGCCTGGTGTTCTTAATCAAGTGCGCTACAAAGTGCCACAATTAACCTGCTTTCAATGATGACAGAGAATCAAAGTTTGACAAAACGGAAAAAAAATACAAAGATAATTTAATATGACTTAAGAAGGCAGCCAACAGATGTTAACGAAAGATTTACTGTGAAGCAGCAAGACAGATACAAAATACATGCAGTTTACAATAAACAAAAGGGTCTACTAAGGGTGACTTGATACACAGAAATTAGACAGCTTCGTCTTCCAGTATATTCTCAAGGTAGCATCATGTAACTTTGAAAGTTACAATATTACAGCATGCTTATCTTACTCATTTCTGATTAGACAAGTGTTTTAAATAAACTCATATTCTCAATCCATTCAAATCAATAAAATCAGCTATGCCCTGCAATCCCTTCTCCCACTTCAAGTTACTGGCTTCCAACAACTTAAAAGTTGACAATGTGTAAGAGTACTCTGACCCCAGATTCTATGGCTCAAGAGCTACTTAAACTGCTTTGCCTGCCTTTGTAGTTTTGACTTTTAGAGACAGGTAAATCCATTAGAATTAATCAGTAAGCTATGTTTTCCAATACATGCATTCAAATTATCATTTGTCATTTTTTTTTCACAAAAGGAGTTTAAAGGTACAAATTCTATGTAATTAAGCTGTTTTGTTTAATGCTATCAAAGAAATCTTTCTTCCTATGTTATTGAGGATCGGATCTACCAGACTTTGCAGCTACCTAAAGTCGCTGCAAAATACCTAAGTGTTGCCTACTACTGTGGAGAGAAAAACACAAAAAATACAAGCAGGGGAAAAAAAAAAAAAAACATATTTTTCATGATGAATAACCCAAAAAATTGAACTCTATCTGTATGTTCACATAAACACAGTGTTGCACTTGCGTGAGTAAATGCTAAAATACAAATTCACTGAAAACAAAAAAGTTTGTGTTGTGTATCTGTTCTTTTAAAGAACGAGTACATACCAAATGGAGACGTATGCAATTTTACTTTTTTGTTACTAACAGAACCCGTTCCATTTGTTTTTAAGTTAAAACCCGCAGTTATGTATCGGGCATCAGATAACAGCCTGCCATCTGCCCTTCTGCAGGCCATTTCTGCCTACTACCAGGCCAAGTTGTGAAATGGCCCACCATCTGCGGCCGGTCAAACTTTCCCTATTTGAGATCTGCAGCTAAAAAAGAGATGCTTTATTACTGCTGATCAGTCAGCAATACAAAGACGTCTAGAGGATGGTGTAATCACCAGAAAGAACCAAAATGACCCCTCACAGAGAAAAAAAGCATTTCAGAAGGCTTAGTATTGGAGAAAAAAAAACTTTATCTATCTACTTACAGCCATTTATAATTTCAGGGAGCCTGCCCATGAGTATTGTTATCTGAATATGCATTATGACTAGCAGTTTTTTCACTGGCACATGATTATCAGACGCCCTGTATTCATTTTCATTCTGTTAAACTAAGTTTTGCAGGCTTTTCTGTAGCGTTCCTGCAATTTTTCACATTTCAATTATCTGCCAAATAAAATGAAGTATATGAGTGTGTTTACGAATACGATTATGAATATACTTTTCATGGAAAATTCTCTTGGAATATTACAACTTGGATCTTTGTTTCAAAGCTCAGATAGGTAAGATGAGCTAGTGATGTAAAAGACGAATAAAATCTGAAGTACTGTATGCCGTAATTCTGGCTACATATGGTATTTACAAAGCAGTATTTCTGTGCTAAGTTTTTCTCATATTTTATTTTATAGATGTGAGAAAGTCTGCCATTGCTCTTCAAAGTGATAGTAGGTTCACCAGTTTAAGAGGGAATTCTTGATTATTTGTAACTACAAAGACAATAATAAATATTTGTATTATTTATTGTGATTGAGCAATTGCACATACCTGCATCTGTTACTAACAGTACTGGGGGAACAGGGGGGGTGGAAAAAAAGAAGAGGAATGTTTTCTGAAGTCACGACTGGAAAAGCTATACAATGTATTGCCACTTACCAACAAAAAAAAAAGGCAACTTCAGCAAAACTAAAGGTAGTACTTCGTATGTCCCGCTCTCTCTTGAAAGAGAACAAGGCACATACGTAAAACATACATGTCATTTACACAGGCCTATAGGAATGTGTGTGTATGTAAGTGTAGTCGGATACATGCTGATTTACATACGGATATGTACCCACATTATGTCTATAGACCACAGAATAATGTTTCACTGGAAGCCAGCCTACAGGGGAAACAGGGCTACTTGGAATCAGAGTTTGACATACTAACATAGAAACACAACAATCTGCTTCCTACCTTGTTCCTGCACGTAGTATGCCAAAAACAAATCAAGCTCCTTGACTGATACTGTTATGTGATGTGGCTGGACGCAAAGTGCTGGATTTGTGCAATGTGGGGATTTCATGAGCCGCTCTCCATCCGTACTTTCCAAGGGGATGCCTTTGAACAGGATCACCATGACTAGATCCAGACGCCAGACCTTGTCAGCCTGTCGCAGGCAGTCGATTCTCCTAATCTTACCCTTCTGGTCAGGATTGGACAATACACAGCATGGGTGCTTCTTCCCAGTCACCGTGAGCACAAAATCCTCCCGGAACTCTTGGCGAATATCTTTGCGCAGCTTGGCCAGGAGCCTGGATGCCCACTTCTGCTTAATTTCAGGCTTTTCGCTAAGCAGCTCATCCTTGACTGCTCTTTCCTCATCCTTTGACATTCGTTTCTCATGTTTCTTAAAGTATTTGCGTTTTCGAGCCTGAAGGTTGAACCAAGTATAGGCAATTGCACGGACATGTGGAAGAAGTGCCTCAATGAACGGGTGAAATTCATCCTGTGGAGAGAAGTGGAGGGAAAAAAAAAGAAGAGAAGAAAACTCAAAGTCAATAATTTCTCATAATCAAAGCAGTATCAAGAAAGGCTTCTGAAAATCTTAAAGTGAAATCCAAAACGAAGAGAAGAAACATTTAAAATCTATGCTAAATTTCTGCACAGCACCTCTCACGCAATTACTACCGCTGTCAGGCAGCAGACAAAAAGTACACAGAGAATCGCATTTTCCCCGTATTTCACTCTTTGAAAGAATCGTGTCGATATTTTATTTTGTACGCCTCCCCTCACTTCATCCCGCAGAGACAGTATTATTTAAAAGAGATGCTATCAAGATGTTTTGTTTCTAACATTTAAATATCTGAGTGAACGGCTAACATCAAGAAAAGTACCATTGCACAAAGAGGACACCACACGGTTTTAAAAAATCTGAGCAGAAATGTTCAGAAGGCTGAGGCGAATGCCACAGTTCATTTCTCTTCTCTGTGGCACAGAAACACAAAGCATATACATGCTCAGTGTAATGCCACACAGTTCCCGCTTTTGGAGCATGCTCTCAGCAAGAGACTGCTGGTGGCACAAAGAGCATGCGCCATTAAACTTGATCCATTTTCTTATCAAACGTCCAACATTCCAGCACTGAAACAGCACCATTCCAGTGGTGGTAACTAGAGAAACCAGTATACAGTAAGGGAAAGCGGGCAAAAGACACAGCGTGTCGTATACAAATCCTGAACAGAAGCTTCTGTACTTTCAGCTCTCAGGGTTTCCCTCCCACCACCCCCAAACTCTGTAAAATAAAAGTTTATGAAGATGAGAACAAAAATTACGTTTATGTTCTTCCGGCAGCTCCACTGTGGGTTTTGAAGCCCCACAGAGCCAGTTAATTTGTTAACTGATCACATGAGTGTGGCAATTATTCTAAACCCCTTAAAAATCAATCCGAGGTGTACAATGAAAAATGGCAACTTGGCACAAACTTCGCATTCTTTGTGTTTCTGCATGCTGTGGCAGAGTGACATTATGAGTGCACCGCTGGTCAAATGCTGCTTTTGTGAAGTCCATGCAATTTATTTACAGTTCCAAAATACCCCTTTCTGTCATCCGGCTTCACCTGCAAGTTCTTATCTTCTGCCTAGCAGCGATATGGATTGCATTAAGGAGGTAATGCTTAGTTGTCGTCTACAAGTACATCCTATAGCAATTAAATTAATTCGTTTTGTCTGCTTAAAGTACCATCCTACACATCCATGTTAATATCTAAATAGGCCTTTCCCAAAAGCTAATGCCTCTTTTCCGTGAGCAAATCTGCTGTTTAAAACAGCACGATCTGCTTATCAAACATTACTGAATTTTGGTTTGGAAGGGAGACCTTAGGGGAGTTATCTCTCTTCCTGTGTGCAGGCATATTTAGCTTTAAATATCATGCAGATTGCTCATCATACTGAATGGCACGGTGCAATCAAACAAAAACTGAACCTTTTTTACACAGTTATATTCAAGAGTACAATTAAGAAACTAGTATTTTAGCTACACTGCTAGACAAGGAATGAATTATGTTTAATCAATAGGCTGATTAACTCCATTAGGTAAAAATGATGAAAGTATAACTAATGGTCTCAATTATACACAGTCCAGACTGCCATTGTAGAAGCTTCAGGCCAAGAATTTGGTATTTAAATCTTTACATTTCAAGCAAACTTCAGAATTTCCTGAATGGTAAAAACCCACACTAGATCTAGTTACCTGTTTTCCCTAACAGTCCTCAAATCAAATAGAAAACAGCAGAAAAGTTGCAAGCAGTTTACCTATGACCACGTTACTGTCACAAAAAAAAAAAAAAAAAAAAAGGAAAAAAGAGGAAAGAGACAATATAGGAAGACCATTCACGACATAAACGATTGCATTACAGTACAATGTTTGACAAAGAGCCACAAAAGCAATAATTAAACTGATTAGTAGTTTCCAGCAGAGATTTGAACAATTCTGATACTATACTGGCACATAAAACTAGGCCATGGAAAGAGTTAAACCACAATCCGTTCTTTGTGTGGGAAGGCAATACTGCTCTGAGTAACCACAATCCATGATAAGACTTCCCTATCTTCATATGCTTTCTGATGCCATGCTTTTTTCCCCCTCAATTATAACTGCTAAAGAAAGTTTATTTTTTCTTCCAGAGAAGTCATCTTAATCAAAATATTCAAATATTTTTTTTTAATTAACATAAGCATAAAGACTGCACAGTGTTAAATCCTTACAATTCATTTTAGACTGAGTAAAACAGATTTACTACAGATTTTGAAAACTGTAACAGCTGGGGCTGAAGGTGGGGTGAAGGCACGGGGCTGAAGAGCTTTGAGAGAAATTATTTTTTGCCCCAGTATGATTATTTGCCCTACATCTAAACAGTCTTCAGCATTTACAACTTAAAATGGCAATAAAATTAATGCGGAAATGTTCTACGCTACTAGAACACTGCACATCTAGTTTTCACTTTTAATAAGAACATCACAAACTATTTCGGAGTGGCTGTGCCTTTACGTAGTGCACGTAGTATTACCAATAATAACTATAGCATTTTACCTCTATGAAAATTTTATAGAGAAAAATTCCACTTTTTAAATTCCAGTCTGTAGTGGTTTCCTTTTCCAAGGTGGGCAGGGGGGGGCAGGGGGAGGGGGGAGCACCTGTTTGAAACTGTATTCAGGCTTTTCTTTCATAATATCATGAAGTCCTAAAGACATAAATATGTGAAACACTGTGAAGGAGAAACAGAGCAAAGAACATCCTGTTCTAAAGCAATATTATCAGCTATCTTTGAGAGGTTCATCGTGCATCTGGAGTCCCTTCAAATGAAACATTACTTGACAAGAAGTGCCCATAAAAATGATCCTAAATGGAGATTTGCAATTAATCACACACATTCTCCACTAAACCTCCTAAAAACCCATCTACAGAATTTGATTTTTTCCCCCCTTCATATCTATACAAGCAATATGGAAATATTTTTTTTTTTATGTGGCACTTACACACGCGCCACAGTTGCTCTTGCAATAAAGTGATTTATGGATGTAAGATTTTCAAATGTCACATCAAATGGCTCAGGTGAACCATTGTGCACTGGCGAATAAAATTAAAATGGAAGTCACTATATAATGGTTATGTAGCTTGTAAATAAAGGAAAAAATATCAGTCATCTGATGACGATAGATAGGCCAGGTTTTCTTTTCGGAAAAGGTAAAGGGGAATTGCAGCGCCCTTCTGTCTTCAACTTTCAGAAACTTTGCATCAATTCATGCAAGTTTGAACTGACTACCATAAAATAAACACACCACGCAGAAGTCTAGAAATTTTATGCAGAAAACTTCATGTACTCAGTTCCCCTGCATGGATTTTTCTCTGTGTCTAATGAAACGACGTGTTGTAAGAGGGAAAGAAAAAGACAACACAGAATGAATTTCCTGGACACAATAACATAAAAATAAACCACGGCAAAGATATCACAGGAGACCAAGCTCTTAAAGGCATGCGGTAACTGCATCCTATCATGCCTCAGCAAGACAGATAAATGCAGTTTACACTCATTCCAAAATAGGGGGAAAGAGGTATATGGGAATGAGAGGAAAGGACCCCCAAAAAATTAAATTGCATTTGGTAAGTCTTTATTCTTCCTTGGAGCTATTTTACATCCACCAGACTTTTCCTGGAAGAGTGATAGGTAACACCTGAGTTGCCAAGGTTTGTCTCAAAGCTGTACTTTGGATTTTAGACTTGTTTCTAAAAGGTGTCCCCGTGCTGTCTGGCACAAACTGAACTACTGCTTTTGCGAGGAGCTCGGTCCAAATAGGTGTTCTGTGTTTAGAACTTTTACCAAAATATTTTGTTCTGAGCATACACTATCACAATCAATGTGCATCACAAGACCCCTAGAGACCCAGAACACAATGGAGAGAACAATTTTGGCAGTGCTATTTTAACTCAGTCACAACTCAAAATAAGATTAATCAATCTTTTGCTTTAAATAAATAAATAACACAAAGTATAAACTCTCATTACCAGTGTAATCTTAGTTTTTAATTTAAAGAGGGGAAAGATGACTTTCAAAATACCTTCATCATTCCAAACAGATACAGAAATATCCCAAATCCAAATCAGCTTGCTGCAACTGTGTTCCATGCCTGTACCATTAAATGGGAACCGTCTCTGCACGGCACATGAAACAGCATGATTGTAAAACATTATGGAGAAGTTATCAACGCACAAAAGCCAGGAATTTCTTTCTTGTGTGTATGGCTGTAGAAGTACAGTGTTGGCTCTTTGCACACACCTGAGAGCAGTATTTTAATACAGATTTGTAAGGAATGAGGAAATCTATTACATCTGTGCGTCCAAAAAGCACACTCATGGGGGGAAAAATGTTGTTAGAGGAGGAAACAACAAAATTAACTTCCCGCTATAATAGAAGAGGTGGGGTAGTGAAAATCTGCATGTTTCCAGTGTAAAAATCGCTTTAACAACTTGTACTCTCAGGTTCGTACTCTGGTGCAGAGGTCTTACTGCATGTCAATAATTTCACAGGATGGACAGCCCACAGAGAATTAGTTTTTACTAATTGCAGATTCCACCATAAGTAATTATTCCTACACGTGTACCTGTAAGCATGTGCGTATCTGTTACACGAAACGCTTCCTACACGCATTCATTTCTCTTTTGAAGAAATATCTCAACAGTACTCTTTTCCAGCTTTGCTCCACTGCAGCTCACGTCTACTTGCTGAAAATATCCATATCTAAGTCAATCACACTTAGATGCCAAACAAAATATAAACAATAAAAAATGTGTCAGCCAAAAAGCTACAGCACTGTATCCAATCACTGAATAAGCCTTATCGTTGTTTCCATCTTCATTCACAATTTATGAATACTTCAGTCCTTTTGAATTACAATGCTTTCTAATTGTGGAATAACTTAAATCATATTTATTTATTGACCGTGCAACCGTAAGCGCATCGTTGGCCGCTTAATAACGGCGTTGCAGGAGACGCTACTTTCGCACGTTTTCTGCTTCTTTAGCTGTTTGTCGCACCAATGTGGAAGCAAGCAGTTATCGCTTAATCAGTTTACATCACATCCTCCTAAGACAGACTTTCACAAAAGCTTCTGAAAACAACCCCCCGCTTCACAGACCCGGTTCACTCTGCGGAACAGGCGCCGGTGCCCCGGCGCTCGCTCCCTATCACCGCACGCCCGGCAAGGAGGCTCCCGGGGCACCCGGTGAACTTCCCAAGCCTGCTCCCCGAACGCCCCAGGTCTCACAAACCGCATTTTGCCGCGGCGAGGACCCCCGGCTGGGGCAGCGCCCCGCGCACTGCACCGCACCGCGCCCCGCTCGCTCCCGCCGCCCCGGTGACAGCCGCCGCCGGGGCTCGAAACGCGGCTGCAGGCGCAGTGGTAAAAGGCGCCCAGATCTTTCTCCTTGCTCGGCAGGATGCACGCTCGCCGGCGAGCACTGCAACTTAGCTGGGAGGGGGGAAATGCCATGCCCCCGCGGAACCGAACAAGAAAATAGTGCACAGCTTGGTCATCCCCGCTCACATCGCCCTCATCGTTGTCAGGCTACGTATTATTAATGAAGCATAAGTCGGGACTACTTCGCACCGGCGAGCGCTCATTTTTTGTCAAAAACGGCGATTTTCCTCTCAAACCCTTTCATTAGGCTCCGCGTAAACCGGCGAGCTGGAAAGAGAGCAAATCGCCTGATTCCAATCAAATCAATACTTCCCCGCAAACCTGCCTCTTAGCGCAATTATGCTCCTTTCCATTTTGTTAACCTTTGACTTCTTACGCACCAACAATTAACAGTATTTGTCTACGAGTGACACTTTGAATGGATCTTCCCCAAAACAATGGCCTGGTATAGTTTATTCTCTACTGTTCCCTCCTGCGAGAGGAGTTTGGATCTGACAAGCAGTTACAACTGCGTTTTAACCCGTTACAACTACTAGCAATGGCTCATTAACAACTCGCATACATAAGAAAATTAAAAAAAAAAACCCCACACGTGAAAATAAATAAATACTTTAACAAATAAATTAAATAAAACGCGTCTATACCTGAGTGAGACAGATTGGAGAATACATCATGACTTCGCTTTGAGAACACGCTGCCCGGAGAGCCCCTAAGAAAAGCCTCAAAAAGGAATAATTTCATCTATTCATTTTACAGTCATCTGAGACTCGAAGAAGATGGAATCAATCAGGACGGGGCTCTGCCCTGGATCACCACAACTTCACAACAAACCCCAGTCCTCCTTAAATAGCCAAAGATCCAANGCCCTCCCTCCCTCTGCGGGCGGCGGGGAGACGCTGCTGCCCAAACGCCCACTGCAATAAAAACGATCTCTTGAAAATTCGAACGATAAATCTCGCCCTCGCGCTCCCTCCCGATTTGCTGCCGCCGCGTGTGTGTGTGTGTACCCCCCGTCCCCCCACACACACACACTCTGCAAAACTTGGAAGTTGAAAAATTCACCGGTTACACCCTCTGGACCCCGTTCCAGCTGTCTCCCCAAATGAGACTTAAGTATTTTGCTTTAATTATTTAATTACACAATCGCCGCTCGCACTCCTCCTCCGCCGCCTCCTGCAAACACATTCCTTCTCCGCCAGATCCCCCTCCTCTGCCCTCCCTCCCCATTAATCACCGCCGAACGCCGCAGAAGGAACTAGCACGTTTTGCAAACATCCCTCATTTTCCCTCTCTTACGGTGGGAGAGAAAGTTGCGGGGAGGGGGGAGGGGAGGGGAGCGCGAAGACGGCGCGCGGGGGGGCTGCCATCTGCAGGAGGTTTCTTTTCCTTCTCCGCCTGTCGGGGTAACGATTTTGTCAGCGGCCGCGGGCTCAGACGCCCCCACTCCCCGCCCACCCACACCCACC
>VZSC01016555.1:401608-413976 GCA_013398225.1 Steatornis caripensis | reverse complement strand
TTTTTTTTGGGGGGGGGGGGGGGGGGGGGTAATTATTATTTCCTTAGGCTGCCTGTTGGCGTTGTTTCGGTTTTATTTTGTTGCCGGCTTTTTGCTTGACACCGAACGGGATGAAAATTCTTGGCCCGAGCGAGGCAAAACGCGGCAGAGGGCCTCCCCCTCCCTTCCCACCCCTCTCCCCTCCCTTCCCCCCTCCCCCCCTTCCCAGTCTTCCTTCCTCTCCTGGGCTGCCGGGCGGGAGGGCACGTTTCGGCGGCGGCTGGCTTGAACGCGGTCCAAGAAAATAAAAGTCTGAATTTTTTCAACTTTTCTATATATCCACACGCATATATATAATTGTACATACATACAGATAGAGATGTGTATGTTACGGCTGGGCTGCCCCTGCATGTCGCTNTACGAGGCTTTTAGCACTCATCAGCTTGAAAGCATATTTCAAAGTGGTCAGAGGAGGAACTTCTCTGTCCCTCTCAAGCTCCTGTGAAAAAGTGCTTTTAGGCTCCTAACCCTGCTTCTTGCTTTCATTTCTGTCCTTTCCTGTTACATCAAGCTGGACCTGAGTGGGCGGTGCGTGCTATCCGCGGTGGTCCGCGCCTCCTTCGGCCTCAGCGGTGGGCGACGGCGCCCTGTCGCGACGGCGCCCTGTCGCGACGGCGCCCCGCCCCCTGCGCGGGAAGCGCGGCTCTCCGCTTCCGCCTGGCGGCTGCCTCAAGCAGCGGGGCCGCCGCGGACATTTGCATATTAGGGGGGCGACAGCCAATGGGGAGCGCGGGGCGGGGCGGAGCAGGCAGCTCGTGGCCGGTGCGGTGCGGTGCGGTGCGGTGCGGTGCGGTGCGGTGCGGTGCGGTGCCGTGCCGCGCCACGCCACGCCACGCCACGCCACGCCACGCCACGCCACGCCACGCCGGAGTCCTGCGGCAGTCTGTGCCGTGGAATGCCGCGGTCTTCCCGGGAGGGCTGAGGGTGCAACAGCAGAGTCCTGCCAGGCAGGGCAGGCACCGCGCCCCGGACAGCGTAGTGGAGCTCGGCTGGGCGAGCGGCAGCGTTAAATGGCTTGCGATTGCGTTTTAAAGTTCAGCTTCATACCAGAATGTTTCCGTTCAGCCCTCACGGGCCGCGCTTGAGGAGTGCGTTTCTTCAGGCGTATTTTTACAAGAGGCATCTTACGTAATTCCACGGCTTCGGATGCCTTTTGTAAACTACCACACCGTGCTACGCCCTCCCTGCGGGATTAACCCCGCTCCGGGGGAACTGTCCTCTCCTCCAGACCCGAGGGCAGCAAGGCACCTCCCGGGGGAAGGTTTTCACATCGCAAACTTCCCTCAGAATTAATGCACTTGCAAGGAAATAAGTAAAACTGCATGAGGTGAAAGCGTGTGAAGAGTTTTAATCAGTCAGGTAACAAATGCATTCCTTCCTGTTAAAAGTTCTTTGCTCTAAAGAATCTTCGCAATTGCTTGGAGACCATTGCCGGCAACACGAGGGCCTCTCAAGAAGGCAATTTTCTTAGATTCAAGAAAAACATTCTAAGCTGCTAAAAGTACACCCTACTCTTAAAATGAAGCAAAAATTGCCACGAAATAGGGAAAAAATAAGAAACATAAGCTTTCAGACTTAAGAACAATCACTGTGGAGGGTTTTTTTCTGTATTTTTCTGATCCTTTTATGAAGAAGTCGAACCTAGAAAAAAAAATGACGGATTTGTCTGTTCAGTGAATGGTGGAAAGGATTGTTCATGCTATGTGTAGCACAGATTTTGTAAACTTTATGACAGCCAGTCAGTCAAGTGGACAGCAGACCTTTCTCCATGCCAGAGGGAATCTGTGGGTGTTGATTATTTAAATTAAAAAAAAAAAAATCTTTGTTGTAGTACTCAAGGTTCGAGCCAGAGAGTCACAGACAATTAATGATTTGTGCCGGTCATCAGTACATAACATTACAAGAACTTTGGCGATATTTCATGATAGATTTCCAGGCGTTTTGTTGCTCCTTAGGTTTAATTTTGGGGCTGCTGTTTTGGTTGCTGCCAAGGATTCAGGTTCTAGCAGACAGGCCCATTACTCTCTGCAGCTTTCTCTTTTTTATGGTTTGGCTGTATTTGAGTCTGTATAGTTACGAAGCCTAATCCTGCAAGTGATTTAGCAAACAATCAGGAACATCTCATATTCTCTCAAACGAGAGAAATAATGGCATCAGGGAAAGCAATGGATATTACAGTCTTTCAGAAAGAAAAACTGTGTCACCCAAAGCTGCCATAGTTACTCGGTTTAGTTTAAGCCTAGATTGTTCGTCATACGCAACCTTCTTGAACAGATTTTTAAGCTCAAAAGTTGTGTTACGTATCTTTTTCACTGATTTCATTGATACAACTGATTTCTCAGTTGTGTATCACTAGCATGTCTTGATTATGTCTTTCTTTGCCATAAATATAATCAAAGGCTCATATATTTTGAAACAGACTGACTTAAATTCTGTTGATTCTGGATTTTTTTTATTCCGAGGTTATATATCTGTATACTTGATACTTTTTAATGTTCATAATGGATGAAAAGACTGTAAATCATTTTCCTCCATGGATAATCGTCACATACTCAATTACCTATCTGGATATGAGCAGATCTGAAGGGAGATAGACTCACTTGCAGAATTTCCACTAAAACAAGTAACAGTAAAAGAATTATTTGACATCTTTATAAGAAAATTTGAAAGAAAGATCAGCTTTTTCAAGACTTACTTTCAAATCTGCTGATATAATTTGCTTTATTAAAATCTGTATTTTCAAGGTTTCCTCACTAATCAACAGGACAGGAAAATAAAAGAAGTGGAAGAGGATCTGCCACATTGATTGTTCAACAGTGAAGCCTACGAGTTGTGCAGTCACAGAGTAAACCGAGTAAACAAGGATGACATTAAGAGACAGTACAGCAGGCAAAGTCTCAGTACAGTTCAGCTCTGTGTGCGAGGGGTATAACAGGACAACTGAGAAAACCAGGTAGCTTTGGCTTAATGCATCATTTTGCACATGTGAAAAACTGTTCTTGCCCCACCAGCTTTCCAGTAGGAGCTTCACATTTTTCAGGAGAAGGCTACCGTAGCTAAAGAGATGCCGCTTGCTATTCCTGCAGCAACCTGTTCAGGTTGATCTGAGCAACACGCCATGGAAAAATCTACGATTTGCACATGTGCACGACACTTGCTCATTATTTCTGAAAGTTCATACTTTTGCCATGCTGCTTTTTATAGGCTCCCAGCCCCGCCGAGCCTCCTGCATAGTTTCCTAGCAACTAGGCAGAATTATAACTCTGAGCTTGGCACCCGCAGAATGGTTTCTTCTGCTGCTTCTCCCAGGCAAGTACTCTGCGGTCTAGGGTAAAACACAGTGGGCAAAGAAATGGGGAGTGCTGGTCAGCTGGCTTACAGGGACTAGTGTTAGTAATTCCCTGCACTGCCAAGCAAAGCCTGGAGTTCCCACTTGCCGCGGTGGGGACACGTGCCTTCGTTCCCAGCCCTGCTCTGGCATATTAGGTAAGGGGGAATTCAAGGAGATTTCATAAAATTATTTCTAAAATCCTGAGGCCTGGGCAAGCGGTAGCAAAGTTGTTACCGATTGCAGCGGACCAGATTTTTCGCTTTGGATAATAAAGCAATGCAGGTTTCATCCGCTAGTTTAAAATGCTTCTGAGAAGAAATACAGCGTATACAGTTTTGGTCGGCAGTTAAGTCTCCCTTTCCTAGTCTAGGAAAGCAGCTGCAGAATCCCAATGCACAGCATCTATTTCTGCCGTGTTAACATTCACATACTATGTGCTTTTATAGGTTTAATCCTGTTCCTCTATTAAAATATGTTGGAAGCTCCATCACAACATCATCCCTTCCAACCCCTACCATTCTATGATTCTATGATTCTATGATTCTATGATCATCGCACAACCACATCATCACCAGACCAAATTAAAAGAAGATTAGGAGATTACAGAGTGAAGCCCCAAAACGGTAGGAATTTTCCTATACGCTTCATACAACAGACTGCCTTCGGTTGTTCAGCTGGCCTTAGTAAGACGGCAAAGTATAATTTCTTCCCCCAGACCCTTCCCTCTCTTCATACATAGGATTGCTGAGGAACTGTAACAATATTGGTTTTAATTAAAAAAAAAAAAGCTGAGGCTTAATGGTAGCATTTAAATGGCATACGGAGCCTTTTGAGTTCACACCTCGTTAAGGTGAACAGGAAGGGAAGGGGTGCACATCTTTGTTGTTACTTTTGCCTTGCAGCATTTTCAGCCAAGCTATGTGAACAGACCAGCACATTAACTGACTTTGTAGCAGCTGTATTTTTTAGCAGGGTTTTTTTTTTTAAGTTTAGAAATTGCAGAGCATTGTGAAATGGAGCCAAGACAGGCCCTTAGAGGACAATTATTTTGGTTTCCTTTTTTTTGCAAACCAATCTACCAGATCCAGGTCTCCTTCCTGCTCCAGTTAGGGGGTCTCTCTCCACTGAACTTCCCATACCCCGCTGTTTCTGGAATGGGTTCTATAGCACCCAAATTAACTTGGCAGAATATTTCTTGCTGTGGACTCAAGCATGCTTACCTGAGCTGACCAAACCCGTATGTGAATGTGCAGCTGAAGAGCTGCACATAGTTCATACTCCTGTAACAGGCTCTAACTATGTTGCAGTTTCATAGGTGATCAGATTTGATCCTAGGATAGGTTTGGCACTAGAATTTCTGAGTATGTCGTACGAGGCTTTTAGCACTCATCAGCTTGAAAGCATATTTCAAAGTGGTCAGAGGAGGAACTTCTCTGTCCCTCTCAAGCTCCTGTGAAAAAGTGCTTTTAGGCTCCTAACCCTGCTTCTTGCTTTCATTTCTGTCCTTTCCTGTTACATCAAGCTGGACCTGGATCAACCACTCATGAACGTGGCTTTAGTGTTCTTGTAGCAAGCCGCAGAAGAGATTAGGGAAGGCAGCAGAGGTTATTTTCATGTGAACATCTCACTTTTACGCTGGGATCTCCAGGAAAAAAAAAAAAAAAAGGAGGAGAGCTTACTTCTGCTGATGGGTGCTGATGTGACAGTCTGGCAGATACCTATTGCATATCACAGTCACTACGGGCTCTGTGTAGGCACACCAGCAGGACAGCTTGTGCAAAAGAAGGCTATCCTGTCAGCGTGTACTCTTGGGACATTTAGCATTTTTGCACAACAAAAAATACGCATGAGGCTTGACCACAAAGTTTTCTTGTCTCCGACCTCCAGGATCGTGCATGAGGGCAGGTGGTTTTGTCCAGAGTGGATGATTTTGCCACCTGGTGGCTTTTTTGTCCAGAATTCTACAGGTCTGCGTCATTCTGGTGTCAGCAAGACAGCTGAAGATCATACAGTAGCATAGATTTTTGACATGATTAATGTTCCTATTACTAATGTGCTTTATAGCTAGCATTTGAGAGAATGGGCTTCACAAACTGTTCTGCAGCCAGGGTTAACACTGCGGATACTGCACTTCACTGATCACAGAGAAAACCAAGCTATCTCAGCCTGAAAGACAACACAGGCTTCTGTCACCCTCAGAGCAGAAAAATGACCAGCATGATGTTCCAGAGTTGACATTTACCAGTTTGAACAGCAGGAGTCTTACTCTCTCCCAAGAGTACGGATGTTGGGGAGACCTGTGCGTCATTCTAAGAAGCGCCTCTTGCTGTCTTCACACTGGTACAGCTCCAACCATCAGAAGACTGTCATCTGGAGAAGAACGGTAAACTGTGAACTCAGCAGGCTAATCACTTACCAAATCACTTCTGGATAGAAGTGTGGCCAGTGTCATTTCTGCTCCTGCCTTCTTCAGTGTCCTGCACGATCGTCTCCAAGGAAAAGGACCTCCAAGGCTCCCCACCAGTTTTCGAGGCACAGTAGACCTGAGACAGGTGTCTAAAAACTGTGCTCGTCATCAGTGGGGCAGGGCCCACTAAGCAGGGAAAGAACTTAAGGAAAGCATTGTCTGCACTCATCCTTACGTTGGTTGTAATGTGCAAGAGAAAATGTCACGCTATGGGAATAAAATGGGACATGGCACACTCTTCCAGCACACATGGATATGTTTTCCATTGCTTTTTTGACAATTGGGAAACTAAATATGTTAGAGTCTTCCTGACTTCTTCTGTCCTGAACATTCACATGCCTGAGAATACCAGTGAAGATTGTCCAATCAATTTATTAGACAATTTTAAAAATACTAAAATAAAATTAGAATATTCTGAATAATGTGTTATTTAAGCATTTTTAGGACAATTACAGGCACTCCAGCTGCTTGTAATAACAATTTTTAAAGATGCAGATTTGCTATGCCAGTAAGTGGTGGTGGTACAGTCACACTGGCGGTTGAGAAGGATTTCTGAAGGGTACTAATTCCTTTTGACCACACACAAATGTGCTGTGTGGGAACAGAGCAAATGGGAAGCACACCTACTTCCAGTCTTGGAATAACTGAAAATCTTGTACTCTGGAGACTGCACTGGCTGTAGGAGAAGACAGTGTGCAGGAGAGGGCACCAGTAAAATACTGGAGTTGGTTATGCTTCAGGAGTGGGAACCTTTGCTTTGGAAACCATGGTAGTCACCAGCCACTTAGCTCCTTTCTTCTGCCTTGCAGTGCGCTCTTCCAGTCCTGGTCAGAGAGCTGTATCTCAGCTTTTCTAAAGAGAGATCATTTTACCTTCCTCCTTTTTCATAGCTTGCTTTTCTATTATTATTATTATTATTATTATTATTATTATTAGTTATTGCTCTTCATCAGTTCAGTGGCTTAAATGTTCATCCAACTTTTGTCCGGAGTTGATGTGTACTTCATGCATCTATGAGCCCTTTTATTGTACTCTGTTGATTCTGCTTTGCTTATTAACCCAGTCCAAGAGGAGAAAAGTTCGTGCAGGAAAAATGAAGAGCACATAAATTGTCTTCCGTTTAAAGAAACAAAATAATTGCTCCTTTATATTGTATGACATGGCAAGGACATGGACCTCGTCCTCTATCCCTCTGCAGTCTGGCCCGCATGTCATCTGCTAGCAACCAGGTTCCCAGCTCACGGGTGCATTCTGGGAGGGATTTCAGATTAGTTTCTTAACTGTTTGGAAAGAGAAGTCAGGGAAAATGGACTGAGAGGTCACTCAGGATGTTAGTAAGAAGAGATTACTGGTAAGAACAAACTTTTTCAGGTGTAAAAAACTCCTCCTGTCACTGCATGAGCCGCTGAGTGAAGAGCGTACCATAGTAGAAAGATGGCTGGTGAGCTACAGGAAGTTTGTTCTGGCCAAGAAGCCTACTCAGTGTTGATATTTTAAACTTTAAATGCTAAAGGCAAATACTAGCATCCTGAGTACAGGAGGGGGAGAATTTAAGCAGCCATTGACAGGAGACTAAGGTAAAGTTTTGCAGACACTGTCAAGTTTATTCTCTCCTTCTCTCCCAGGATGTGATGTTTTGAATGGACAACTTCAAGGAAGCCAAATTCCACAGCCTTGGGTGGAGATTTTACTACATGCAAACACTGGTGATCTAGTGTCTGGGCTTGGAGACAATGTTTAGGACTATCACTCTACACTGCTATAATGGTGTGAATGTTACATGGAGCACTGTCTGGAGAAACAAAAAGCCATACTGACTGAATCAATAGTCCCAGTTTTCTTTAAATAAATAAAATCTTTAGGTGAAAAGTAGATATTTGAGGCAGTCATAGGAACCCTTCAAGTTCGCTGCGGTCAAGGCTGTACAGGTGCACAGCAAGGTGTGTTGTTGCCATCTTTTGCTGCAATTGCAGTTTTTAACTGTATTTATCATGGCACGCCCTGAAATCATAGCAGGCTTTCTCACCTCCATCTCTGAACGTGCCTTACCGTCAGTGTTGATTTTCTGTGCACCTACCGAAATTAAACTGTAAACCATGATCACATCAGGGTGTAACCAAACGCTTTCATGAGCCTGGTGTTGTCAAGAGCTGGTTAACCTCAGCAGTATGTCCAAGGTGAGACAAGCATGTAAAAATGGAATGAGCTGCATGGCAGGAGAGTTACATGTGCATAAGCCACAAGTGACCACAGGTAATATCTGTTGTGTCAAAGCGCCAGAAGAATGAAAAAGAGTGGAACAGTATGGGCACAGGGAACTGCAGTACGGCACTGAGGAGCTACTAAAACCTGGCATGACGGGTTTGGACTTCGGCAGCAACCACTCCATATAATGAGACTCTCAGGACCCACTTTAAAAGGAAACCTGCATCCTGCTCGTACCAGCAGCTGGACAAGCAATCCTGGCGCTGAAGGACATGTATGTTCAGAGCGAAAAATTTTATTTGGAAGTATTTAAGCTAAAATGTAAGCCCTGCTTCATACTTTAAAACGTACAGTGAATTTTCTGAAAGGCTCGGAGGCTGTCTTCAGAGGAAGACTTCCTGGCATGTTAAGAGTTTTTCCTAGACACAGGAAATTTGAGTTCCAAAGGCGACATTTTCAGAACTCTTTGAATATATGGAAAACAAGGTTATAATGGAACTTCTCTGTAGCTTCATCATACCCTGTTGTTCTTTGAAACACTGAATATAGAGACATATGCACTCAAGTTAATAAGGTAAGACTATTAATCTTTCTGTTAACCAGCTGAACTGATTAATGAAGCAACATATTTTGCAATACAACATGCATTAACACAAGCAAGCGATGGAGGAGGATAGCACTCGGCTCTTGAGGAATTAGAGAAAGTCAGAGGAGGATGTGGCTGCCAGCAGCAGGAGGTCAGTCTACGCCAAAAGCAGCTCTGTGCGACTAGGATGAGCAAAGGCAAGATTTGTCACAAGAGTGGTACTGACTGCTAAGGCAAAACCAAAGCAAAGCAAATTCCAATCTTTCTTTAGCCTCTCAGCCCCCACTCCCATCATCTCTATCATTAGCCCTCCCTCTCTTCCTTCTGCTTCTTAGAAATATGTTGGAAGTAGGAGGAGCTGAAGCAGCAGGAAGGTGCGTAAAGGGCACGGGGAAAGCTCCATCAGACTTTACAGAGTGTGAATGAAAGTAATACATGGCCTTCTCCAAAGAAGGTGGCAGAATTGACTTACAGCCTGTAAGCAGAAAAACTACCCATTTTTCAGTAAAGAATGTATTTTACATAAATGCATATATTCATGCACGGAGGCAGAAATGTAGGTTAGTAGATTAGAGGAAAAAGCGTAATTAAGCAGTGCTTTCCCATTACAAAGTTATGTGGTGTTCCCTTCTGCATCAGTCAAAGGGGCTTCCCTAATGGATTTACTTTCCCTCCCTAAACGACATCCTCTCATGTTTTCTGTGAAGTTTTGATAGATAAAGTTTTCTGGGAAAGCACAAGTTTCTTTGTTTCTGGTATGAATTCTGCCTACAACTCTCATGGCTTCAATTCAGCAATAGGATTTGTTTAAGTGTCTTTTTTCATTACCACTCTGTTTTTAAGGGTGAGCTGTGGTAGCAGAACGGACAACATCAGAATTTAGGCTCCAGCAAAGCTGCAGTGCATCCTAACACCTCTCCCTGAAGGCAGGGTCAAAGCTAAAGCCAGGTCACACCAGTAGGACCCAGCACCATCCCTAAACTAGCGGTGTCTGCACAGAGGTCTATCCAACCTAAATTGCAGTCCCGAACAGGGTGGTCCCAAGCCCATCCCGACCAGCCGCGCTGAGGCCTGGGGCAGGTTGCTGCCCCCATGGCGTGAACCAGAGGGGTGGCCATCCTTTTTAAACCCAGGGCCACCAACTGCAGTGGGGAAGGCCCCACACGGCAGCTGGTGCGGGGCTGTGCTGCCATGCCGCCTCCTCTCACCCCGCACCTGCCACCCCACAGAACGCAGGCAGAGGTGCAACAGCCAGAGGGAAGGTGACCACGGAATGGGATGGCGAGGCAGACATTATGGGTTCCTCCCCTTCCCACACCAGGAACACGCGCTCCGCATCTTTTTTTTTCTTTTTTTTGTTTGTTTTAATTTTGTTGTATTTCCTACGCTGTGGGAGGGAGCCGCAGCCAAAAATAATGTTGCCAAGCCGAGGGGATTGGCACATTCTGCCTGGAGTCTGCAGCAGCAGCGGAGGCTTTAAATAGACGGAGCTCTGGCTGCAAGCTTCTCGTGGAGGGCTGGCAGCGTCACCCCAGCGAGGGGGGGTGCTGGCTGAGGGTGCAGGATGAGCTGCACCTCACCGCCCCCACGTCCACACACCATCCGTGTGCAGCTCCCCAGCCACCCCCAGCTCCCTGCTCACCCGCAGGACAGGATGATGGGCTACGATGGCTGGCAATGCAATCCATCCCCTGGAAATAATTCTGCAGTTATAAGAAACCTGTCATCAATAAAGCCGTCGTGGCCTGGCGGCAGTACGTGTGCATGTGGGGGAAAGCGTCTGCTCCAAGTGTTGCACGTGTGAATCGCCAAGTGTGGTGAGACCTAGCCCAGGGATGCGTTACTGGGGATGGCTCCGCTGCCGTGAAAACTGCACGGTGCTGTTATTTCATCACATGTTGACTGCTGGTGAATTTTCCAAGACAAAACAGATACGTGATTTCTCTCTCCTCATCCTTTCCCCAACCCAAAAATAATCCTGGTGGACAACTCTCACCGTCTCTAAGTAAACAAGAACCTCGAAGCCTGGCAAACCGAATAACCCTTCCTCCTTGGGTGACAGTGGCATGGGGCAGGCTGACAAGCAGGAACCTCCAGCTCCCCGTTTTGTAGCAGTGTGCGATAAAGCTGCCTCCTGCAACAGTGTGAGATGGAGGAGGGTTCCCAAAACAGCTCCTCTGAAGCCTGCACCCTGCAGAGCTCTTCGGGGGAACATCTCCCTCTGCCTAGTGCTTAGCATGCAAAGCAAGCAGTAACTCCTCCAAAGTTTCAGTGCTGAGCTGCCGACTATTCACTCCTTCTGATTAACTCCTTCTGTCTCCTTCTGCCTCTCAGCCCTTACTCCCTCAGCTCCCTTTATTTCTGTCTGACAGCAGCCACTGGTTATTTCCCTCTCACCAGGGGTGAGGGCCTCTCCCCGGCCTGCAGCCGCACTGCTGGGGCAGGGGCAGGGATAGGGCAGGGGCAAGGGCAGTGGCTGCCCGCCCCGGGGCGCGGCGGAGGGCACTGCGGGTGGGCGCTCCTGGCAGCATCTGCCCACACTGCGTTTTGCGGCCTCTCACTGTTTCTCCTCAGTACCCTCACTGCGGAGCAGTTCGGCTTGCCCCTCCTTGCTCTTTCAGAGTCCGCCTGCACACTGGAAGTCACTTTCTCCGCTCGCTAGCTTCATTTCTTAACTCCAGATCTGCTTCCTCCCTACAACCCCGATCTCCCAAATAGATGACCTCCAAAAATGGGTCAGCCTCTCCCTGTTCACCCGGTGTATGCACATTTCCTTGCCTCTTTTGTTGTTGTTGTTCTGAGCACAGTACAACTGGGTATTGCTCAGTCCTAAGAAAGAGCCGTACTTTCAGTCTAATCCCAATTGCAAACGTAGGATGAAGAAAAGAGCAGTTAATATGAATATATACTTAGAATACAGGAGACATATGTTGGCCATTTCCTCTCTGGCATCCCCGTGTTACTTTTACGGCGGACCGCAGCCCCGCATACCAGTGTCCCGAAGGACACTCCTTCGAGGTCAATGACACAAAACAGGTAGGGGAGCCTCTACCCTTCAAGGAGCCGACTGTATTTTTTTCTCACCCTCTCCGATGGACACGCAAACCAGTGAGAGAACAAGGAAATGTTCAGCCTCTTAGGTTTCATCAGCTGAAAAAAAAAAAAAAACCAAAACCACAAAAAACCACCCACAAAACCAAACCAAACCAAACTAAACCAAACCCACCCACCCTCCACTAGCTGCTTCATCTGCGTTAGGAAAGTTTCCACTCGCAATAGCAGCTGCAAAGTTGGCTGATCGATCGGCCGGTGTTTTTCGCTAAAATTCACGTATTTAAGCCCTAAACTATGAGGGCGCAGAACGTTCTGTCGCCGCCGCCGCCCTGCGCCCGACACCAGCCCACCCGAACAGACAGCAAACGGGCTCGGTCCGTCGCCGCCAAAGCCGAGCAGAGCCGGAGCGTCGGCAGCAGCGGAGCGGTGCTGAGCTTTTGTCTCCGCACGCTGCCTTCTTCCTTTCCCTCCTTCCGAACTTCAGGGCGCTCGCTCGGGGCTGTATTTGTAGACCTGGAGCCCACGGCTGTGTTTTTCCTTGTGCCTCCTCTGGCTTAGGCTTAAGTCACTGGCGGGGAAAATAAAAAGGGGGCAGGCAGGCGGGCAGGCAAACAGGAGGACAGACGGGGGAAAGAGCTGGCAGTCCCGCAGACGGGAGCCGGAGGGAGGCTGGGGCGGGCGGCCGG
>VZSC01016555.1:304256-384699 GCA_013398225.1 Steatornis caripensis | reverse complement strand
GAGTCTCCTTCTCTGGAGATATTCAAAACCCGCCTGGATGCATTCCTGTGCAACCTGCTCTAGGCTAACCTGCTTTAGCAGGGGGGTTGGACTAGATGATCTCTAGAGGTCCCTTCCAACCCCTACCATTCTATGATTCTATGATTCTATGAGCTGTGCTCTTTCTTTGCATGAGCAAACACATCTATGGATACTTTCTGCTTAACCGTAGCAGAGATGGGGCACAAAGAAGAAAGCAGTGGCCAGTCCAGTCTCATCCATGCAGGAGAAGCCTCAGTGGGGATCTTATCAACGTATCTAAATACTCAAAACAAGAGTGTAAAGAAGATGCAGCTGGGCTTTTTGCAGGACTAGAAACAATGAGCACAGACTGAAACACGGAGGTTCCTCCTCCTCCACCAGGAGACACCCTTCCATTGTGAGGATGACCGAGGCCTGGCACAAGTTGCCCAGAGAGATTATTGAGTCTTAATATCTCATCCTTGAAGATGGAGTCCTGAGCGACCATTTCTCAGTGACTCTGCTTCAGAAGGGGAGTTGGACCAGACGACCTCCAGAATTCCCTTCCAACCTCAACCATTCTGTGATTCTGAGCAGCTTTTTCCCATAGGAAATTGCAGCATAGTCTATTAATCCCACCCTGTTTAAGAATAGCCCTTTCCTGTGATAGTTAGCGGTGTACATTTAGATATGAAGAAGTGGAAGGTAAAATGCAGATCTGGATGTGCAGCTATGCTGAAGCACACAATCCTCCTATAACCATATAACAAAGCAAAGAGTTCCCCCAATTATGTGGAAAGACAGTTTTGTTCCTTCTTCACTTTCAGTTTTGTTCCTTCTGCAGCATATGCATATTAGAGGTCAAAATTTAAGTCACATGAATAAAACCCCGAAAGGTCTAGGTATGTGACATTCAGGTATGCTGCAAGAGGTAGGGAAGGGGAGTGAGATACAGTGGGGTTTATGAAAACCAGTTCCCAGAGGGGCTTAAATTAGATGTGCAATATAAAACAATTTAATATGGAACACGCTTTCTGTCTGTTTTGGAGACAAGCTGATCTGTCCAAGAGAGTTTTCTAGGCTTAACTGGTCACAGTTCCTGGTAAGAATAGAATGTTACAAACATCTACGAAACTTTGCAACTTGGAATAGAAACGCGTCACACATCTTAGAAGCTCCTTGGTTCATACACAGCAGTTAACATATGCTGCGTCCAAGGAGGCCAATGATCAAAAGGCTAAACAGTGTTTAGGAAGAGCAGTCATAGTTGATTTTTGTTTCATATCAGACTTTGAAAAATGGGGACTTCGTTGCAGATTTTATGAATAGTGGTGTTGTTATATGTCATTAATTAATTCTGATTTTCATGATGTTTTGTGTTTTTCCTTAAGCAACTGTTGGAGACTGAGGATTATACAATAATTATAACTATATAATTATAATTAATAAATAATCTATTAATAAAATTGTGATGATATAATCTCAGTTTTCATTAAGAAGAGAGCACCCCAAAAAATAATTACCTGTTTGTTCTCCGCTCCTGCACAGCCCCTCCAAAAATGTGCTCTCGTGGTGACTTAATGGTTTCGTATCAGATCTCATGGATTTAAACTAGTCTCATGCATTTGAAAGAGAGTGCTGAGCAATTTTTCTGCTGTCATGGGAAAGACAGATGAGAGGTATAGCAGACAGTGAACTAAGCTCTTCAGGACTGACAGAGGCGTAACATAGTTTCCTTTACTATTCAAAATCTTGGTTTCTTTTCACAGAAAGGAGTGGCTTTCTAAGACTAGTGAAAAACACTAGCCTCAGGAAAGGCGTCTTTGTCCCTTTGGGGCCTGTAGTCTTCCTCAGTGGTTCAACACTCCCTGTAGTTAAAGCTTTGAGTCTTTGTCCTTTAAGTGATGCTTTTAACAACCAAGATCCATAAGAAAATACACTTTCCTAAAATCAACAGCAAAGGCCCAATGAATGCCCAGCCTTCATCCACAGGGCCTAGGCAGGTCCATACTCTCTTCTGCAGATCTAGCAAAGGGAGCTTGTTTTACCCAGTGAAAATACTCTAGTTAAATATTAGGTTGTTTAAGATTTTGGGGAAAAAACATTATGTAACCAGACGTAGTCAGTCAAAATTACATGAAACAAATATCCTGACCAGATAAATAATTTGAAATGGCTTTCATGGAGCGTAACTAAGTGTAAGCACATTTATGTAATCTAGTAATAGAAAAAAAAAACAACCCATGCTTTGTGTTTGACAGCAATAACAACATTGTTGTACTACACTTTTAGTCAAAGTGAAGTCTAAAATCAGGATCAATTCTGTCATTTGAATCATCGCAAATATTTATGTCATGGTGCAGTTACATTTCTGCTTCAACTTATTGTTCGTATAGGGCAATAGCATGGCAGAAAAACTATGAAACTGTATTGGTCAATACTTACGAAGGCTTCATATGCTTCCAGCCAATTATCATTACTGAGACTGCTGTAAGGCATTTGAATTGGAGCCATGTTTAAGACAGTGTTATACACACTGGTGTTGCAATTACCCACCTATTGTGGGTGACCTTCTTTCATGTATTTCATCCATTATTTGCAAGGCATTTTTCTATCAGCCATGATTATTTTACTTTGTTGTTTGGATTTTACAGATGCGAAAAATAAGGAGTTATAGTTAGATACCTTGCTGCGGACTGGGAGAGAACAGAGGTCAGATTTCTGGGTTCTCAGTGCTTTGCCGTCCACAGCAATGAATGCACTGAATGTAGACTGAGGACACTGATAATGAACTGCAAAGTGAGGGAAGATAAGGTCATGTTTGATAAACATTTCATGGTACTGGTCATTGCAGAAGAAGAGATTAATTGCCTCAGGGTTAATTTAATCTTTTCGGGTTATATTCATTTAAGACAGCTCAGGTAATGATTTGTTTGGTAATTACTTGATTGCATAAGTATTGGGATCCTATAGCTGTAATTGCTACTAATGCATCATAAAAGGAGTTTTTTAATTATGCTTAGGAATATATCTGATTTTGAAATGACACTGACCTATCATTTATATAATTTAATTAATATTTAGATATCACATTGCCTAGATAGACAGTGTACTGTCTCTTCTGAGAAACAGAGATTTGCCAACATGAACAAATGAAATTCTCACAGTGCCTTTGAGAGACATTTTACAGGCAGAAAACCTAATTACCTGTAGATTGAATGACATGTCTACTGTGGTCAACTGATGACAGCCTACGGCCAATCTTCCCAATCCCTTTCATATTACAGACAGGTGAGGTATCAACCACAATGGTCTTGCACAACTGAGCTAGGTCGATATTACTGTTCCCTGTCACCATCCTCCAAAATCATAAGTTTGTATATCTATCATCTCACTCACAATCAGTCTTTCCTACCATGAAAGATGTTTAGGGAACATGTGTCATCCCGAGAGCCCCCTCAGAAGGTGAACACATGGCTGGTTATTCTGGTAGAACACATGGCTAGTTATAACCTCTGGTGAATGTAGCAGTGATTAACAGATGAGAGGTGGCAGCAGTAAACCTAGTTCAATTACAAACAGAACAGCATGTGAAACTGCAATCACTTTACAGCCCCAAACCTTATGAAAGCTCTCCCCACATCACATGTTTAATATGATTCTGATGTACATCAAAAAGGGAAAGATATTGAGGAATATGGTGGGGAAGGGTTTGGTAGCTTACAGAGAAAACCTTCTCGCTTTTTGTTTGGCCCCAGTATAAATACTTCTTGCCAAAAAAGTACATATTAAGGGCAGATTCTCAGTGAAACTAATCAGATAATACCAGCAAATAACCTGAATCCTTCCAATATTCAAAATGTAGACGTAACTGGAGAAGTCACTGTTAACTAATAGTTCTCAGTTTAAAAAATCATTCCATAGCCACTGAATAGATTTTAATAGTGTGAGTCAATCTCCAGGATCAGATGGGGTTAATCAATGCCCTTAATTCAGTTCTGAGGTTTAGATTATGATATTATCCAGCTCCCAGACTGTTTTACCTCATAATCACTTCATGTTTTGTTATTTCACAGATGTCAACTAACCAATTGTTTGAGCTTTTAAAAAGTATGTAGTTTCTAAAAATGCTTATTCAGCATAAGAAAATATGTTTCAGACCAGGCAAAAGCAGAACGAGGGGTCACGGATTAGATTTCTCAAGGAAGACAGAAGTGTGACATTATTGTGCCTGTTCCTCATGAACTCCTGCCAGGTAAATTTTAATTACCATGCAGATCTAAGCCAGACAATTTTATGTTCTGTAATTTTGCAGCGTAACAAAACATAATGAATATGGGATCTTAACCACTTTTAGCTGCATGTAGCATATTAAATAAGATAATCGGGATTTTTTTTAACTGTATCTGTGTGGGGTTCGGGTATGAGTTTTTTGTTTATCTGTTTGCTTTGCATTTAGGAAATAAAATGAAAGACCTCATCATGGAGTGTAATGTCTTTCTAACTTTAGGACTGAAAGCACTAGAAACTTCTGCCAGCTCCAGAGTTTAAAGTGGCTCTACTAACAGCGGCTCTCATCTTGTCACTCCCTGACCAGCGCTTTCCTAACCCCAAACAGCATATTCAAGAGGTAATCAGCACAACAAAATCTGACTACAATCATCACCTTAACACTAATCAACTGATATTAGAGTAAGTTTTAAAATCTACTGTTTTGTTACCAAGAATAGAAAATGCATTTATGTAGTGTTTATAGCATAGATTGTTGAGCTGGTGCTTAGGGAGCAACCAACGCAGCCAATGTAAGGGTCACAACTGAATTGACAAAAGCTATCCCCAGAAATATAAGATGGTACACAAAAAAAGAGAAAACAAAAGTCACAGTATCTTCTAATTGCAATCCAAAAAGCCTCACAGAAGCAGGGCAAGCACTAGCATGTCAACATCTGCTAGATGCCAATGGGACAACATCAACATGGAAATGAATTTGAGCTCTCATGGGCCCACTGGTACACTGCTGTTATCTTACTGACAGTAATAGTGTTTTATTAGCCAAATGCTTAAGTTTGTGTTGTCAGCATTATGCAGAATGAACTTGTGATACAATATACAGTCCACTATGCTTATGAGGCTGTTTTCAGCAATAAAACATTTTGAAATCTGAAGGAAACATTGAAGAAAGAGGAGGAGACAAGAGTTTTTGACAGCCAAACAACAGAAAAAGTAGTCCTGTATAGGTAACATACATGGACTTGAACAAGGGATGTTCTGAGTAACAGCAGTTCTGGTGGTACCAACATCACCTTTCCCTGAAAAAAGCATTGGTAACAGGAGTGGCGATATCCCTAAAAAGGCTCAGAGAAGAAACCTGAAAGCACATTTACAGAAGGTGAAGCGCCATTTCAAGTTTTAGCAAAATTATACCAAGATTTGAAAAATTTGCACAGCAGTCCGCATAACTGAACTGTCTATGAGCCATCTTATTAGTGTCTCGTTAATTGTGTCATGACGTGATTTTACACTGGAAATCAGGGCCTACAGGCAGCAGCTGAAAGAAGAGGAGTTGCTGAAAGAAGAGTCTTTAAACAGACAAAAAGGAATCTGTATGAGTTCCCTTATAAAAACATTTTTGTCCTCCTGTGTGTGGGATTGGTAGCATTTTTCCTGCAAGGGCGGTGAGCACACAGCTTGACAGCTGAAGATCAGTGATGAGCCGTAACAGCAATATTTGTGAACAGTTACTTCCATACTTCCATAACCATAGTTGCTATGAGATGGCGATGGTAGGCAAACACAGATATTATGTGGCTTTATCATAAATATCCATCAGGGCAGCAAAGCAGACTCCCTGGCAGAGAGAGGTACCGCTTCTGATCCATGCACCTCCAGTATTTGTTAGGCATGTGACTGTGGCAACACACTGCTAGAAGGATTATGCTACGCTGCTAATGCCTATGCACGTATTAGAGGAAATGGCACAACTAGTCATGGCGATGAAGATTTCAGGAAACTAACATCTTTTGAACTGAAGAAGCAGAGGAGCTTCTTCAGTTCAAAGAGGGGGGGATTCAAGAAGGAGGATTCACGGTTGCTGGTTCGTGCTACAGGTGACAGTGCTGCCTAGACCAAGGTGAAGATAACAAGCTGTTTGTTCTGCAGAAGTGCAACTGAAAGGTCATTTCATTCCTTATTACATAATTCTGCTAAGAGAAATCTTTGTGTTGGAACAACAGTTCAGACAGATCTGTTTATTTCCAACAACAAAACCTAAACCTTATTAAAACATGTTCTGGGTGTCATGTGTACCTTGCTTTGTGAAAGCTGAGTTTCTGAGAGTCTAATGCATTCTCGATTAATTTTTGTCAACAACCTGTTATTTAAAAAATTGGTTTTGAAATCCTTTTCCTAATTTGAAAGATGCTTGAATACCATCTGTGATCAGATACAGTTTGGTTATGTGATTGAAATGACCTGACGAGTGTTCCGTTATTACAGCTGCTCTGAATATTTTTGTTAGTCCTCTACCATTCAATGTTAAGCAGCCATTGCATAAGAGAGTTGTGTGAACATTTACTTTGCATTTTTGCCACACGGTTATCCTTTCCAAAGAACAAGCTGTGAATCAAGCTAAATATGGCTCCCACAAAATTTTTCGACCATTACCTTAGTTATTTGATGGAAGAGTTTCTTCTGAAGATACGCAGTACAGTACTGTCTGGACAGCCAAGCAATCTACACTTTCTTGGCTCCTCTGCACCGTAATACCCAAAACTCTGAGAATTTTGCGAGTAGGACTTTGCTGTTTGTTTAAACAGGTGGCCTCAATTGTAGCTATCCATGCATCTACATCAAACCTGAGTATAAAACGTAAGATTTCAAGCCAGGAGCCTCCAGACAACAGTCTGCTCTGGTCTGACATGCCCATTATGGAGGGATATATCACCTGTAAACTGACTTGGAGCTAGAACAACTTTCAAAAATAAAAAGTAAACCAAATACTGGTCAGGAATGAAGACAAGTTTTGGCATACATGTGCCACGCAGACTGAAACACAGCTGCATGACATAGGTATTAGCTTTCAGTCATTGTCACTGTTCACCTCTGGTTTCTTCTCAGCATTATGTGAGGCAAGTTTCTGCACTAGAAGAATTCCAACTGAACGGGGTCATAGGATGCTTTACGGATTTCCTATGTTTAATTTGCCAGCCAGATTTACTTAAAGGCAGGTTTATTACCCAGTCTATTGTTTAGACACTATGAAAATTCATCTCTAAGTTAAAAAAATTCACTAGCTCATACATTAAGCCAGTACTAACATAAGATAAGAAATCCATTTTTTAAGTGATTTTTAAGTGATCATCAACCTCACTTTTTTAGAAAAAACTCTACTGAAAAAGACTAATACACTTCAAACCCAAATATTTTTACCAATGGCTATTACATTGCATATGTATCCTAAGAATTCTGCAGACTGCATCAAAGTCTCATGTAATCTGTATGTATAATAAGCATAATAGCAAGAGCTCAATTTCTATGTTTTACCCAGTTGCAAATATAATACTGTGTTGCAAATGTTTAGTTTAGCCACAAGGACTCTTCAGCTCGTTTAATAGTACCATGTCATCAGGATGATTGCAATGGAACTTAAGTTTATCACGGAGTTTGCTTTGAAACGTACACATTAGGGAGGTTCACTTCTTTTTTTCAGAGAAGTGCACGGGGCTTAGTAGCTGTGTTAGCTCTTCTGTATCCTTAACATAGCCCAGGAAAAAGCCTCTTACTCTGGGGCCATTTTGCTAGATGTTATGTCATCATTCAAGAGGGAAATAACCCATCACATCTATCCATGGGTTCCCTTATGTTGATATAATTACACGGAAAAAAGAAATCAGCCCAGTGAAAATTTAAATCATTATACAAAAGGAAAAAAAGGCAGTAACATAAGGGGAAGACAGATGACAGGGTGATAGGATTTTACTGGAAGCAATAGCATAATCTGAACTGTAGCACTGTAACATTTCCTGCAACACTGAAAAATGTACCACAAATGGCCTCTTGGATGCCTCGGGGCAGAGGTCTGCTCTACCACTGTGAGTTAGGATGCTTACACACCTCAGAGGTCTTGCCGCCCCCAAATAGCCAACACCTTGAGCACAAAAAAGATGGCATGTCATTAGTTCAAATCCACCTGGGTTTTGTCTTATTCTGGAACCTTCTTTTTCTTGGTGTTGCCATTGTCTAGTTTAATATAAGGCAACCTTACCACCTGTGAGCATAGCTAAGTTTCTTCTGCTTCTGCTACCATGTTAGGCCCAACGACTGCTTCTTGGGTCATTTTAAAGTGGGGGAAATACTGGAAACACAGTGTGTCAGGATTATTTCAAGGAGACCTACTTGTATTCAGCACCACTAGGCCAAGATGCCTAATTTCAAGGTCTTTTAGCTAAATTTTAGCAACCGCAGTCAATTGAAGAAACATAACTAACATGCTATCAAATCAAAGGATATCCAGAGGCTCATGTTTTGTATTCAGGCATGCTGACACAGTCTAATGCGACAGGTTTTCCCCTTGGTGCCAACAGCAACTCATCAGGTTTAACAGTTACAAGCAGCACATACTGAATCAAAGGCAGAGGCATAATTACTAATGTCGCAAATATGCTTTTGAGTTTAAATTTTTTCAAAAATCACTCTTTTTCTTGAATGACACACAGTATCATGCAATCAATAGCTTTGCATTGGGTTCTTTGACAATAATCTGGTTTGGTTTCAACAAAAGTACAGAGGATGGAAGCAACAGAAATAGATTACTGGGCTGCTAGTACACCTTTTAAATATGAAGTAGATCTAGGCATTTAATCAACATGAGACTGTGCACGAGTATTACAGATGTAGAAGTCTTTCATTTAGCACATGGAATCTTACAAATCAATGCAAAAAAAACTCCTGTACATATGTATTCAGGTGCAGAAATGTGGCCTTGTGCACTATTAAAATAATTTAGACCTTTGGATCAGATCCAAGGCACTACAAATACTGGGACAAGATAAACTCCTAGAAATGTAATTAATTTGTAGCGCAATTGTGGATATTCCTGTTATTGTGCTAGCACATACAAACAACAACATTGGGTGGAGTTACTAAAAAAAAGGGAAAGATAAAAGAGCATAGTCTGAATAGACTGGCAAACTTACATATTTTTGTTTCTTTTTGGTCAGTAGAAGAAAAATTAGCCAACTCCTTTATTCATAATCACAGTGAATTTGGCTGAAACAATGTAATCTATATTCATTCACCTTGGCGAAAAGAGAAGCTAGAAAATTCCATGCAATCTTGCTAATGTATACATTTAACCATTCATATCCATGACTTGGCCCTTCCAACTTCCAGCAAAAATATAACACATGCATGCACTGGGTAAGATCCATGTTACAAAGCAATTTCAATTCTGAAAACATAGAAGACACTTAAGGTTCTCCCAAGTGGTTTTGTATCAACTAAGATGCTGAACCTCTAAATTTCACTTACTTCTCCGACTCACATAGGCTTTGTGGATGTGGACAGGGAAGGTTGTCAAGCTTTCAGTATCCCATTTCTTGGCACTCACAGGCTCCCTCTGCTCAACTGCCCGTGCACAGCTATATATTATAGAAATGTTAATTTGCAAGCACTGACACTTTATTTTGGTTGACAGGTCTGTGTTGGTGGCTTTTTTGCGTTCCTGAGAATGAGAATCACTGAGGCTGGCCAGCCCTTCTGGAAGTCTGTAGTCCCACCGTGGCTTGAGCAGTCAGCCACAGCTGGTTGCCCAGTCAGGTTCGAGTATCTCACAACCTCTCTGAGCAGCCTGGTCCAATGCTTGACCACTATCACAGTGACAAAGTTTTTCTTAGATTTAAAAGGAACTCTTATTTCAGTTTGTGCCCATTGCATTCTGTCTTTTCACTGCATACAACAGAACAGAATCTGGCTCCACCTTTTTTAGCCTCCCATCAGGTATTTGTGCACATCGATAAGATCCCCCTAAGCCTGCTCTTCTTGAGCCTGAAGTCCCAGGTCTCTCACCCGCTCCAAGTTCCAAGCCCTTCATCAGCTTAGTCACTTTCCAGTGGACTCACTCCAGTAAGTCCATGTCTCTCTTGTACTGGGTAGCCCAGCACTGGACACACCACCCAGATGTGTCTCACCAGTGCTAAGTACAGAGAACGGATCACCTCCATTGACCTGCTGCCTGATGCAGCCAAGGAGGCTGTTGGTCTTCTTTGCCACAAGGGCATATTGCTGGCTCACAGTCAAGTTGGTGTCCTATAGAACTCCCAGGGCCTTCTCTGACAAGCTGCTTTCCCGTTGCTCAGCCCCCAGCACATGCTGCTGCATGGGCTTGTTCCTCCCCAGGTGCAGGGTTTAGCACTTCCACTTGTTGATCTTCATAGAGTTCCTGTCAGCCCATTTCTCCAGCCTGATGAGGTCCTTCTGACGGGCAGCACAACCATCTGGTGTACCCAGCAATTTCTTCCACTTTTTCAACTAATTAACAGAATTGTGAAGATACTTGCTATTATCAATCTTTTCTTGTTATCACTGTCAGACACAGAATTAAAAAGTGAGACTAAATGGTGGATGTGAGAGCTTTAATAAAGACAATTATTAGAATAACTCTACTGTGAACACTTGAAACATTAGCTCTCAAGCCTCAAGAGAAATCCTTCTTTGATGAATCAGTGCTGTCAACATTTGATATTTTACTAGAAATCTTGTTTTTCTGCCACGTCTGTTAAGAACCTGTCACAACGTGCCAGCTTACTGTGACAGTCCAGTGGCTGGTACAACGTGCTGTGGCAACGGCAACCTTGGTTCAAATGTGACTTAGAGCAGGAGGGGAATGTGTGTTTTTATGCTTCCTTTTCAACAGCTTTTAAATTACATAACTTTGAATGCCCTTTCACCAGACTTTCCTCCATCATTAGGCACAGCACTGAAAACAGAAAGCAGATTCATAGACCAAAATTATTGCATGTTTGAAGGTAGACATGTTGGCCAAACAGAAGGCAATGAAAGATTTCCACGCCAGACTGCAATTGCCAAAAGAAGCGGGAATATTTTTCTGCCACCATAACATTTATGTCTGTCTTCTGCACACACTTCTCTGTCGTCAGTGCTGGTTTCGGTTGGGGGGTGCCTGGATGCGCCTCTTTCTCTGGAGATATTCAAAACCCACCTGGACATGTTCCTGTGCAACCTGCTCTAGGGGCACCTGGCTTTAGCAGGGGGGTTGGACTGGGTGATCTCCAGAGGGCCCTTCCAACCTCTGCCAGTCTGTGATTCTGTAACAGCAGTGGTCACCTCGTGGAGGAGGCCAGCATGGCCATGTGGAACATTGTCGCTGGTCTGAGCTAGGTGGTGTAGGAGACCAACAGACAAAAAAGATGTCTCAAAGGTACCTGCTTCTGCTTACCTGACATACATGACAGGCTGCTGGCATACGTGAAGTATTTACCAAGGGGCAAGTGCCCTTTCGTTATCAGAACAGAGAGAAACAGGGCAGCTTGCAAGGAAACTTGAGCAAGCTTGTTGCGATGCTAAACCAAGCACTGCCCCAAGCACAAAGGCTGAAAAGGCCGGTGTAAAGACCATGTAACCACCGTGTCAAACGAAACTAAGGTGACCACTGCACTGACAGGTCGAACTGCTAGTCAACAGACAATATAACCTGGTAGCGTGTCCCGCAAGAAGTGGAACCCTCGCCACCGTCACAACTTGCAAATCACAGATCAACGGGACGCCACAGACTCCAGAGGACCGATGGGATGCCGCAGACCTGTGGTGGTGACTATACTCTTGCTGTGCTCTGTAATGCTGCTGCTTTTCTCTACCTTCTCTCTACTTCCACTTGTACTCTATTGCTCACCCTTAGTGCTGTTTCTGGGGAACTACAATAAAGCTCTGGTGAACGGCGTTTGACCTCATTTGTGTCTTAGTCTCACATCTGGGAATATCACGAACTCCCGGTCTGGCAACCGGACCGGGACGTCACAGGTGGCAATGCCTGCACAGCTCTGCTAGAGGGGACAGAAAACATGAGATGCTGGGCCCATCCTTTGTAGCTTGCCAAGATTGTATAGTGGTTAGTGCTCTGTGTTGTGGCCGCAGTAACCTTGGTTCAAATCCGAGTCACGGCACAAGGAAGAGGGAACTGTTTTAGTCCTGTCTTTCAGAGGGTTGCTGCTGCAGACACAGCACTGGGGACATGACACCCACCCAAGCCCTTGCTCTGCAGTAACTGCTGAACAGGCTTCAGTGCCAGAACTACAGAAAAAGCAGACGGAGAGCAAAAGAGAGGAGGCAGTAGCTGTGCAAAAATGTTCATAAAGCTGACTGCTACGTGATGAGGTGGTTGACGCTCTTTGCACCATAGTTTTTTTGTCTCTTTTTGTGTGGTTTCAAGCAGTTCACACAGATGTTGTTGTGCTAAGGTTGTCCGGGACAAGATTTTTACTGACTTATCTATCAGTTTTTATAAGGTATCATCTATCTCCTTTCTCTCTCCCAGTGAAGATGGATTTCTCTCTGTGATCTGTCCCCAGGGATGACTCACCACAAAAGAGAATTCCAGAATTTTTCAGGAAAAAACAGCAAAGAAGGCGTGAAATATGTGTAAATAATTTATTTATTTTGAGGCTTTTTAGTATATTTGTTCCGAGAACAATGCATTTATGAGGCCAGTAATCAACAGCAGCAAATGGGAGACATCATGTCTAGATGTGCAATTTGATTAAGAGAAGCAAGACACTGCTGGAAATGCAGTGTCATTTTTGTGGGGAGAGGATGATGTGACTGGGAGGATTCCGCCAAGAGGTGGGAAAATGGTGTGACATCATTACCTGTTTATCTAAGCACCATTCCCTTGTCCCGCCTGCGCTGCCTGGTGGGTGTTGCTGTTTACTGGGGCGGGGCTGTTAGGGACAAGTGTTTTTCCGGTGGTAAAGAAGCTAGCTGAAAGGCACAAGGAAAGAAATTTTCAAGAAACACTCTCAAGTGCCTACAGATAGGCACTTTATATACTGATTGAACCACGCAGCAACACAGTTCTGATTTGTTATTAACAGGAGATGCTCAAAAATGAACTTCAGATCATATGACCAATCCTAATTTCATCGTTAGATAGCTATACAACTTGCGGACTGCAGTAAAAACTACCCATTTTGACCAACTGATTTCTGCATAGCTAAGCACACAGCCCAAATTCAAGTCAAAAGAAAAAGCAGGGGATGAAAAAGGAGAAGGCAACAAATATTTATGGGAAATGCCTGTATGTTTCTAACAGCTGAGGCTGAAATCGCAAATGTTTTCCTTACTGGAGATAGTGTATGTCCTTCTGAGGTCAAACCCTATTTAGGCATCCAGATACAGGCTTCCCAGCTCTTGGCAAACTTTCTCCAGGTGTCTGTACAGGGCTCAGTAAGGAGGCAAGACTATCTTGAAACTATTAAGAAGAAAAGGAATTGCTTTAAAAGCGGGATTCACATAAGTATGAAGACCATCGGGGAATATTTAATTCCATTAAACTCATCTCTCAGCAAACAAGAAATAGGAAGGACAATATGTTGAAACAAAGCAGTTCAATAGCTGGTGGCTCAACTTGGGATCTGTTTCCGGAATTTACACTTTTGTCTCTCTGGAAGGGTTCATGTTTCTTATATTCGGCCTTCTAGAGTTCTTTTGCAATTATTTTTCAGTCAAGTTCAGTTATTAGATAAAAAAACCTTCAAATTGTGTTTCTGAAGTGAATTTTCCACAATATGCTAGTTCTCTTACTGTTGCTTTAGCTAAATGATTCAGAATTTTCCTTCTCAAGTGTAATAGTAAAACACTAATTTACCCCATGTGGTTTTAATACAAATGCCTTCATGGTTATATCATGAAGAAGTTCTCTTCTCTGTGCCAGTACAAAGGTCAGTACACCCTCTTGCCTTAAGCTGCATGGTGAATAATAGCAACAGTGCAGGTCCCAGAATAAACACGTCCTACTATGCCAAATTTTACTAAAGAGTTTACATAGACCTGTCACCCCCAGACAAATTAGTGATACAGTCCTAGAAAGTAAAGAAAGAGTTTTGCTGTTCATATTAAAGAATGAAGAATTTTTTTTGCTTTTTTCCCCCAGGAGTCTAGAAGCACAAGATCTGAACTGTGAATGCAGGGACTCACAAGAAAGAAATTACCAGAAATGGTGCAGTGGATATGTTGCTGGCTCCATGTGCAACTCTCAGTTGCAAGAGGAACATAGGCACTGGTTTTGCAGCACAGAGACACTAATTATGTTAACATTACAGACTGTGTTATCAGAGAAAATTTTTCCTATGTTAGCATGGAATATCAAACCTATGCTCTCTTCTCAAAGATTTTTAAGACATTGTGTTCTGGGATCTCTTTGGGTGGAGGCTTCTTTGTGATGAAGAAGATATTCCTTTAAAAGGAATATCACAAAGCATCATCTTCTGAGTTACCTGCAGTATTTGGTGCAGAGAAAACATATACCACATTTCCTTTTAAGAGAGTGCATGAAACAGTTGTAAAACTTTTGAATGACTTTCACAAAGCTTTGTGAAAGAGATATTTATCATTTGTGTTTGAATCTAACTCAAAGAGCTGATTTTGCTTCTGTGAAATTCCAAATCGAGAGGACACATCTATAAAGTTTCTGGAATAAAAAATTGGGAATTTAGAATTCAAGGGATATAAAAACAGAGAGAAAGAAACTTTTTTGAAAAAGCAACAGAAAACATAATTTACATAGTTTTGGATGTTTGGTAGTTTTGTAGTTTTGTGCTGAACTCTTGATGAAGAAGTGAAACGAGGCCCTACTCAGTAGTTTGAAAGGTAGTGCAGAAAGTTGTCAGATTCAAACCTGAGCCAAAGCTTAACCCAAAGCGGTACAAGTTGAACGCTTCAAAAATTGACCACAGTCTTCACATGTGTTCCAGCACAGGTCTTTCCAGTGCTGTGAGTGACTGCTGGACCTTTACAAATGAGAAGCCACGCAGTCTTATTTGGAGAGAAGGATGTGCTTTCTTTTAAGAAACACCAAAGACAGATTATGAGGAAAGCTACAGAACTGCAGCATCAGACATTGTTTATGCAGTGATGTTTACACATCAGGCTCAGGAATCTGACCATCTGCCAAATTTTCCCCAATTAAATTACTACACATCCTGCAATAATACCCTGTAAACTCAGAGCTGAATTTCCAGAGGTAAAATCATCCTACCTGTGAAATGAATTCCTGGCATTCTTTGCTAAAGCAGAACCAGCTATTTAAGCTTTCAGGAGTTCTCTTTACCACAGAAGATCTCCTTTCAAAGAGTCTTCTTGACCAGATCCCTTTGAAAGGATTTCAGAGGGGACCTATAAAAGTTTTAATATGAGCTACACTCCTGTAAAGAGAATGAAAAACAGAATTAATTTGATTTGATGACTGCAGATTCAAAACAGCCACTGCTTTCTATCCTGCTCAACACCTGATATGAACATCAGACAGGATACAACCAACTCTGCTGCACTCCTGAAAGATGAAGAAAGTAGAACAGAAATCTGTGTCAGGTTCAATTAATATTTCAAAAGTTTTTCAAGTCTTTCTGTTCAAACATCTTAACATCTAGGTGTCTTTCTCCATAGCTTAAAAACTCTAGCAGTTTTAACCCTGATCAAAAGCTAATGTTAAAATAGAATAATAATAAATAAAACTCTTCCCAGGCACTGTTGATAGGTACATCATATTAGTTTCTGAGTCAAAATGCATTAGGCATTTGGGGGATATAGAGATGGAGACCTCTATGTCTTAAAATTTTTATGTTTTACGCAGAATGGCCCATGCAGGACAACACTGGCAGACACAAAAGGAAACAGAACAGTTGCAGAGAAACACATGCACTCTCTTTTCCTGTCTCATTTTTAAAATACTATTCTTCATTTCCCAGCAGATCAGCTTGCAGCGTAAAGGCAGAGAAGGCTGCTGAAGAGAACTCTTCTCTCTGGCCTTCAAAGCATTCTTAAACAAACAAAAAAATTCAGAGCTTCAGAAATACATAAACCTGGATCCTTGTTAGTATTTTGAGCCTATTAGTATTAGATCATGGTTTCCAACTGGAAAAGTGATATCTGGACATGTCTGCTAGAAATGAAGACTCACATATTTCAGAAATGTACAGGCAATTCTTTCTACAATTCAAGCTTCAAAACCAGTTCCATGATTATATCTTTGTGTTTCCTAGTCTGCAACCTTGTTATCCTTGGAAACTGTTTTGTACTAAAGTTTTTGTTTTATTTTTCCCTAATGAGATGGGAAAATTGACAAATATTTTCTCAGGAAACTGAAAGCTGGGAGCCACCTGCACTTGCATGTTTATACTGCAAAATGAAGTTGTGTTTTAATTTTGATTCTCCTGTGAGGAGAACAAGTAACTGCAGGGGGAATTGATAAGAAAGGTCTGATAATCTGCCTACACCCTTCTTGCTCTCAGTTTTTAGTAATAGCATTGAGCTAGCAATACAGATATCAATACCCTAAATAAACTAAAGCAAACAGAATGACCACTGTTTCCAGCTAACTCATTATAATTTTTTTTTAAAAGGACACTTTGAACTTGTCTAGTGTCTTATCAAAATTCTTTAAAATCATCAATGTGATGATAACTAGCAATAAGGTCATAAGGTGTTTCTATACTTCAGCTACAGATGAACACTAGATATAGAGAAGTCAGTTCCAGTCAGTTGAGGTCAAGCAGGGGTGAGCCTTGAGTATTTCGGCAGCCTCAGGGTGATGCGTGAGTAGAGCAGAGTCTCTGGCATCGCAATTTTTGGATTTCTGTTCTAGGACTTCATTCACTAGGATGCTTCTCAGAATATATGCACCTGTGATGAGTTAATTTGGTATATCTGGAGTTTATTAAATCTAACACAACAGATGACATTTCTGAGAGACTACGGCAGAGATGTAGTATGAAAGATGATCCTGGTCTCTTTTACGCTACTGCACGTTTCTAAATTGCTTTCTTTTGGGAAATCAGTCATATCCGTCTCATCAATTAGATCAAGAAGTCAAGAGCTAATTGCTCTGGTATGCTCCTATAAGGCTGAGTGGTATTTAGACAGGAAGCATGAGGCCAATCAGAGGAATACCCAAAGATATTTTAAAAAACACAACAGAAAGAGGTCTCATGGGAGAGGTGAGGGACATGATAAGATGCCAGGGGTCTACATCAAAACCGGGACACCTAAGCCTACACCCTCCAGAGGTGAGATGCCCTCTCTGCAGGCATACGGGGCTTTGGTTTTTCCTGATCACAGTGTGTAGGAAGTTTTGTTTCACTTTCTTACTGGGTAGGAGGGTAAGGAAAGTTCCTGCAGATTTGCAGATAGAAAAGGACCTGGCATTCATGCACTGCAAGAGCTGGGCCTGTTACCTGAAGCTTGAATCTATTTAAGCCTGGTGGAGATGTAATCCCTCACACAGAGGACTGATGTCCCATCAGATGCAACAGTGAGAGAAAAACAGCACTTGCTCTTGAATTAACTCCTTATCAAATTAAAGAACCAACTACCAGAAACTCTATCCAGGGGCATCCAAGTAGTCTGATAAACTCCACAATAATGATCTTTTATTAATATAGGTGTTACCAGCTATGTAATTTTGTTGCTAACATAATCTATTACACAAACTGCCAGTAGTTACCATAACTAATTTATAAAATCCACATGGTCATTTTAGAAGTCTTCATTCTGAGAATCTGAGCTCACGTCACTGAGGCAGGACAGTGAAGTTATACTCTGTTACTACCTACCACAACAGGAACCACTGGAAGCACTGACAAGTGATGGGTTCCTCTTGTCTTGTCACCAGCAAAGACCTTCTGCTAGCAGAAGTTCATGCCTAGGTAAGCACGATTTCCACATCTACCACTGTCATATTCCCAAGTAATTCAGGCTGATTGGTTTATTAGCATGAAAAACTAGCAAAGGTCCATACCAAACAGACTTCATGGCTCACTCCAGATCTTAAGGAGCTGCAATGAGTAAAAGTTACACGCTCGCTATGCCACTGGGTTTATCATAATATCCACCAACATTTAAATTAAAACAAAAATCACACTTGGCAACAGGATTACTGAACTAATACTCGTGGCACATACACTGTTAGCAAAACATTCTTGTAAAAGTTACAGAGCTTCTAGGTGCTTTCTCACCTTAGTCTTTTGTATGCAGTCTGTAGTTACATCTCTTCAAAAGTGCATCTTTCCCTGCCGTGACTCGGATTTGAACCGAGGTTGCTGCGGCCACAACGCAGAGTACTAACCACTATACGATCACGGCAAGCTATCGGAAAACCCTAAATGAAAGTGACAGTTTTTTCCCCAGTGCTCTCCAAAATTTTATGCAAATGGTGCCATCTACAGTTTACACTGAGTTTTAGCAGCAGCTGTTTCTAAACATTCCTACATGTTACTGTCTTCTCAAAATCACTTCCAGACGTACTTTTCCTTCCTCTTAACAACCCATGCTTATCAGGGTTGCATAAAAACAGGCTAAAGAGAGTTATAATAACCTTCTCCTGTCCCCCAAATCTTTTCAGAGGGAACAGTTTTTTTCCTATTTCATCAGTGGTGAGGAAGGCAAGGTCGTGACAGCAGAAAAGTCTGGCAGTGTGCTGTAGGGACAGATTTAGGCAAGCGAACAAAATCTACTTAATTGAAAACTGCATTGGCTGAGTTGAACCAGGTATGATTCATTCGAATGTAAGTGTTTGTATTGAGGGACATCCTCTTCCTTACCTCTGCGATAAACACAGAACGTAAAAACAGCTTTCCCAGAATTTGCATTATCTACTGTGGAAGGATTGTCAAATGCTACAGATGAAGTCTGAGGGGAGTGAGCACTTAGTTTCTATCAATCATCTAAGACCATCAATTAGTGTTATGCTGAAGGAACTGCTGAGAAGCACCTGCCCTTTGTCAGGTGTTCAGACACCCCCCTCCATCCCTGTCTTTCAGTTCTCATGTCACAGCTGTCTGGAATGCAGGTGTCAGCAGAATAAGCTGCTGAAACTTCTGGCAAGAAAAAAGGACTGGAAGAAGCAATCCCCTTTAGCACAGCCTGTGCATTACAGTGTGAGTGCCACCTGTAAAGCCATCACATATCTGCTGTCGGCCATAAGAAGTCACAGCACGGGAAGGCCTTTTTCCCTTTCCCTTACCAGACTCCAAGCCCTCTGACGTCTAAAGAAATCTCTGATGGGTTGAACAGTGACTGCCACTTCTGGGTGAATGCTTTGATGTGGTAAGTCCTACGATACTCCCCAGTGCTCCAAGGACCTTGCTTTAACAGGACAAAGAAACTGGCCACCAGTATTTAACATCCACTATCAGGACAGTGTACCAAATGTTCTTCAGTATTGCAAATTTCCTTTTTTTTTTTTCTTTTGGAAAATATATTCATTGAAAAGCGTGGAAAACTGTAGTTCAGAAAGAAGGCAGATAAGGGATGAAGTCAGCTCAAAAGGTCGTAACATTGAACAGGACATTACCATCACCTAGTCACCTGCATGTAAGTGTGAGTGCATTTGGAAGTTAGCATTGCTCAGCATCGTGCACATGTGGGCAGGTGAAACAGACTTGGAACAAAAATGATTCAGTAGTAACTTCTCTGAAGTTTCTTGGTATTGTAGACCTGTGGAAGCAGAGCTCTTAGAATATTTACTTCAGTTCAATACTCAGGACCTTAAATAACCTAATATTTTTTTTTTTATTTTGGGTCTTGTTACTACTGGTTACCTGTCCTGAAGTAACAACAGCAACTTCAGTTTTGTTAGCATTCCTCAGAACATCCAAATTTCCCCTAAAGACAGAAGTCTAGTAAATGTTATAGACACAGGTTTCTGTCCAAGGCATCCCCCTTTGAAGTAAGGGGATTAAGTTAAAATTACTGCAGGAATCCCTGAGGTGCTTTATAGCATGATACTCAGGAGATGAAGGAGATTTTAAACATGGTTTGTTTTACTAATCATCAATAAAATGTTTGCAGCTGTGACGAGCCAGGGTCCTTGCAAGCTCTGTAACACGCATTATTCTACTACACAATGTGCCCTCCCATAGGAGGCATAGAGGTGCCTTATTTTTTACAGCAGCAGAAGAGGTTTGCTAGATTCTCATCAAAAATTTTAACGTTATTGTTTTAAACCCGGGTCTCAGAGAACAAATAAAACACTTCTAATTCCATCTTGTTGTACACAGCTTAGAATGTCATCTGATGCATTTTTTGCTAAGTTGAAGTCACTTGATATACAGCTTTTATTTCAGACCTATATATACATGAGAATAAAATACCAGTTATAATGAATAAATGTCATCAATCACATCCGTAGTCCTTTGGAGCTTAAGATCAGTCCAGAAATCTTTGAGATTATATAACAAGCAGTAATCACTGGGTAAGAAAGGATCATTTCATTAATTGTACTATGCTGGTACTACTTTCCACTCCATCTCTATGCATCTTGCCATTGTTTGCATGTATTTATTTTTTTAATCATTTCTATTAGTAAAATGTTATTAGTGTTTCTTTTTTTTTCCCAGGGGAAGGTTGGTTCCCATGAGCATGCCTTGTGCAGTTCTTGCACATTTCACGTGGTTCTCTGCCCCTGAGCCCAGCCTTGCTACCTTTACTTGGGCTCAGAAAACAGCTATGAATTTTTCACCCGCATAACTGAGAATACATTCTAAATAGTTGCAGTTCCTTTTTTTTAAAAATTAATTTTTTATTGCATGTGGTTTTTGTCTAAAAATAATAATCTTGCAAAACAGCAACTTTTTCTGTTAAGACGTCCATTTTGGACAGAACATTTCTCTTGTTTAGGATTGAACCTCTGGTCCAAAGGAAAAAAATAATCAGAAGACACTCCCCTCGCCCCCAAACAGCCAAGTTCATAGGCAGGTCTGGAACAAGAATGATTTGAAGTGGATGCAAATAGCATTTCTCTCTCTCTGTCTCTCTCTCTCTCTCTGTCTCTGTCTCTGTCTCTCTCTCTCTCTCATTTCCCAAGGGGATTCTTTACTGAACAGATTATTAATTAATGTAAGGTGAATCTCTCCTAGTGTTTCTAGTCCGAACTCTTCCATCGACTGTTAGCATAAGCAAGCATTTAATGGGACTAGCCTCNTCTCTGTCTCTGTCTCTCTCTCTCTCTCATTTCCCAAGGGGATTCTTTACTGAACAGATTATTAATTAATGTAAGGTGAATGTCTCCTAGTGTTTCTAGTCCGAACTCTTCCATCGACTGTTAGCATAAGCAAGCATTTAATGGGACTAGCCTCTAGGCTCCTCACCTGTGTTTTACCTGAGTGCCCGGCATCAGGCCGCAGAGTTTATGCTTTTTGCCTCTGTAGTGAATTAGCTGTGCAAGGTTAACACTTGATAGAAAAGCCTGAGACAGGCATGCCCTCTCCACACCCAGAGCCAAGCAGCCCAAGACATCCACATAGGAAACAGCACACCCTGATGAGGTCTCTCCTCTGCCTATCTCTATTACATATCTGGGTTTCTCAGTCTATCTCTCGTAGATACACAGAAACACACCGGAAAGGATGTGTTTCTTCTAATCTCAAAGGTCAGAGAAACTTTATTTTGAGTGACAATCTTAATCTCCAAGACCATTAGAGTAACTTTGTGCAGTTCAAATGTCCATCCTAACCACATGATAGAGATGACTTGGGTGCTAGGTCAAAGCCCCAAATTGACTTAATATTCTCTTTAAACCGCTTAGTTTAAATTGTCACCAGTTTGCAGCACGATATTGAATAAACACTTTAAAATGTTTATTGCCATTTGTACAGTCGACACTTGTCATAGCAAGACATTTTGGGATGTACAAGTGAAAAAGTCTCTTTTAGTACTGTTTTTTACTATTAGAAACAGAACTTTACTGGCATTTTCTGTGTTTGGTGTTTTGGTCATGGATGCCTTCAGGAAAGAAAGCTTGTCCCCACACACGTGTTACATGGATCATTTGTCTCAGTTAAAATAAAACAATTAATTATAGGCTGACAAAACTTGGCTTTAAGCTCCTTGCTGTTAAAAATATAAAGGATTAAAGAGTTTTTGATGCAGCAATGATTAGGATGGTCAATGAAAGTTAGCATTCATGGAGGCACAATGATCACCCAGATCAGAGAAGCTGCTTTGAAGAAATAATGCAGAACTGGAGTTCTGATGTTGTCTAGACAGCAACACCCGCCACCCTTGTAGGGGAAGGTGGATGCCATTGGATATTGCCTTGTTAAATTCCGTTGCAGAGGTAACTTACCCAATATTTACAGTTCCAGTCCTCTCTGATTGTATTTTTAATGAACAGGAAAGAAGCAGACAGATGAATTTATTTTTAAAAATTTCAAACCATTCAGGCTAGCATCTGGGTGCCTTCTCTGCTCCCTTGGACTTGTGTCACCATTTGCACAGCCTAAAGTCCTGGTGTGATGCACACAGACAATTCTGATTAGGCAGTATTTCACAATTGCAAGGCATAGTTTTTTACTGCAACATACATGCAGGGCATTCAGTCTTTGCTGAAATGATCGCTGACTGCATTTGGTTCAATGTCATCACCGCTCTGTGTGGGTGTATCAGCTGTGCGGACTGAGAGCCACCTGACTTCCCAAAGGCAAGGTGTGCTGCCCTTCTCTGACCTGCAAGGAACATTCCCCTCCTGCTCGTCTGCAGCAGCCTTGCACAGCCCTTTGTATTGCATGAGTTGAGTCACTCAGCAAATCTCCCACCTCCTGCCTTGCAGGAGCAGCTTTGACCAGAGTTCGGCTTTCACCTCCCAATAAAGAGTGAACATTAAAGCCATCAGAGGGTGTACAGGGAAGAAGAGGGAATGTAATGTATAGCTCCAGGAAAGCATGAACCTACCCCTCTTTCTGCTTAAAGGGCTGTCATCTCACTGAGCCTTTAGCACAGAGACAGGGTACACTGAGGCAGCTTAGACTTTCACTATAACAGGATTATAGAGAAATCAGAGTTTTCTGTGTTGGCTACATGTTTGCTATTTGGCTATGCTACCTGTAAGGCAGATTCTGCACTGAACTTCACTTTAATCTGTGTATAGAAGGAAAATACAATTAAAGCCCATTAGAAGCAAAGCCAGGGCTGGAAAGGCTCTTTAGCAATTCATTAGACAGCTCTGTTAGCAAAAAGTAGTTTTTTCTCTTCTTCTGTTAATGTTATTTCTATTAATATTGCAACCACTCTTATTTTCCATGTGATCTCCTACCAAAGATTCTTAGTCCAGAAAAGTCACCTTGGGATTCCTGTTTTCCTTTGAATTGAAATGCAACCACGCTACGATGATTTTCTTTTGCCCTGTGCGCCCTCATAATCAGTCATGAATAACTATGCAAATGTCTAGTATTTTCCCTTAGTGTTCTTCACGAACAAATTGCTCCCTGTCCTAAGGATTTTGTTCTTCTTTTCTGTTGCTCCTTTCCCTTCCTGCAGCTTTCACGTTTCTTTCTGGTAGCCAGAGGCCTAGAGTGAATGCAACCCTTCAGGCCGCCTTCTGCCAGAACTCTGTCTGCTTACAGCAACAGCAAAATCTCAAAGCTAACATGGCCACATCTGCAACCATGCATGTTTAAATATAGATATTTATAGCACAAAGGAAGCAAATGACATAGCTAAAATCTTCAAAGTAACAAAATCCCATACCATCAGCATTACTTCTAACCGATCACAGTTGTGTAATAGGTCTTACAACACAACTCCTGTGTCAATGAAGAGAAAATTGTAGTCAGCTGGCATTCACTCTGCTTTGCACAATCTTCAGCCACTGAAGCACTCAAGTCAGCTTTCAAACAAAGTAGCTGCATCTCCGCTCCCAAAGTGCAAACTTCCAAATCTATATAGTAGATATATAGTCTACAGAGTCTATATTTCCTACCCTGTTATCCAATGTTTCTGGTATGTAGACAAAACCTGCACTGGCATTTCATTCTGCCAGTTTGTGGTACAAGTGAACATGTCATCTGTTGTTCCTTTATTTTGTAATTTTTATCCTCTTGCAAAATTCTTCATCTCAGTGAGCATTAATGCATATTACATTCCTACAGTTGAAGATGCTTATGGGTTGGATTTTTTTCTGAAATGGTTCTTGCTCTTCAAAATTTTTGCATGCTATTCAAGTAGAACATGGAAATCAAACTGGATAATCAAAATGAACATTGTGGCTTACCTGAAGTGGAGCATGAACTAGCACTGATCTCTCCCTAATTTAGTTCCTGAATCTGTAAGCTCTCCTCAAGGGTGCAGAGCTAATGTCCTGGGAGGGGAAGGAAATTTCCCTGTGCCTCCAAAAACAGATCAAGAATAGGAAAGGTCTCAAGATGTTCTGTAAGTGTCAAACACGTGTTCTTAACTATAAACAGCATGTGTGCACAACTTCCCATTTAACGTTCTGCTGTTAGTGAATTAGTTGAGGTGTATCAAAGAGAAGGATTTTGTATACATGCTGTTCCTCACAGTTTTTTTTTTGTAACTGTAACACAAAAAGTACACTTTCACCTAAAGCCAGGAGACTACCATGAGTGTCCCAAACAGTTGCAAACCACAGGACTGGGAGGATGGCTGTTAGGCAGTTTTGTAGTTTGTTCAGGACCCTGTTCTCTCTTTGATGAAGAAAAGAGGAAATACCTTTTTAAAAGCCAGGATTTGCCAGTCCTTGCCACTATGCTGCATTTTAACTTGTTCCTGATGCTCATTTCAGCTTTTTACATGGCAGAGTTTTCAGCGCACTTACTGTTGCATGGTAGGCGTGTCTGCAGAAAACACCCTTTTGCAAAGAGATAAACTACATCTCACATTCACCTCAGTGACTTGTAAACATTGAAGGTTAGCTGAAACTCTGTACAAGGAGATAATAATAAGCAGTCAAACTAACAAAACTGTGCTAGAGTCTGATAATTTTTTAACACGTTAACTGTTGTTAGACCAAACATGTTTTGATAGCACTTTTCACCTACACCTTCGTTAACAAAGCAGGTATTTGATCAGTCTGTGTTTATTGTGAGTGCTTTCTAGAAGCACCAAAAAAAGCGTTAAGGAGATAAAACATGAGCCTTGATGTCCTCCTGTGAGAGCAGAACTGACACGGTTCATACCCTCCTGGCAGTCTGGGAGGTCATGCCTTTGGCTCTTAAATCCCAAGAGCTATTCCAATGACAAGCTTCACAAGCTTTGAGATGTGCTGATCAATATAGCTCTTATCTCCCCACGCCTCATCAAAGGAGGGTGAGCATTATCCTCCACACACCTTTCTTATAGAGCAATTTGCCTTATGTTTCCACAAGTGGAAGGGATGGAGCCACAGGGTTCATGCAGCTTCAGCTGTAAGCAGTGGTACATCTTAGCTTGCCAGACTTTCAGGGCATCATCAGAGCTGAGGATCAGCACACAGCACCCCCAAGACTTGAAGGTATATCCATCTCATAAATCTTTTTGTTATTATGAGCAGGACTGCTTTATATTTCTTTCACCATGAGCCACAAGGAAATCTGTTTGTGACTTTTGTGAGGAGGGTAGGATACAGTGGGCCGCAGGATACTGCTGAAGTAAATTATCCTGCAATCTGTATGGGAGGGGTTCCAGCCTAAATTTACAGGCTCAGCTGGATTTTAGCTTGTGGTGCCACACAGTCCAGCTACTCTGAACTGAAAGCAGCACTGACTGTGCGTGGAGTGGGTGCTGCCTGCCAGGCGAGGCAGCGCTGGGAGCAGAACCAAGGCAGCCTGCAGCTCTAGTCACATCATCGGAAAACTGTAGCTGCTGGTTCTGCTACAGGCCACAGAGTATGAAAGTGATAACATTACAGCAGAAGACAGGAAGCACCAAAACTGAAGGCTGGCTAAGGAGGGAAAACCAAAACATCATGAGGGAAAACACAAGTAAGTAAGTAAGTTGTTAGAAATGAAAGCCTAATTCAAGCAGAATACCCACTCCAGAAACTGGAACACAGTGGGATGCTTTTTTCAGGGAGAGGATGTCCCCGCTTTTCAGACCTTCCCCTTTGGTTAGATAATAACTACCTTTTAGACTGCAAATTCTTTATCATACCTGCACATCGCTATAGGGGCATTCATCTTAAACTTACAGAAAATACGCATTTTCTGAAGTTACGAGACAAACTAATTCCTAAGGCTCAAGTTTGTTGATGAAAATCAGCTCCTGTTACCGTCAAGGAGCATGGAGTAGTTGCCTTGACTCCTCTGCCTTTTCCAAGTCTCAGAGAATGTGAATTCACGCATTACTACTCACTCTCTAGTATCCCCTCTCCCCATTACTCTTTCTCCATCAGCCTAATTATTTCATGTACTTACTTCATCCTGTAAACCAGTATATATTCAGAGGTTTACTCAAAAGAATACTGTCTGTAAGGAAGCATGTTCACATTATTGTATCAATTTACCTCACTTCATCATTGCAGCAGATTTACATAGAGTTAATTTGCTTGTGCATATGTATCCAAATGGGACTGATGGATGTAGGACGTATGACACAGCTGAAGAGCAGGATGTTAAGCCTAGGTCCTGTATTAGACTCTGGCAAATAGATGAACAAAAGGGTGCTGAAAACAGGATAAAAAGACCTTTTTTTGTTGTTGTTGAAAGTCTGGTCAATAATGATGCAAATTGCTAGGGTAGATGGGTGAAATCTTGCTTGGTCTGACTATGATCAACTTGTCTGAATCTCAGGTCATGTGTCCATGATACGCAGCTGTGTAATCCTTATGGCTGGATGAGCACCATGGCCATAGGCTGCAAAGCATCTGTGTGCTCTTCAAATTAGCCCCAAAACATTGATACCTGACTTGGTGGATCAGGTATTTGTCTCCTCCTTGAGCCAGCACAAACAAGCTGATGCCTCAACTCTGCATTGCATGCTGTGACGAACTTGAGAAAACTGTATTTCGCTTTCAGCCTGGATCCTAAGGAAGATTTCATTGCTGGGTGGTCCAGCAGCACACAAGTCCAGCACTGTATCTCCAGAACCACACGTCAACAGCAGTGCTGTGGTCTGTGTACCATGGCATTGCCAAGAACAGGGACAAGAGACAGCTGTTTCTGGTTACCCTCACCTGCAGGAACTCAGCATTCTAACAGAAATGGGGTTAAAAGATTAGAGAATAGGTTCTCAAGCCCTGTAGCAGCACAGATCTCCCTGACTTTTTGCCTTACTTAAATATGAAGTTGTGTTATTTTCAACTACAGCAGAGGTCCCTTACTGACTTCTGCTTGATAAATCAGGACTTCAAAGAAGAGAAGAAGAAAGCACACTGTTCGTTCACCAGACAGACTGTGCCTCACCAACAGAGTTGATTTCTGAAAGCTAATGTCTTTTTCACATGTAGGCATGTTCCAGATTCATTTGTTTTTACTATAGTCTGCAAAGATACCGCCTATTTCCCCTTCTCCATTACAGCAGCGTGTATAATAGCGGTGAGTTCACCATCTTCTCTTCTGGATGCCATTTTTGTAGCAAGGAAGGAGATCAAGTCCGCATGACGTAAACTGCCACAGAACCATCAGCAAGACAGCACCATCAAGACAAAACCAAAGCAAGTCCTTGCACATTTAATCAGACTTTTCATACCTTTTTTTTAATATATATTTCACCCTAAGTTATACTCCCTAAAAGATTGCTGTATGTATGCAAAGGTAATCAATCATGAAGGAGTTTAATTTCATTTTAGATGGCAATAACACACACTAATCAGTTTATTAAACATATACTGCATTGCTGCAGGGAATGTGACCGCTAGCAAAGTATGAGCACTCACATAGTTATTCAGACCATTATGGAGAAGTTGCTTCTTGAAAATCTTATCCTTCCTTCTTGGAAACATGGCCAAAGCCAAGCATTCAAAAAAGTCGCCAAATTACATAACACAAATCACAGAACTGGTTCTGAAATTCAGTTATTATTTTTGTTATTTGTATTAAATGTTCTATAAAATAGTCTTTTAAGTAAGATTTCAAGGTCACATATATTCATGTCCTTCTCCTATTTCTGCTGTAGGACTGGAGGCAAAAGACATCATTTGGAAAATAAATTCACAGTGGCCTGGGTCACATACAGAATTGAATTGTGCCATAAATCAGCCCCCCAAACCAGCAATTTTTACTTTTAGTAGTTGAGTTTAGTTCAGTAAGGATCAGACAATAATTCTTTTCACTTAACACAAGGATTGGGGTTTTTTTTGCTCACTATATAATTTGTACTGCTCTGCAGATGAAAAATAAAATAAAACACACAGCTTGCAGTATTATTGAAAATGCTAGTTACCATGCCAAAGAATGATCGAATAAAGTTCTTTGGAGTTGCTTATTATTCTTGCCGTCCTTTACTGACTAAAATAAACCCCACACTTTTCAGTTCTAAAACATAAAGTGTCTGTTCGCTCTTTAAAGCATCTTATGTTATTTCTGTTCACAGAGTGTCAAGTTCTCGTATCTGAGCTTCCTCGTCTCTCAAAAAGCCATCAAAATTTATTTTCACATAACATATCCTGGAAGTTTACTTATGTGACATTCAACTTTGAACATTTAAGCTAGTTTTTAATGTTGTTTTAAGATCAAACAAGGTTTACCCAATCAGGTCTAGATATAGAGGATTTATCTGCAACTACGCTATGCTGTTCCTTTAATACCTTTCAGCAACATAAGTGCTTACGTCCTAATAGGTTTTTAGCTTAAGATCTAATCATCCACTCTTGAATTAAGATGCTTGAATGAAGCCAACTCATTTGGAACTAAGCACTTTAATGTCAACAGAGACATATGGTATTGAGACTGAATTACAAAGGATCTCTTCTGAGCCATCTATTACGGAAGCAAAACTAAGACCCCAGCATTATTATTAGTTTACTCATTTATTTGCTAGCAAATAATTGAGAGTAAGATCTTCTTAAGAAAGTGGAAATGGTCTAATAATTGCAATCTCGTGGTATAGTACATTCCCATATGCACTGATTAAATCTCCTCCATCCATACTTTATGGCTCTACATTCACCTGTAAAATCTGCTTTTGAAACTGAAAGAAAAAAAAATGCAGTGCAACAAGTCGAACCTAGTGATTAAAATCCAAAATTATCATCACTAGCGTCAAGTCCTCTAACATTTATTAAGAACTCTAGACATTTCTTTGCCCTGAATTGCTCATATCTTGTTCTCTGACAAAATACTCCTTTTAAAAAGGTGTTTATGACAAAATCTATGGCAATAAATAACACTGTCCATCATAAATAACACTGTCCATCAATTATAAAGCTAAGAGTAGAGGCATCCTCTTGTTCTGAAAGTGTTCCACTCTCCCTAGTCTCAGCATGCTGCTGCGAAAAACATGCTAGCCTCCTCTCCTGCAGTATCAGTAGAAAAAACTGAAGTGGACACCCTTCCACATTTTTTGTTTCTTGAACAAAAAGAGCACGCCAAAAAAAAAAAAAACCAAATCCCAAGGTGAACCTGACACTACATTTTCTGAGACAGTCCTTTTACATAGATAGTTGTGAAGACAATAAATTCAACCCATCAGCTTCTAAATCCTTATGACCATGTAAGGTTATTGCTGCAAAGAAGTTGTGTTTAAACTTCATCGTGCGGCTGAGATAAAACACAAGGTTTTGTTATAACACTATGGACAGCTTCTGCTTGCAGTTGTAAGGTAGATATGGTTACACTATAAGGTTGTATTATCTTTTTAAGCCATGCATTACTAAGGGCTTCAGCATACAGTGGTTGTCTCTCTGAAGTAATTACTATCTATCACATAAATGCATTTCTACTCCTGGCTCAGTAAAACTGTAACATGGGCTGTCATTAAAGTCCAAGTGCATTCCCACTTCAAAGGTACCCATGGTCCAAAACGCAGAACTGCCTCCTCGGTACCATCTGGCAAACATGATTATACAGGTGAAAAGATGCAATGCAGTTCCAACAGGAACACCAGCCACTCCGACGTAAAGGGTTGGACATGATTTTCCTTCCTCTCAGCAGACTCTACAGATGAACCATGTGAATTGAATATCCCAATCATACATTAGATATTTTTTCGGAAGACTTTTCAGCTTTGCAAGTTTAAGAGACCTCCTGCCTTTCTGATTGTAGAGAACTTCCTATGAAAGCTTGTTGACATGGACAGAATTGCTTAAAATCCACTTTATTTTTGCAAAATATTACACAGAAGTGTACTCTTTTACTAATAGCTGTAGACCTCCATTTGTGATGTTGGAATCCATGTTATTAACTACCTGGGAAGAAGAAAAAGCAGTTTAAAAGTCACATTAACTCCAAAAAGCTCTTGAAAGCAGAACTTTCCCATTAAAAACTGTTGCAAAGTAGAAAGGTTCATGTCATTGTGTAAGTGCAGCCATTATGAAAGAAACTTTAAGACTGCATTATAGTACCACACAGATTAGTAAAGTCCACCTGAAAAACTCACTTTGTATTTCTCCCCATGCACACATAGTTTTGGTTTTGATTTGGCTTGATTGTTTTGGTTTGGTTTGGCTTACTTTTTATCTTTTCCAAAGTATGTATTTAACGTGGATCGTGAGCCGTCAGCTAAGTATCACTGAGGTCACAGCGGGGGCCTGGCTGCAATTAGATGCTGCCCGAGCCAGACCACAAAGCCAGGTCCTGTGCTCGGTTTGTATTCCATGTAAGTAGCAGACAGACATCCCACGGGGAAATGCGGCCTTTGCCATGTGTGCAAGGAAGAGCCTATTCTTTAGCCAGGAGAGGGGCGAGGGATGCAGCACGTAGGGAGAGGAGAGGGAGCTTGTTTTTCTGAATCTCTCTTCCACAAAGAACTTGGGGAATTTTGAGTAGCTTCAGCCAGAAGCACTCGTTTTTCATTTTGATCTCTGTCTTGTATAGGTAGATTACAACACTGAGGTCTATTGTGCCTAGCATGACTAAAATTTTAAAATGAACCATGGAGACAGCTGACATTGAGAGCAATTTCTTCCCCGGTGGCAAACTATATTAGTCACTTTCCAAAGTTTTTCTTCCAAGGACCAGAAACAAAATTTTTACTGAATGAAAGCAATATGAACAACATGATTCTATGAATTCTGATCCAACTCTATTCTGTTACTGAATTCATGAACGGAGGCTTTGTAACACGTGACGTACAAATGAAGGAAAAGCATTTGTATGGATACAGGAGAAATCTGTGTTTCTGATTCTCTCTTTGAAGAGCAACTTGGATTTCTTCACAGTCTAATTTTCGTGTACTAATTATTTGAGGGGTTATGGGAGAGATTAATGCTAAAATAAGGAGCAGGGAAAGAACAGACTTGAGGGGACGAATAGCAGCTGTGGTGAAGAAATCTACCAGACGGTAATTGCACAAGTCCTTAAATATCCAGAACTTCATCTGAAACCCTCTCTGGTGTAGAAAGGCACGTGACAGAAATGCAAGGTTTCAGCATCATCAGGCGGTCTTTTGTTCACTTGCACATAGCCGCAGTTGCTCAGAAGCACACATGCAGGGCATCAGCTTTCAGCTATAAAGAAGGCAATGGCAAATGGTGGTACTAAGCCAACACCGGCAAACTGAAAGCACAGTGAAACAAAAACGCACAACCTCTTGGACCAGTTTCCCACCAAGACCCACCTGCTAGCTTTTATGCAGGAAAATACTACAGTGTGCTATCTCTAAGAGATATCAGTCAACAGTAAAAATATAAAAGGATAACTTTCAGCCACAGTTCAATTTTTCAAAATTCTGTGGTTAGTAGATGATTCACTGAGAGAAACAACATAAAATCTTATAAAATTAACTTGTCGTGTGAACCTTGTATGAAAATGCACAAAAGTTAGTTGTTAGTTTTAAAGGAAGAGGAGCATGCACCCCCCTTTCAAGTTATTCTAAAACACAAGTTATTTGTAAAGATAAACTTAGGTACTTCCATTTAAAATTTTGGCACATAACATGCCACTACTAATAAATAAAAACAGATCTTTACTTCTGAGATCAGAATACAGCTTCCAAAGGGGGAACGAGTAACTTCACACAGTAGAAGTCTAACTATGGCTCTACTTAAAAGAAATAAAAAATACATTTCATAGCCAGCAGCCATGATTTTAAACCATCTGGTTTTCTGGTCAGTCCTTACACTCAAAATATTTTGTTCCTTGCACAAGCTTAGACTCCTTTCTGAATTGCAAGCAACGTTTCATATTTTGCTGCAAGTCTCATGAGTCACCACCTGAGGGACTCTGAGACTCTTTTGCCTTACAATTGCAAATCTGATTTGTACTCACATTAGACCTATTGCTTATGCTAAAAAGAAAACTTTTAGGAAAATGTATGTGTATTTGTTAGGAGTAAGAAATGCTGATAAGATCTGTGGAAGATCTTACCACAGCAAATCAAACCCATCTGTGTATTGTGAGAAGGTAACTAGGAAGTGGTAATTTACACAGCAAAGAATTCACAAAATGGAAATTAATTTTTTAAATAAGAATATTCACTGTGATAAAAACAACCATTTGTCTGCCATGTTTAGGCAGAGGAAACTTTCATTCTGCTGATTTATTATCTGCATGATTTTCCTTTAGGGCACAGATTTCATTTGTTCTAAGCACAGAACTGCCATGGACAACAAGAGAAATAATAGCAAATATTTGTATCACCAATCAGATGGGACATTTTTACCCAGAGTTTTTTTCTCATTTAGGTCCAAATATGATTATACTTGGAGGTGCTTAAACCCTACTCCCAGCTAGAGCTTCAGACAGAGCTTTGGAAAAGTTAAGATTTTCCTATGCAGTATCCCTGCAAATCAGTCTGCGGAACTTCAACAGAGGCAAGCTGTAAGCAGATGATGGACCCCGTTTTCATAGTACAGTTATAGACAATAGATCTGTAATAACAACTCCAAGGTCATGTGGGAAAACTACCTTTGGTTTCAGAAGCGGAATAGCCACATTAGCCAGACACGATGCTGTACTGATGAAGTTGTTCTGTTTCCCATTTCAGTGACAGCTGAGGAATTGCTGCACTACATTGCATTAAATGGCAAGGAAATGGTCTTTACTTCTAAGCCTGTGTTCAAACAACTGATTCTGTCCTTTGAAAGGTATGTTCCTAACCTGAGTTTTCTAACTGGAAGACAGATACTAGCAAGAAGAGGCAATGTATAGTGCTCATCCTTAATCAGCTGGCTGACAGATCTCCATGTCTTTTAGTCTGACCTGCTAGTTTGGACTCAAAACTAAAAAAGTGTCTTTTTTTCCTAGTATTTAAAGTTGATTAGCTGACTTCAGGAGAAGAACATACTGTTTTTCCGTTGAAGACAACTGCAAAATTTTTCTTGCAAATATTGATGGAAGTAAAAAGTCTTTTAAGTTGAAACTGTTTAGTTGAAGAGTAAGATGTAGCCAAAGGACTTGAAAGTGGAATCAAATTGAACGACAAGCCAAACCAACTAGAAAATTAAAAAGAATAATCAGTAGCACAAACCTACATCATTGTCTTGCTGAAATAAGTTTATATATGCATATGCATGTCTGTTATCACATAAACAAACTGAAGAACTTGCAAGTCTCACGGTCCACGAGTGCTCCAGAGGAAAGGTCCCCATGATGCCTCATAAAACCTGTGGGTTTTCATTTGTTTCTGCTACTAAGCTGTTCTCTCAATGCATAGACATGGAACCAGAGAGCTAATGCAGGCACAGAGAGCTGAACTTTTTGCTTTCTTATAGATAAATCAGGAAAAATATTTAAACATGCTGCATACTGTTTCTGTAGAGTTTCTGTGGTCCACAACCCTTTGCCTACATTGTCGATTTACAGTCTTTGCAGTGCAGAAACTGCTACCCAAATACAGTGCCACACACCAGGAGACTATGCTCAGATGGCATGTGTATGCCACTTAATATAAACATTTCTATATTAGTAACATTTGACACTGTCTGTAGAAAATAAGCAGCAAAGAGACAGAAGATTTGCCTTATTTCCTAATCCCAAGAAATACAAACTTCCTAGGTACAAGTAAAAAAGATTTTTAAAAGAGATATATCATAGCTTCTATAGGTACGTCAATGATAAAAGGAAGACTAGGAAAAATGTGGGCCCTCTCTGGAAGTGAATGGGAGACCCGGTTACCCAAGATATGGAGAAGGCTGAGGTACTCAATGATTTTTTTGTCTCAGCCTTCACTGGCAAGTGCTCAAGCCACACTGCCCAAATCGCAGAGGGCAAAGTCCAGGAGAATGAAGAACCACCCACTGTAGGAGATGAGGTTCGAGCCTATCTAAGGAACCTGAAGGTGTGCAAGTCCTGGGACCTGATGAGATGCATCCGCGGGTCCTGAGGGAACTGACGGATGAAGTTGCTAAGCCGCTATCTACCAGTTTTGAGAAGTTGTGGCAGGCTGGTGAAGTCCCCACTGACTGGAAAAGGGGAAACATAACCCCCATTTTTAGAAAGGGTAAAAAGGAAGACCCAGGGAACCACAGGCCGGTCAGCCTCACCTCTGTGCTCTGCAAGAGCATGGAGCAGATCCTTCTGCAAACTATGCTAAGGCACGTGGAAAATAAGGAGGTGATTAGTGACAGCCAACATGGCTTCATTAAGGGCAAATCGTGCACAACAAATTTGGTGGCCTTCTATGATGGGGTTACAGCATTGGTGGACAAGGGAAGAGCAACTGACATCATCTACTTGGACTTGTGCAAAGCATTTGACACTGTCCTGCACACCACCCTTGTCTCTAAATTGGAGAAACATGGACTTGATGGATGGACCACTTGCTGGATAAGGAACTGGTTGGATGGTCGCACTCAAAGAGTTGCAAACAATGGCTCAAAGTCCAAGTGGAGACTAGTGATGAGTGGCGTTTCTCAAGGGTCGGGTTTGGGACTGGCGCTGTTTAACATTTTTGCCAGCGACATGGACAGTGAGACTAAGCGCACTCCAAGCTGTACGGTATGGTTGACACACTGGAAGGAAGGGAAGCCATAAAGGGGACCTTGACAGGCTTGAGAAGTGCCCCTATGAAAACCGCATGAAGGTCAATGAGTCCAGGTGCAAGGTCCTGCACATGGGTCAGGTCAATCCCAAGCACAGATAAAGGCTGGGTTGAGAATGGTTTGAGACTAGCCCTGAAGAGAAGGACTTGAGAGTGTTGGTGGATGAGAAGCTCAACATGATCCGGCAATGTGCACTCTCAGTCAGAAGGCCAACCGTATACTGGGCTGCATCCAAAGAAGTGTGACCAGCAGGTTGAGGGAGGTGATTCTCCCTCTCTACACCACTGTTGAGAGAGACCCCACCGGCAGTACTGTGCTCAGCTCTGGGGCCCTGAACATAAGAAAGACCCAGAGCTATTCCAGCAGGCCCAGAGGAAGGCCATGAAGATGATCAGGGGGCTGGAGCGCCTCTCCTATGAAGACACGCTGAGACAGTTGCAGTTGTTCAGCCTGGAGAAGAGAAGACTCCGGGGAGATCTTATAGCAGCCTTCCAGTATCTGAAGGTGGCCTACAAGACAGCTGGAGATGGGCACGTAGTGAAAGGATGAGAGGTAATGGTTTTAAACTGAAAAAGGATAGATTTAGATTAGTTATTAGGAAGAAATTCTTCACAATGAGGGTGGTGAGACACTGGAACAGGTTGCCCAGAGAAGTTGTGGATGTCCCCTCCCTGGAAGTGGTCAAGGCCAGGCTGGATGGGGTTTTGAGCAACCTGGTCTAGTGGAAGGTGTTCCTGCCCATGAGATGGTCTTTAAGGTCCCTTCCAACCCACACCATTCTACGACTCTATGATTCTATGATCTATTGTCTGTAACCCCAAACGGAGAGGTACTTGGAAATCCATTGAAGTGTAGATAGCACTTGCCAGCAGGTTAGCACGTTATGTTGTGGTCAGTGTTCTTTTATATTTTCTGGTACTAAAAGGGAGGATATTGTGCCATTAAGATCAGAAAATTACATTAGGAAGGTTTTGCAATTGCTGAAAATGATCTGTCGGCCCAGATTTGTTTAAACAAAGCTGGTATTCATCCACTGGGAAAGGTAAGTGCCATCTCTCACACACATGCATGCGCTTTTGTATGTGCATGTGTATTTTAATGAGGAGAGGCCACGAAAAATTGCTAAAATTTGACACAAACAGAAATATTTATCATACATTCTCTTGGGACGTATACCTGGGGTAAACATCTAATGAACATTATAAATAAAGCACTGCAGATGCTGCACGGACACACGCTCCTTCAAGTGCTGGCAGACCTGTAGCTGCAACAGAATGCTAAAGTATGGGAGTAGCAAAATCACATGTGTTTTTGACATTAGTTTTTAATTATTTACTTGTTTTGTCCATCTTTCGTTGTGCAGCAAGTAAAGATTTGGCAGCATGTCTGCACCATCCACGTGATGCTCAGTCGATAGTCCTCCTGAGTGACGTTTTAGCCTTGTCATTTGACCATTTAGCCATTTCACCTCACTACTGTTATTTTTTGCTGATTATTTTGTGGCTAGCTAAGGAATGATTGATGACTTACAGTCAGTCTTTTGCAGGATTAGGCTATTCCTTCGTTCTGTGGTAAGAAAAAAAATTTCAGTCCCACATTCACTCCTTGAAGAATCTCATTTCATTTCCCTATCTCCTCTGCGAGACAGGAAACATCACATTTTCCATTTTTATATTATTTCCAGGATTGAATACTCCCTTTTTGCTAGGTCAAGTGTTTCTCTAAGAAGCTTATGGTTTGTATCCACAGAGTAATGGTGATCTCAGACAAATTAAAGCAATTTCATTTATGTTAACATTTTGCTGGAGAAGTTGAGAGTCCTTCTACTCCTTTAATATTTTATAGAAAACAGAAGTATCCTTCTATTTTCGATGTTTTCTCACAAGGTCTTCCAACTTACGAAATGCTCTTCTAGGCCTTCTTCATGAATGGAGGTTATCTTTGTAGCCTCACCGGCAATGAGCCCCATTTAGGAAGATAACTTTAATATCCACAGGACCAAATATTATCTCCTCCTTGCTTGAAAATTATCTGATCCAAAGAATTCCATTAATGTTCACATTCAGTTTTAGTTTAAAATCTCACTTTCTTCTGTCAAATTTTATGCTGAGAAACTGCAAAATGCTAGCTGTGTTTGTCCTTGCAAAACTTTACTTTGAGATTTACAAAATCTTGGCAATGCCTCTTTTACATATTCCATTTTACAGATCAGAAAGTTCTGAAGAACATTACTACCAGATGATGCCTCCTTAACTTTCTTCCAGTTTACCTCCACTAGTTTACCTGTCACTGAAGCATGCACAGTTCCCATTAAATTTAACTGATGCTACAGTTGCACAACACTCTAAGTGAAGACCATGAGTGAAGACTGTGACGCCACAGGGCCCTTCACAGAGAGCGTATTGGTTTGTTTTCCCTCCCTCCTTCTCAGCTCCCATACACATGACTAGAGAAGAAGCCCAACAGTTCCCATTTACTGGGAAGTAAAACGTGGGGTAGTTACGTCAACCAGATGACATTTTCTAGTGTAGGAAAGGCTCTGTCAGCTTTATTTTGCTCTTTCTATTGAAAGATCAGTATAAAGCCTGTTTTCTCTTCTTACCACCTTTAACATCCCTCCGAAAAGACAATCTATCATGTTACTTTTACGTGCAGAATGCGAATACATTACTTCTTGTTTCCCATTCCTCTGGTGGAAAACATCACTCAGTTGAACTGTAATTATATGATCAACCAGTTCTTGGTTACACTAGAATCTAAACTGCCTGTCATTTCCTTGATGTTTTGGCTTCTTTTTTTTTTTTCCGCCCCCAAAAAATAAACGTGTGAAATTTGTGCATACACGTATACAGACATTATGAAAATACCCTCTGTTTGCTTTCAGTCAGTTTGCTCATTCATGATCTTCCTTTCTTTTTTCAATATATCCTTTGCCCTCAAGACCACATTTGATCACTCTCAAAACCTTGCTTGGAGCATGAGACTTACAGTACGGGTAAATTACCCCCAGGGCAAACACAGATAGAGAATGAGTGCTTGGAAAGAAATGTTCAAAGGAACAATCTCCAGATGAATTAAACAAAAAGATGAAGGAGGGAAATATCTAGGAAATTGCAGACACAATGAAAAGATAAAAAACGCATATTCATCTTCAAAGACCTCGGAATCTGTCTAAAGTTTCTGGATTTATGAAACTACTGAACTAAAGTTTGTGACATTCCCATTGAGTCCTGCAACACTTCTGCCTAATTGATTGCCCCACGTGAATTCTTTGGTGCTTATGGGCGGACAAGATTTGAGGAAACACTAACAAATGTATACATATGAAACATAGAGAAAATGGAAAAACATGCTTTTGCATGTTAAACATTTTGTTTAAAGCATATGGGAGGAGTTAAACAGAATGAAGACAAAGTCATGGTTTCAGTAGATGGTCTGTGTCTGATTTTGGCTGCACAATACAGGAGGAACACCACAAACTGACTGGAGATGCGGGGAAGCCACCAAGACACTGGCGCCGGAGCACTTGTCCTGTGATGAGAGGCTGTGGGACCGGGGCTGGTTCGGCCAGGGGAAGGGATGGCTTTGGGGACACCTGACAGCATCCCTAGCACTGATGGGAGGGACAGAGGAGACACAACAGGGCTCTTCACAGCGGTGCGTGGTGGGAGGGCAAGAGGCAGCAGCACAAGCTGAAACATGAGATTCTCAGGCTGGAGACAAGTAAAAGCCTTTTCCCCATGAGGAGAGCCCAGTGGTGGGGCCAGGGCACATGGAGTTTGGGCTGTCTCCAACCTTGGGGGGTTTCACGCCCTGACTGGGTGAAGCGCTGAGCGGCTCAGTCTGAGCCCATGGCTGAGTCTGCCTTGAGGAACCCACAGTCCCTTCCAGCCTCCCTGTGTCTGACATTCTGTGATTTATTATTGGAAAACACAGGTGGGTTACCTAGATCTCTCCCAGCTCCAGGTTCCTTCCCTTCCCCTCACCCCTTTACAAAAATTCTGAGAGCAAAAACTGAATGAAAAAACCAGGAGGTTCCAATTATTCTTTTCTTAATGAGGCTTAGATGGCAAGAAACAAATCACCTGGACTCATTTAAGCAAAGGCATAGTTATTAAACTAGGCAGTAAACATGCAAGAATACTTAATTATTATCCTCCCAAAGATCTCACTTAGTAAACAAAATTTTCACAAGTTGTGTGGCAAGGACCAGAAGTCTCCGATTTATGGCATGTAAAAGACTCTGAGCGGCTGACTATAACAAGCAATAGACACAGGAGTGTTTCTCCAAGCAGAGCATAATGCACAAAAGCAAGCTCTGTTTCTTCATTCACACTGGCTTGTACATCTTTATGAAAAGAACTTCAGGGATCAGCAAAAGCATTGTACATTTAGTCATAAATACATGATTTTAGAAACCTAAGCTCTTCCTCTCTCTCATGTGTAGACACACATATATACTCATACAATATATGTACACATCCATGAATATACTTATACACACACATACATATGCATGTGTTTACATAAATGTATATGTATTTGTATATACATATAACTATATAAGTATACATACACACACACACTCACATATCTTTGTCTTTACAGAGACAGAGATATATAGTATCTCTGTGAAGACACAACTTAGATGATCCAGATGTTCAAATCCTCAGTCTGGACCTCAGCTAAGATCCACGTAAAAGTAGCTGATGAGCCTCAGGAGGGTGAAAATTAATTTTTACTTATGTGAGTTATTCCTGAACACTCAGATGCCTATGGTTTCGCAGGGCAAATTGGCTGTGCAGAGTTGCAGAGCAGGGAAATACTCATCTGCCATAAGGACCTTCAGAAAACCCCTCATTGCTGGGGACTGGGAAAGAGCTGTAGTACAGGTATTGGCACGCCTGCCCTGAATCACAGGGCGACTTTGATGAATCCTCCAGTAAAGAGTTAAGCCAGTAATACAATTGCTGTGCGCTAACTGAACGTGTTTCCAAAGCATGTGTACAGGTAACTAACAATACAACTGTTTCAGACATGGAGAAACTGAAAACCACAAATGTGAAGAGGCTTGCCTTGCAAGCGTAGTAACTTAATTACTTAGAGAACACTGATTTTCTGCATATTTTTTCATCTTAGATGTATCACCCATGTGATGTGGATGAGACATTAACTGCTAACACCTCTTTCTCCTCCTTGTTTCACTGTGCATAGTACTACGTGTACAAAGAGAGTCTGGTGGGGGCTAGCTTATGCCACTACCCCATCAGACAGGACAAGGGGTACTAACTGGGAAAAAGCAGAGCAGCGATAAGCCTGCCATATATGAAATTAGAGACATAACCACCAGCTAGTTGGATTACCCTTTGGCTGAGGTGTCTTAAATCCATTCTGGCATCTTTCCATTCTGAGCTGACTGAAGCATATTTTGTTACAGTTTAAGATCTCAACGTGCTATAAAGCCTCAGAAGAGAAAGAACTATTCCCTTTGAATTTACTTAAGGTTGCATTATAAATAAACCTGCGCTAGGTCTTACAACGCATTAAGTGTATGTCTTGTTGAACTGAGATGTACCTGGTGCTCAGCAGTCCTACCCCAAAAGATGGAGAAAGTTCCATAGTCCTCTGGCTTTTTGATATTATTTTACATATAGTTACACACACTGACATCTTTTTTATCATTCTCCTTTCTCATTTTTTTTCCAGAGTACCGACTGTTAGCCAATTCATATGATTATTAGCCCGCACATATGCTCCTACGTGTTTGTGCTCACTTCTGTGTGTACGTATGCACACATACACGTGTAGCTTCAGCCAGCCTAGAACGGTCTTAGCTGCATTTAGACGGACGCGTGAGCTCACAATCTGCAGGGCCACAAGCCCTGGCACCGCATTGTGAAACAAAGAAGGTCCTGTTGCATTCACAGGCATGCGTGCCTCTCCTCCTCCTGACAGCCTGCCCATCCCCTGCAGAGGCCTCAGCTGTGCACCAGCTCTGGGAACAACAATCTGTTACAACCACAAACCCAGAAATGTCTGAGTCTTGGCAGTATTCTCATGTAGCAGTTTGCCACACTGGTTGTAAGAAAGATGGGGATTGTTAGTTTAATCTACTGAGAAACCAAGATTATACCAGTGAGCCAATTAAACAGAACTGCCTGCAGAGTGATTTCAGAAAGTTCCAAACAGTTGCTAGGAGCCAGAGAAAGCAAAGTGATTTCTAGACAAAAATGACTGTCCACTGGGCAGAGAGAAAAAAATAAAAAGCAGATCAAGTCCAAAGCTTTACTTGTTTCCAGCTTACTACACATTTGCGTTCACATGCCTGCAGCTTCGGATTTGCATATATGTAAGCAGGTAACAACTGACTTGTATAAAACAGTCAAAGGCTTTATGGCTACTGCCAAAATTGATTTGATACAGCACAAGTACTGCAGTATCATAAAAAGTAAAATTATTGCAGTTTTTAGAGATGCCATCATCTTGTGTCAAGGATATGCCATTTACTGCAAAGAACTGTATCGAGATGACTCAGTGACTAATTCACCTAGCATTCACAAGCATCTTTTTTATTTACTAGTGTTTACTACTCTACTTACTAGTTGGGGGGTTGTGGGTTTTTTATATGAAATGCAAAGAGGCTTTTTTTGAATAGCAGTATTTCTTTGCACTCCTAAATTCACATCAGTTTCTAGGAGCAAATCTTTGAGAAGCAGATGACTAAAATAACCATGACAACACTAAAACAATGTTTCTAGTTCATTACTTGCAAAAACCTGCTTGTTTGGATTTTTCAAAAGCAATTTTGTTCAAATGCACCGTGAAAGATGTAGCCTACTAATAAGAAAGTCATGTTGAGTCTTTTACTGCAACAAATCCTTTAGCATTCTACTGTTGCTAATCCTCTGGCCTTTCAGGTAAGACACAGAAGCACGACTATTCACATAAACACAGATTACTCACAAATAAGGACTGAAATGCAATTCCTAGAAGGCGCTCAGCTTTTGCAGCCATCTTGGCATTTTACAGGTGTTATACACATAGGGCCACTAAAACAGCCTAAGCTGATGACTTCAGGAGAAATTGTGTGAGATTTATAAAAAAATCCTTTCACTTTTGGGTAACAGCACGAAATTTTTAACATCTAGGCAGAACTGACTAAACCACAAATAGAAGGCTTTTCTATTTAAAATGGAAACATTTTTACTTTCCTCAGATACCTTCTCTCCTACAGTTCAACCACAAGCAAGTTTTTGCAGCTGTATTATAAATGCCTGACAATTGTGGTTGGAAATAGGGACTGTTCTGCAACTAGCACGTGAAGGCTGGATACGACCATTGCTGCAAAGCATTCATCTCAGAAACTGGATAATGGGAAACCAAAGCAAGTAAGACAGGGCTATAGTGAGAGGACATCTCCAGACACAATCTATGGTGTTATTTATTTCCTTTCATTTTGCAGCAGGCAAATTATGTTCTTTTCATGTCTGATTTAAGTTAGCAGGAGCTTAGTTTGGTATCTTGCTCTCTGTGTCAGTAAAAAAAAAAGACATTGGTTCTTACAGAGGGAAAGATTAAACTTTCAGTTCTGATTCCGTCTCAGCAGAAAAACAATTCAGCAGTTCAGCTGCCACATCTGGGGTACAAAGTGTATGAGCAAAACACCAGAAGTATGTTTGTAATCTTAACTTACGAACTTTCACAGTAAAATACCCAAGAGACCTATTTGTCCCGTTCTCCTTCCCTGTCAAGCTTATTTCTTTTACCCTGCACAAATGTTTCCTCTAACTTCCTGGCCAAACTTTTGTTCCCCAGATTTTCTAAAGGCTTTTGGACCCTGAGCACTCCTTAATATCTTGATACTGTCTTGAATCAGTGCCAAATAACCAATTTAGCCAACTTATTCCTCAATGTTTAGCAGATGCAATGTACCTGCCAGCTTGCACTTTCATTGTAATTGCAAAAAGGTGCTAAATGTTTCTTATTAATTTCAGCTTCATACTTACAAACATGAAGTTTTGTGCTTGTTATGTATAGCCTCATCTTCATATTACCAGCTATACATCTAAGCAGCAACTCAGCTGCATAGAAGGATTGTCTCTATTTTCTGTTGGTTTTGATATGGCTGAAGCAAAGCTGCTCTGAGAAAAGAGGACAGCCATTTGAGGTACAGCTTTCTTGAGGGGAACCTGGGTTCAGTGTGATGACTTACAGCAGGAAGAGATAGGAGGAAGCACCCTGGCCACAGCAGGCCGGGCAACCGAGACCTAGAAGAGAGAGCACAAGATCAGCGTGGGAGATGGATATGAAGGATGGAGACGAGAAATGGGAGAAATCTTGGCAGCAGGAGGCAGACAGAAGTTGCAGGGAAATGTCCCCAGCAGCACTGAAATGATATGGATAGGGGATGGAAAGAAACAACCAGATATAAATTCACATAGGACATAGATGCAGGGTGAGGTCAAAGTCTGCTTGATGACATGGAAGAAGGCATTAAGTGGGAAGCATGNGAGACGAGAAATGGGAGAAATCTTGGCAGCAGGAGGCAGACAGAAGTTGCAGGGAAATGTCCCCAGCAGCACTGAAATGATATGGATAGGGGATGGAAAGAAACAACCAGATATAAATTCACATAGCACATAGATGCAGGGTGAGGTCAAAGTCTGCTTGATGACATGGAAGAAGGCATTAAGTGGAAAGCATGATACAGAATATGATCCAAACAATGCAGCTGCAGTTTTGTGGATGCATCAAACACAGCTAAATAAGCACACTTTAAGAAAACCTCTCATACTGTGGTTTTCTGAAGACTGTCTTGTAATTTTTCAGAAGTCAGTGCTGCAAGTTTATCATAGGCCCTGAGGCTAGAGAACATCTCAGGCAATTACCTAATTCAGCTGTACTGAGGGAAGATACTGTTTCTGTGTACATTGTCACAATCGACTGTAGCTCCTAATTACAATATACATTTCTTGGGTTGCCTTTCACAGAAATTAAGTAGGAACAAAGTCATGAAGGACAGTATGGCAACCAGTCAGCAGCTTGTTAATTTTAGATGACATTTCTGTACTTTCGAGGCAACTGTTGCTACCTTAGTTAACATCTTTTTCAACCAGTGGCACATTTTGGCGTGGTAGGGCAAAGGTAAGGCACTGCCCTTCCTAGCTCTGCCGGATGCAACCACACGCTGACTGTACTGCCAATATTAACTACAAATCTTGAAATCGGCAATGTTTCTTGAAGTAGCTACTGCCTTAAAGTTGAAAGAATTTCTATTTAAAGTTCATAGGATTAGGAACTCTATTTAAAATATCTTCAGTCAGATGTTTTGTGTCAGTCACATCCTGGGAGATTTGGTGGTGAAGACTTTTAGAAGGTTGGTAACAATTCCTCCCTCCCTTGCCCCTTTGGGGCAGAAAAATACAGAACAATTGCATTTGTAGCTTAGTGGTATATTATCAGCTCTAAATTTAAGTCACAGATTATTAATGCTAAAATGGGATTGTTTCAAGACAAAGAAATTTTTTTAACTTGATATGCAATCTGAAGGCAGAGTGTTTGAAGACTTAGTTCTGTAGTCCTCTGCTTAGAAACACAAGGGCAATGGTTTGTATTTCACAGAGATTAACAAAGAATTAGGTTCATTTTTTATGTTTGCCAACTAGAACTGGTAGCTATATAGCATCACTTAGTTCTTACTACTAGACAAGGAATTCGCTGTATTTCACCTGCAGTGAACAAATGAGCTTACTGTTAAACACAGTATATTGACCCTCTCCTTGGACCAGGGGAGATTACTGAGTATAATCTCATCAGCAGAGAAACACAAAAGATGAGTGAGGAACAAATGGCTGTTTCCCTGAAGCTCTGGGCAATACTGTTTAAAAATCCATTCATTTGGGTTAAAAAGGGGGCTAGCTGCAGAACCATTCCTAGGAATTAGTAGGAAAACTACGAAAAAACTACCATGAAAACAATTACTAGGACTGAGAGAAACTTCCGGAGTCATTGAACTCGGTCTTTTCCTGCTATGGATCCTCTTTCATTCTCAAGCCGTGTCTGTTCCTCTTGTATCAACATAGGCACCGCAGCCGGTTTTTCTCTGACTTTGCCTTGGAGGAATTACTTCCTCTGTCTGTAGGAGTTCTGACAGTTTTCTAGAGTGTCTTCCACATACCTTTTCTGTAGGTCGTGATGGCTCCAGAGGCACAGTGAAGTTGGGACCAACCACCTCAGTGCCCAGATACACAAGGATGTTCAAAATGAGTGATTAGGAAGCAATTGTAAGCTGCCATCAGTGATGGCTGTTGCTTGTTTAGAGTAGACTTTGCAGGGTCACTACAAGTCTTAGCATAATGGTGCTGTATCAGAAATTGGTTGGCAGCTCTACTGTAAAGGAATGAGCTGTAAGATTATGCTTTGTGAATCAGTAAGAGCTCTGGGAAATTAGAGTTGGGGAATTCTGACAAACTGCCATGTTCAAGCTCCTGTTACTGTTCCCTAACCGGTATCTCTTCTATAGATAAAACAGGTCCACGTGACATCAGCTGTGGAAATACACATTTTTCCTTAATCAAAGGAGTTGCTGCCAATAGTCCATAAGAACCTATTTTCTTTCAGTCTTGTTGTGTTCCAAAAATTCTGCTGTGCCCCCTACATTATTAAAAAAAATGAACATCCGAAACAAGGCATGGTTTTTGTTTATCTGCAAATGCTTTAGGTTGTCCCCTTACTATTTGCTAGCAAAAAGACATGTGCGGAGTCATTCCTAGTATTTAAGAAAACAATGTGCAGTTCATTCACATTAAAGTGCACACAATAACAATACGCTTGTGCCGTTGTGCAGAGAAAAAGGACAAGATAATTACATCCTGTCTAGCATGCTGATAAAAAACATTAGTCCAAAAAATAAGTAACTTCTGCGATAAAATCAGAAGGGCCCTGGAGTAAACCGTCAGATAGCTGAACTGAGGACACTTGATACAACTGAGTCAATACTGCCTTTGTTGCTTTCAGCTTTCTTTTTGCTACCTATATGAATAGAAGCCTTTTCTCTAGAGGGCTAACGATGGCTGTAGTAGTTGAATTCTCTGAAATTTCTTTGTTTGTATTTGATGAAGGAATTCCTTTATAATTTTCACTCTTGAGGAAAGGGCAGAAGTTATAAAACTGGAATTTTTCTCCACGGAAAGCCTCTCCTTTAAGAAGGGAATAATCATACTGTGGTGGTTTAACCCCTTTTTCACAAGCAGTTAGATATTAGAATAATATGGCCTTTATTAGTTATTTGGATTAGCCAAGAAATTGCGCAGTGCACGTATAAAGCAGGAGAAGAAAGAAACATGATTTAAGACAAAACGCCCTTCTCTTTACATGCATAAGGGGCTGGGACTGTGGGATTTCACAGTGTAACCCAAAACTCAATTTTATTAAATTAATCCATGAACAATTACCAAAGAGGGAGCAACTACTTAGGCAGGAGAACTCTAGACAACTAAAACCAATACAAACGAAATGCAGAAGCACTCTGACTGCGAATGCGACCGGTCCCACTGCTGAACTGCCAGAGTACATCACTGCTGATGCCGCACACGCTCAGCAGCCGGTGGGGTACCACACCTCAGCCCAATTCTGGTGGCAGCCCCAGGACAGCATTCTGAAATAGTGCCTCGCATGCACCTGTTGCGATACTGAGACTGACAGATACTGTCTGTATCAAACCTTGCTGGAAACAAATATCTGCCATTCCAACTGAAGTCACACAGGCTACATGCACAGCAAAGAAACAGAGTCCAAGCCTCTGCTCTTCATGAAATAGTAAGAAAACTTACGGTACTACTGACAATGTGCCTGGCCTGTTCTTGTTTCCTTGCTGAAGGGATGGTCTCATCAGCATGTTTGAGAATGGCAGCAAAGTTTAAAAGTTACTTCATTTACATACATAGTAGTAGGCTCACAGGTAAGAGCATAAATTCGGAGAAAAGTGGGTTTTGTTCGCATCAGATGAACACAGCATAGTCAGCACCCTGTTCTTCATAGTTTCACTGTTTTACTTCTTCAGCTCTCTCCAGTCTCTATTGTATCCAGTCACACAATCCCTCCATTAAAATGGTAAATCCGAATTTCATACTTGAAGAAAACAAGGTGCAGACATGGTAAAATGTTTTTGTAGCAGAGGAGGGTTGCAGCAAAACAGAACGTGACACTTTGGGCTTCTGGGTCCCATGCTGCTTCCTCAGAGCTACAGAACCATTTTCCCCCAGGGCACAGCATCTTGAAACTCTGCATCTCTGACATACACATTGGTGCAGTATGTTTCATATACTAGTATTAGGAGCTGGGTTTTAGTCCTCTTTAACACATTGGCACTGATATAACTCTACTGGTTTAATCTGATTTACTTCTGAATTATGTCACTAAAAGATCAGCATTTTACCAGCTTTGACTTAGGGTATAGTTTAGGTTCAATCAGCCGCACCATAAAATCCTTAGCTTTTTCCAGTCTTTAATGTAAGACCTTCAAGACTATCCTAGTTTTCAAATTTTTTATTTTTGTTTGTTTTGCTAAGTTGGATGCTTTTTTGCTTATGTATTTGGGCTTCAGAGAAAGGTCTCTCTCTCTTTTTCATTAATTGCTTGAAAGATGTAAACTTGCTAGTGTAAACCTAGCTAGCAAAAGAGTTAGCAAAAAGAGGGGACCTATGCCATTTGTAAACTACAAAGCAAAATTTAGAAAATAAGAAGTGTAAGAGTGGATCAGACAAATGAAGAGATGCATATAATATCCATTTGCAAGATGAACCTCTCTCTGCCTATACCCATAGTTTCACAGAATCATAATGTGCCTAAACTGTATGATAATATAAAGTTTTCTGAACTGAAGGCTCGCTGCCCATTCTTAACCCTGCTGCTCTTTTCACTACTAAACCCAGCAAGATCAGTAAACTCTGAATATTGGTCAAATAACACCCTTTAACAATGAGTTCCATCGGTTAATCACATAGCAAGTTAAACACTATTTTTGCGTATCTCTCAGAAACGTATCCCATCTCCCTGAGTGTCCCTTTAGTTCTGTATGACAGGATAGAGTAGAATTCTGCAGATGGGAGGGACCTACAATGATCATCAAGTCCAACTGTCAATGAGCATAAGATAACTGCCTTCTTTACAACTTGTAACATTACTATTTCTGTTATATACACTCTCACTCCTCTGCCTGTAAACTTAAGCAAACGTAGTCCTTTTAATCTCTTCTTTTAAATCACATACTCTCCTGTGGCTGTATAATTTGTGCTACCAGACAGAGCAAGAGCAGCAGCCAGTGCTGCTCTGACCTGAACAGCTCTTGCTTTCCTCCCTGCAGACTTAGAGACTTTGAGGGTTGGAGGTGGGGGGGAGGAGGAAATCCTCCTTGGTGCCAGTCATGAGATGATGATGAACAGCTCTGGCTGTGAGTGAGTGCTAAGACTAAGCGGAGATAACACCAACAGGACTGATAGGGACTTTTGGTGCACAGAACACCAGAGCACCTGTTTTCACTCAAAAATAATTTAAAAAGAAATACGAAAAGTTGCCAACTTGAAGTGTTTCTCAGAAAACTACCACCTATCTGGAATAGCATGTGTGATTTTTCTCTGTTCAACTGCCCAGCCTCACCAGCATCCTTTATATGTAGTCAAAAGAAGAACTTCTAATCTTATTCTAAGGACAAATAAATAAATAGGCTTCATTACCAAGATTTTAAAGAAAGGATAAAACTTGTTTACTATGATTAGTAACTTGGTGGACTGGGAATTTTATTTTTGCTGGACCCAGTTTCAGTAAGTAGTAATGAAGGTCCGCCAAATAATTTTATAATGTTTTTAAAAAACAGCTGTATAACCAATGTATCTCATGCTAGCTTTGGTCACTGAAGAACTAGGAAGTTATCTCAAGCAATAACAGAGCCATGCTTTTATGTCTTTTTTTTCCAAAGAAATACTTGAAGATGGTTTCTGCTCTGGGAGAGGCACAAAACAACTGCCCTTAAAGGTGAGGCGATGTTATAAGACTACACCAAAAGGCAGAAGAGTTCAGGCCAGTAATGGCAGGAGATAGAGCCAATCAAATGAATATCACATTTTAGTTAGCTTTTCAGCACTTAAGCAATCATTATTATTAATATACCATTTACTATTTACATAGATATTAACACATTCAATTTCCAGGCAGAGGCTATATGGCATAATAAGGCAGATCCTGACTTTTCCCTCCTAGGTAGCATAGATTGCTGTTGCAATGTTCAAAATGCCTTTGAAAAACATACAAATGTGTCTGTTTCCAGGGAGCATCTGAAAGTGTTTACTTACCTTGAAGCCACTACACTACCATACAGAGGAAGCCAGCTCTTGAAATTTTATGCCACAGTCTTGCCTAACCAGGCAACATTAACAGCAAATCTAGGTATCAAATCTAGGTATCTTGTAACCACCATAGGGTTCAGAACTTCTTCAGCCTCTCATTTTCAGTTCAAACTCCTTTGCCATTTATTTGACATCTCCTGTATTGAAAAGCCACAAGTTTGGACTGGAAATTGTTCATCATCACTTGCTGAAGGAAGTCAAAGCTCAAAAGGCTCATGCTGGGCTGGTCAGTATCTCTGATGTTACAGAAATGATTTCTCACATGTTACCCTCCCGTTGCCCAGAGAGACTGCTTACTTGAACATTGAACAGTTTGTTTCAGAACTGTTCCTATTGAGACATCCACAGAATTTTGTGTTTAATGTGAACTTTATTATTCTTTTGTTGAAGACATTTCAAAGAAGCTCAGACATAGAGCCTATGTCTTAGCACTTTCCTCCAGCCATAATAAAACAGAAAAAAACTTCAAAAGTGTTCAGGATGTCCTCTTGACAAAACTTACCACACATTAGGTCTTGTTCTGCTTGATTTGGGGCTCTGTGTGAATATTGTCCACCTGTTCTTCATCGTTTAGCTATCCATAAAAAAACCTTTTGCATATTTGTCCCTTATCTGTTAATCTTTATCCCCTAAATCAGTGATTTAAATTTGCCTTGTATGCCTTTGCCTGACCTGTGAGTAGTGTAGAATCTTTTGAGAGGGCATTAAATCCTAATTTTCTCTTACTGTGTCTTGGCCAGTGAAGTTCTGCTCCTAGAATTTCACTTCATATAAACCTCTTCTTATTTTAATGCATCTTACGTCCAAGGGACCAATTGTGTCGGATGAGATTCACAGACAAAAGAATAAGAAACTCTGTAAAATTAAGTACCATTTAAAGAAAATCTTTGCAAAACAGTATCTTTTTGTTTATATTCTAAACACTTAATGGTAATTTCACAGTGTTAAAGAAAACCTCTTATTTTTCATTACTCCTGATGACCTGCGCATGAGTTGGAAATGGAGAGCAAACTGCCCTGGCTTTGAAACATATGCTTCTACTCACCTGGTTGTTAGTTCAAGTTTCAGATTAATTAGAGAAGTAAGTTCCTGAAGTATCCCTGAAAAATAGTCTTCCCTGTGGGAAGGCTTTCATTCCGTGTTTGGTGAGGGCAAACTGGTTTGTAGGCACAGTGTTGTATTGTATTAAGGTCTCAAGTTTCCTGCAAAACTGAATTCCTGAAGTCTGTTGTGTAATGCACTAATACAGTTTCAAAGTACTCTTTCTCAGATATACCTCAACTCTGTACAACATGGGACACTGTAAGAACGTACAACGCAGTTAGGCAGTGAAACAGCTGCAGTCAGACACAGAACATGACTGAAAAGCTTCATTCAGATTTACAGATATGTAGAAATACGGCCCCTCACGAATCTTTAATAAAAGTAATGTAGACAAAGACTACCTTGTTCCCTTACCCAAACATTCCTAAAGACAAAATCATTTACTTCCTATAAAAACATTCCTCATTGCCGTACCCATATAAATTACTCAGCAGATGGCTCAGTAAATCCATTTCTTAAGAATATATTAATAGCCAGAAGAAAAGTGACATTAATCTAAAGAGACTCAGAGATTTCTGAGGAAATGTTAGCCAAGTTACCAAGCAATTTCTTTCCAGATAGCCAACAAAAATAATATGAAATGAATTATGGTAAAATTATGGTAGCTTGACAGAGCAAAAGGGCAACTTCTTAAACTGCAGGTGAGACAACGCCTATTCAGCTAGCCTACTTAGATGTCTGCTAAAGAGAGAAATTCCTTCATAAACTCCATTGATCAAGTAGCCATTAACTATACAGGGAGCCTTTGGCCACTGGCTCGCATGTGGACACCTATGTTATAGCAAGCTCTTTCCACCAGATAAATCCCTCCCTGTGTGTCACCGTGAATGAGTCAAAGCAATGTTCTGGTGCAGCTTTGTGTCTGGTTGGAATCCCAAGAAAAATCATCAGGTGAAGTTGTAAGAGCTGAAGTGATTGCTATTATCAGATTATCACCATGGGATTCATCTGGCACGTTGATTTATAGGCATGGATTATTCTCAATTAAATTTTGAGAATAAAATGAGCAAACCTGAGAGCTCCTGGAAAGTGAAGTCATAGATACTATCCCTTTCTCAAAACGTTCCTTCACCTCTGTCGTTTCAAACGAAATTTATTATTTGTTTCAAGCAGTAGTTACATTAAACTTAGATTTGGAGAAAGCCAAGCCCACTAGCACTCAAAAGAGGACTGAATATACCAATGTGTTAAGCGCAGTGAATTAAGTCCTAGGTCAAAACACCATGTATTAGGATACACTGACTCCTGTTTCGTTCCAGCTGTGGCTTGGAGTAAAGCAACGAAATGTACTGCATCGCACACACGTAGGAAAAGCAACAAAATGCGCACACATTGAAAACACTACTGCATCAAAACTGAGGACACAACTTCCAGGTGAGGAACTGTAACTTCCAAAAACGCTTTTAAAAAGTTGCTTGTGGTTGTCTGACCACATCTCTTGGGGCTTTGTATCCGCTGTTCTTAGACACTGGGATAGGAAGAATTCAACTTCTTAAAAAATGTGCTGTGCAATCACAAACATTTTCAGATCAGGCTGAGACATTTTTAAAGGTGACGACTCTGCTCAACTTAATATTGTAAATACATTTAATCTAAACATTAACTTCATGATGAAACACTTCACACATTTCTCATCTAAGCGTGGATTTCAGCTGACTGGGAATTCTTGCCGAAGTGGTATTTTTCTCAAAACGGCCAATTAATCAAAATCAAAATTTTCAATAGAAAATTAACAGCTTAAACAAAACTTTAACCAGAAATAGAGGCAGAATACATTTTTTCAGAAAATGAGAAAAGAGAACTGGGAAGCAGGTGGGGAAGAAAAGCAGCAGCAGCAGCGGCTTGATGGCTACAGTACACCATCAGTGCGGGAAACCAAATTTCCAGCGTTTGTTCTCTTTCGCTTAGATGAAAGGTGTTACCTATCTCCTACATTTTCTCTTTTTCTCCAGTTGGTAAACAACTTGGAGTGAGTCTCTGATCCTGCCTAAAACTCTTGCATATGTGCAGACAAAAAAAATACTGAATTCACTGACTGTTTATCTATTTCAGGTATGGGAAATGGCAGAGCAGGGAATTTAATCTTTGTCATATGTTTTCCTGGCTATGATCCTAATAAACAAGTTACTGTCTGCCCATCTGTGAGCTATCTTCTCTCTGCCACTCTGGTCTTTTCCCCTCCCTCTTTCTAGTCCTAAGGAGTAAATAAAGAAAACCAGAAAAATGTTGATTTTTCACTGATGGGAAGTAGAAGAAATTTGAATCTTGGGAAATTTAGACAGGAAAACCAATCTGCGATCCATAACCTGTGTAAAAACACATGGAAAATCTATATACTAATACTTCTCATAAAGCAAGCATTTTGCGATTGTTAACCACTATATTTTCCAGTGTTGGTCTCCTGTGTACTCAGCACAGCCAAAATCAAAGACAGGGATATAGGTCTGATAAGTTCCCCATCTTGGAGCGCTTTTGGAAATTTACTTTTTTGAACGAATGACCTTTCTGTTCAGTGTAAGGGTTGGCATAAGGGGTCCAGCTCTCCTTACTGTGCAGTTTCCATCCACAGACCATTGACATTAAAATTTGCTTAATTCAAATTTCCTATCTTGTTCTTTTTGGGGCACTTGAGGAACTCAGAGCTCCTGTGCCTCGTCCTTCGTCAGCTGCTTTTGTTGTTGTTGTTAGGTGGGGAAGCTTCCATAACTGCTGTTCTGTGTGCATTTATTAGTGGTTAAAGAAAGATGTTTTATGACATTTTTCCTGCCTGGCAGGAGGTTTCAGCACAAAGTAAGACTGCTAATGAATTTAGATTCAGCAATAGTGCCCAGATTTCTTGGCTAGAGGGCACGTTCTTGTGCTTCAGCCATGGAGCGCATCTGCACCATACACTACAACACTGGGCAGGGGGATACACTCCCTATGAGTTAGTCTAAGGAACATTACTATGAGACGTAGAGCTCATGATGATAAATTAACCTGCTTCTTAATCAGAGGCAGCTTGTTTATGTTTAACACCTTTTATGCTGTGTTGCCATGCATGTTGTGGATATTCCTATAATGACTAATCAGTGCAATATTCTGTAAATGTACTTAAAACTGTGTATTCCTGTCCTGTTTCTCTGATGACAGAATTATATTTTCTCTTTTCAGTCAGAGAGCTTAGGAGATACACTTAAGCATTCCTTCCCTTAAATGACGGTCTTTTACCCCTCTTCCTGTTGAAAAGGATATTTCCCTGAGGATTTGCCCTCATCATTAAAGTACTTTGAAAATCAGTATGTTTGGGCTGTCTGCAGGAACAGGAAGATTGTCAAAGACAAGCCCTACTGCTATATGACATTATTAAATGTATCTATCCTTTCTTTATTCAGTTATGCTTTTGTGATCTATTTATGTATTGAATTTCACCAGCCATTATCCAATTTCTCTAATATGGTAGATCATCACGCAAAGGGAGATTCATTTAAAGTTAAATGCTAGCAATATCAAGATAGGCTTTGTGTGAAAAGGAAGAAAAAAAATGTGTCCAGCCACTAAATGTCTCAGCACTCTGCTGTACTTACAAAGACACCCACAAATGATCGGGTGGACAGACATGTTGGATTTCTCACGAGACATTGCCTGGAAGGCAAAATTAGCCTACAGCAGTGCACGCTACTTAAGCTTGAGAAGCAGCAGCCTTGAGAAAATGTTTTCAGAATGTATCCTGAACACTTTCTCAGCAACACGAGACCTTACTAAACTCATTTCACTGTTTTTTATAAAGTAGTCACGTCACACTGGAGGTTGTTCTGCTTTGATGTTGTCTCATGGCCTGACACTTGAGAAGGCTAAAAGGTCTCTCAAGCTGTCAAGCTGCTGTTGTTGACCTTGTGCTTTTATCTCACAGAACACGTCTGTGCAGAAGTTCAAATCAGTGAGAGAAGAACAGTCTTTTCAGCCCCTACTACATAAACACTGAAAAGCCTCATAGGCTGCTTTGAGAAAGAGCAGAATGATTTCTGTCCTACCTCCACAACACAACGTCTTTTGCCTGCTTTTCATCCTTCCCTCTTCGCACGCACAGTATGTATACAAACGCATTTTCCCCTAGGAGAGAGAAGTGTGGTAGTGTATGGATTAAAGTTTTTCAATGCCTGATAACATAAAATGACTCAAATGAAACAGAAGTTCAAGAGTCTAGCCAGAGATGAAATTGATTTAAATTTTGGATTATGTCTCCAAATGAACAGATGTCACAATTATCGGTCCTATAAGAACAGGTAACGTATGTGATGATAGATACACAAAACACTGCCCCACTATATAATAGCCCCACACTCGTCCAAATTAGACCTGCTACTACGCACAGTAAAATCAGTTTTACTTCCATTTCAGTGATGTTAAAACAAGACATTATTTTGAAATTGCACTGTCTAACCAAGAAGTCTTTGGTGCTATTGAAGAAGTTGTATACCATAGTAGTACTTACTACAGTACTGTATTGCAGGAATAAATGGTAATAATTAGCATACAGGGAAATCTTGGAAATATTTGTAGGCTAAGGCATACCTAGTAAACGTTTTCCTAACACGATATTTGAAGTAGCCATAAAATCCGCTCCCAAATCCTTGAGTGACCAGAGCAATGTAGGGAAGAAAGGTGTTGCATATCTGGATCGTATCTTTAAAATAGAGAGCACCTTAGACTACATTTGTTACATAGCCTAAAGCATAGTTATTCAACCTTTTTTTTAAAGAAAGCACTTACATAATGCAGAAAACAGCTACACCAAATGCTAAAACACTGAGGGTCAATCACATTTTAGACCACAGCATAAGTCTTCAAAGGTAATTTTTTTCTACCCAAATAGTTTCATTTTGTTAGCAATATTATGGACGTATTCATACAACATCTAGTTTTATTTTAGCATGAAATAAACCTAATTTGGAAAAAAATCCTTGTAGTGTCTCTGCCACGTAGTGTATTAGTCATCCTGTCCTTTACAGATTAAGTTCTTCGGCATTATAGGGGAAATCATCTGCTACATGCTGGCATCAAGCAAAAGCAGATTCATAAACTCTGCCCTTAATCTCTCTTTCAGTTTACTTCCAATGAGAAACAATCTTTTGCTGATACTCTAATTAAAATACTCACACATTAAAATATTAGGCATTATAGCAGAAATAATGTTATATTCTTGCATAAAGCCAAAATAGGTTTGCAAGCTCTTGCCCTTAATCTTTCTTCCAAATTTCTTCCATTTAAAAACAATCTTTCCCCAATACTCTAATTAATGCAAATGATATTCATGGTTAGTTAGTATTATGCTAATCTGAGCCCCAAATTTACCTAAATCTACATGGTGTTGTCTGAGTACCAGATTGCTTTGGGTTTCTAAGTAAAATTACATTAGCCTGCCAGATGTATGAAACACCATGATAGAGTAGAAATCCAAGCAAATCATCAAGATTACATTAGTTTTGTTTCTTAATGAACAACTGTTTGCATTAGGGATTACAGACAAATTATGGTTTTCTTCTCCGCACCCAGGCAGCCTGGCATCTGTTGAGAAGTTTCATTTTTATTCCTCACTATCCCTAAATAGATTGAGGAGAGCTAAGACAGAGAGACGGGTCTAACATTTCACGTAATTGAATTTTTTCCATTACAAAGCAATCATCACTCTGGGGCCCACTGCTAACCTCGAATTTCTCTCTTCCACTGCTGCCTGAAATGGGGGAGAAACCAGAATATTTTTTTTAGAGAGGTATCCGTCACCCAGCGTCTCTCCTCCTATGGAAGCAGATTACGTACCTTATGGCCATACCTGCTTGCTGTTACACCTCAAGCCAATTTCCAGAACTGTGCTGCTGCGACTCCTGCTGCTCTGATACAAACACTGTGCAGGCAAAAAGCATCGCGTGTGGAAAACAGAGCATCAGGCTTACACTTCATAGTCTCTGTTAATAGTGCATGCAGGGAAACTGAGCCATGCAAAGTTGGGCGATAATCAGCATGGTACAAGCAAGACTGCTAATCTTTGGAGTGTAACAACGAAGCACGGTTTCGTGTACGTACGCAATTTAGCAGCCTGTTCAAGTTTGTCCCTGTTTTGTGTCAAACTGCTGTAACATGCTTGTTATTATGTTCTGCTTGATTTAATTATGCTCCTAGTGTACAGGTTTACTCATTCTTCCATGCACTAATCTCATCGCCAGAACTCACACTGTGACAGCTCATTATTGTTGGCAAAAATCTAGGACGCTGATAGGAAAGGCTCCGATACATTCATCACAGTGTATCAAGACCTCCTGATTACGAAATACAAGTAATGAGTTAATTGTGGATCAATCTGTAGAGTGCACGGCAGTAAAGGGCGGGTAAATCACCACCCGTGTCTTGAATGACAACACCGAGGCGCAGCAAAATAATTCGGGACAATTTCTTTGCTTGTGCTAATATTACAGCTCCCTCTTGGCCTATCCAGAGCATCAGATGGATACAAACGTGCACCAAAGGGCACTGCCACTGTTGTGGAATTTATTAAGAAACTCTATTTGAATACCCTCCAGAACACAACCTCCCTTTCACTTCCTTCAAATGGTCAGTTTAAATAGTTTTAATTAATTTTAGCAACAACAAGTGAAGTGAAAAAAAAATTAAACTAACAGATCTTTTCCTTTTGTAGTTAATAATGCATATTCCAGATTTTCTTCTGTACTGTTTCAAGTTTCTCATTGCAAACAACTGCAGAAAAAGACCACTCTAAATCTGATATTATATGCTGACAAAACTAACAAATCTAAAAATATCTGCATATCTCAGGTCTACAACAAATGTTACTAAGGCTATCATGTTAAAAAACTCCTTTGCGAGTTTAAGGAAAAGTCTGAGTGACTTCCAAAATGCTTTGGAAAAGTTATTTATTGGGATGTCTTTGAAACAAGTTAGCTGCAGTTCTGTCTTCACTGGGTCTTACCAAATGCAGCAGTTTAAACTGGAGCAAGACGAAGGCGGGCCTTCTACTTGGCAAGCTGCCTAAGAGCAGATGAGTAATTTCCCCTCCACGCTTGTCGCATTTGGTACTTCTACATGGAAACTTTTTTGCTGTTGGCAATATGTACATAAAACGAAAATAGTAACTAAAATTAGTCAAAGAGGGGACAATCTTCACATTAGATACCAGGAAACTTCTAGTTACAAATCAATATTGTTTGAGATATAGAGATTTACAAATACGACATCACAGACACCAGGCATTATACCATATAGATGAAATTATTCACTCCAAGAATAAATAACATGTTTCAGAATTTAAAAACCCCTACAATTTCTCCCATGGTAAGAGACACTGATAAGGCAATTAGATGCACTGAAAATCTAAACGGTTATATGCTACTCAGTTCAGACATTCTTTCAGTTGATGATACATCAGTTTACTTACTGATTTGTGAAAGAACACTAACAATTAATTACACTCTGCTTCAGCGCTTATCAGTGAGATACCTTGGGATAATTCTAGTAGGACAATGGGAAAACACACTTGGATGAAGTGGTTTGAAGATCACTGTACTACATTGACTTTGGATAAGAATTTTTAGTAATTCAAAACTGACATATCTTTGCTATTAACATATTCACTTTGTTCTAATGTAAGTCTTTGTACCGATTATTTGGGCAGCAGTGTTAACCATAATGTAATTTACCTGAGCAAGAATAAAAGGACTTCATCTCTTGCTAACAAATAGTCCTTATCTAACATGGTCTCAGCCTTAGATGAAACTGATAACATTTTCCCCTCTGGAATCTTTTCCAGGTTCATAACTAGCTTGGATGAAAAGAACAGATTTTTATGACAAATCACAACATGGAATTGGAGTCAGATGCATCACTGATAGGATTAAAGTGAAAAGCACATTGGTGCTGCTGGTGGGAATCAACTGAAATGGCTACTGAAGACTTAAATAATAACTCAAATTAAGCAAATGCCTAACTGAGTTCAGATTCTGCTTCATGAGTCCTCATCAGCCACTCAAACTTGTTAATTATCAGTACCAAGGACAGAAAATTCATGGGCTTTAGCACTGTGCTATACCCCTGTAGAGCTGGAGTTCAAGCCCAGGTGTCCAGTTGCTGCTGCTGCTGCATCTGTCATGGGTGCTGGGTGGATAGATATCAGCCCTCAGGACAGATGTATCTAATACCTTCTTTTAATGTTGGGCCTATGAAAATGCACTTTAAAGTAATTTTGATTGGTGGGCCAAACAACCTCACAATATGTTTGTGCAGATGTATGCAGAGTGTATTCTCCTTCCTTAGTGTGACAGGGCCCTAGACTGCTGTTAAAGCCAGTTGTCCTAAATAGACAACCACATAATTTTATTGGATCAAATTTATTACATGGAAGAAATCAAAAGTCTTTGTTACATGGAAGAAATCAAAACCCTTATATCACATTTCCTGAGCATTGGGAAAATTTATATTTAGTCTAACCTCTTTGCACACAGTCTTTGCTTGACTTACAAAGAATTCGGTAATATTCTTTGAAATTCCTGAGAAGGGAGTCATCATTTAAAAGGATGCTACACAGAAAATCTCCCCCATCAGCATCTAATAACTTTGAGAAATTGATATTTGACAGTTACAATCAGAGATTTGACACTGAGCCTCTGCTTAACGAAGCAGATCTGTTATTGCACATGCAAGCTAGTACAAGGACAGAAGAACTTAAGAGTTTACATGACCTTTCAAAGTAGAAAACCTGTTAAAACATTTTATTGCGTGTTTTTGTTTCAAATTCTTAACAGCTGTAGCAAAATTTTCAAGCCAATGCTATTGCTGTATGACTGCACAGAGTAGTAAAGTTGTTAGTAGCAGTTGATAAGACAAAATTTACTTCTTAATCATATTGAGTTTACAAGCTTATTTCATTTGTTCCCAATGTTATATTTACTTCTTTTAACTGTCTTTGTCATGATGCTATAATCTAAGACACACTATGTCAATTGTAGCTAATACCTGGCCATCTTTTATTTACAGCAAGTACTAACGGGGTGACTTCCTCACCTTTTTTTTTTTTATTCTTTTAATTTAAATTGCAAAAAGAAATTGCAGAAACCTTCATCTATCTGTCTTTATTTTATGTCTTCCATTTCTTTACTGAAGTTGCTTTATTCAAGTTTGTAAATCAACTAATATCTTACACTAGAACCCTGAAAGTATATCTGAAAATGCAGATATTCTACAAAGTCTGATAGAATTTTCAATCTATCAATATCAGATTGTAGAAAACTCAGTTTTATTTCTTCAGAACTTTGGCTCAACAATCATCAAATAACGTCAGATACCAATTGTCATAAATCCTAGCTAGAAAACGACCTTTTTTGCATAGCAAAAAAAAAATTGACACAAAGAAAACAGGTATCTGATAAAAACAGGAAAGTGAAAGAACAGACTAATAACTCCAGAACAGAAAAAGCAACTTTATTATGAGTTGCATAAGATTTCTGTAGGTCCTACAGAAGATACAGCTACAGCAAGGTGCCATAGCTTTCTTGGTACATGCATTTCCTCAATCATAGAATGTGTTCAGAGGAGTTACAAAGCAAAAGTGTTATTGAACAGGTACATGAGACACTAATGTTAATTACATCTTAAGTACTACAGTTGTATAAATTACAGACATGTTACATAAAGCACAACCGCATCTTACATGCAGTAGAAGCATGTGTTAGAATTAAACAGTTGCTTTCTCCTGACTTCAGTGGACTTCGGATCACGCCTTAAGCCAACACAGTGCATACATACTTAGACATGCAGTCACATGCACACATACACACAAACATATGCTTATAATACTGTTGATGTATGAGTTTCTTCATAAGAAAACTGTTAACATCATTGCCAGAATGAGCAGACACAAGGACGTATTGTCAGACTCCCACTGTGGAACTCTTGCTGGATACAAGTACCAAGCACAAGTAGAAAAAGTTGTTTCACTTAGAAGGTGCTGCAACTGCTAAACACCTCACAGTAGCAAATCTAACTGGAAGTACATAGCTAACATGCAAGGGACTGAAAGGGAAAAGGCAGAGAGGAATTAGAAAAATACGTGCTTGTCAATAAGCACAATATCTTTTCCTTGGTTAAAAGGACTTTTTTAAAATATCAACAGGGAAGAACTGTTAAACATGAACAATGGCACCTTCATTCTATACTTGTGTATACTGTTAGCATTTAAATTCCCGGCTACTTCTTGGATTTTCCTTGATGAAGGAAGATTACTCCCCTGTTCCATAATAAAAACCATTAAACATTAGAAATGAGCACGCATTCAAGTTTTACAGTTCTCCAGACAGATCTTTCTCATTTTAAACAGTCTAATTCTGAGACATACTAAGTATATATAGTACCTGAGCCAGATATTTATTATAGACTGAAACATAACTGTTTTGAAGAAAAACTAAAAAAGAAATACTCTTAGTGTCCCACAAGCATATACAGCATGTCTTAAAAAAGACATCTTTTGGTTGATCATACAGAATAACCATTACATAGTTGACAAAGGATCTTGTAGTAAGCTATGTAAACTGTTTGCATTTTTGTGTAAGTAAGGAAAACTGAACAACAGCTTACAAATATAACCTTGAGCTAATCATTCCTCTCACTGAGTCCTCCCCCTGAAATTTACAGAACTAAGATATTGTGTTCTAGGTCCATGAATATGCACAGCATGTTCAATATGTCCACAGTTACACTGACATTTGTTTCTAAATCATTTAATTAAAAGTCATTATTGAGAACAACGGATTCATTAACAAGCTGTACATCTGAACAACTGACGGAGTTGTTGTGTTATGAATATCATTTTATTCCAAATTAGAAAACTGCACAGATGTGCTGGTGCAAAATATTGACATACTGCAACTCCCTTGGAATGTGATTAACATTTGTGTTAAACCAGAAAGTACATTAAAACCTGGCTTTACTAATAAATTGAGGATTGGAATAATTCTTGTAATGCCGAAATATAGCATCTAAATTGTTATTATTTTTACCTCCATTTGGGTCTATATGCCTAATAATACCACCCTCATATGATGTGAAATCTCTCTTTTTAAAAATATTTCTTTCTGAACGTGAATATATAGAGTAGAATACAAAAGTGATAAACTTCTATTGACAAACTTGTTCCAAGTTTTTGTTATGATGTTTTTGATCATAAGATGAAGCGATTAAGCAAAAGGAAATGTTCTGCTTTGTTGCAAATCAGAACTTCCTAGTTGTCTCTGGATTGTTCTTAACAGAAACCTGTGATTTCAATACTTCTTCCCAGCAGTTTTGAATAGACAGACTATTTTTCATTTTCTACTGTACATGCATGTATATATGTGTACAAAAATAGGGGTTTTTTTGAGATTAGGAAGAGAAGATTTTTTAGACCATGTATTCACACTCTATAGATTTGCATGCAAATGATCTGACAACCAGAAACACACATTCAGACTTTGGCACAGATTTAACAAATAACTTTCAATATGTGCCTGAGATGTAAATATTTGGAAACCTTTCCCACAAGAAAAAAACCAGCAGCCTAATAACAATGCCACAAAGTTTTTCAAACAACTACTTAGATTTGAATTTTTAAATCTGTAAAGTGATGAACCTTTATAAAGTCACAAAACACCACATGACTGTAATCTCAAACTAGCCCTTTGCCTTTAATAAAGACACAGTAAAAAATATCTAGTGTTTCTATGGGTATCATCCTCTCAATCACCCTCACCACCATTCCTCCTCACTTCATGAATGTGTATTTTTCAATTAAAACAAATCCAGAGTATTTGCCAGCTGTAGTGAACAGTATTTGACTTACAGGTTCTGTAAATTCAGTAAACACTGAATATGTTCTCTCCCTCACCACAAATTTAAATGCAAAAATAATATGATGCACAACTAAGGTGGTCACATTACAACCGTCTGAAAGACTGAGATAATCAGTTGACAATTCTTCATAAATTTGTTGCTATTTAATGTATTAAAATTTGTTTGCACTTGGATGTTTATTGCACCCTCAGTAAAACTTTTGCCCTCCTGTGTTTTAGTAAATACATCCATATTCAAGAGGACACAGATGGAGAGACCGTGTAATTTCTCTTTGTTTGTTTTTTCCCTATCAAATGAATTTTTTATTATGGTAGCTAAATAAAAGAATTGAATGAAATAAACAGTAAGATAGGAAACAACCCAGTAGTACTACGATATTATCAGTGGATAACACAGGCTTGACTTAGTAAACACTCATTCTATTTAATTTAAAGAGAAAGACAGGGTGTTGTTTTCCAGAGAATACTTTCAATGTAATTACTTTTTAAAAATATAATTTAGAAGAAGCCATTATTTTAGCAATATTCAAACTAAACAAAGTTGAATATCCATTCTGCAAGATACAGTAGATAGCATTATCTATAACAAAAAAGCACCAGATTTTGTACTGATGCCTGTCATAATAGTGTTTGTTAATGAACTTTTTTATAACTATGAGTAACCATCTTAATACACTCTTTCCTGTTCCCCACAAGGCGTTTGCAAATCAATGTTAACAATCATGCAGGAAAACAGAATCATTCAGAAGCAGAAAAGTAAAAAAGCCTGCCTCTCTTGGTTTTTCGCTCAGAAGTCTTAAGGTTCTACTTATACTGCGTATTTCTGACAGGAATTTACTATAAATAATTATACAATAAACTCTGCGGTAATATTTTGTACACTATGACACTGATGCACAGGTACTTCTCTGTCTTCAAGACAAAACAATTCACATTGTACAAGAGTTTATCTTAGAGTCTACAACAGCAAATTCATAAATTAGAAATATGACGCAAAACAGAAAGCACAGCTAAAATACAATTTTATTTTCACCCATACTTAACAGTCAAGCATTTTTAAACTCCCTTTCTAAAGTGTGAGTGAAATACACACTCATGGCACTGAACATTCACCATACCTGTATTTTACAGATCACAATTCAGGATAAACAACTGCATGCAGTGAAAGTATTGATTTCTTTTCCCTTTGGAAGCAATGCCAGCTTGCTGGAAGCTATCCTTGGACAAACTTTTATTACACTTAAGACGTGCTCCTTAAAAAAAAAAAAGCCTCTGTACATGCAATATTAGAGAAATCTGCTACGCAAACATTTCATAGTGCCGAAGTCTAAACATCTGTCAGCCACTTTAACAGCTCTTTTCAATAATGTATTCAAAAACTTAGAATAAAAAAAGTCTGATTAAAGATCTAAACATGAATCTAAACATAATACTAAACAGCATAACTCCCAGCGAAAAAGTAGTTTCACAGAACAGCTTTTTATCATTTACTTTCCTCCTCTGTTCTTTTTAAAGTAATGTGAATGTTCATACTGCTGTAGTTCAACAAGTAGCAAAGACAGAAAAAACTCTCTTTCCCTGTATTCAGAAAGTACAGAAACAATCACAAGAAGCAAACATAATTTAAATTAAATACTCCCTTCAGGTATAATACGCTCACTGAAGGCACGTATCAACATCCACCTTTGGAAAGATAATGAAGTCCTTGCAAAGCAGTGTAGGAAGGCAGTTATGATCAGAAAGCTGCCTTCTGTCCAGGCACTGGGTCACACTATCCACTGGTGCTCCCCGGACCCACCGCCCAAGAATAAAGTGCCTATTGTCTCAGCACTGTACTAATTGTGAAAAAGCAGCCCATGCAGCAAGCATAATAATTATCCGGACAAACATGCAAAGGCAATCAATGAAGGAATGAAAACAGTAAAAATACACGACCAGACAAAGCAACTCAAGAATGAAATTAATATTCATAACGGAATGCTAGCCAGCAGAAGGTCCCTTTCATAGCATGGCTATTGCATACAAGAGATCATTGTCCACACACAACAAAATCAGTATATGCAGAAAACTTCATGTAGCTCTGCCGAGAAGAAAAGCTTTTCGCTCCCAAAACACTTGCTCCTGGCCCCCAATGTTTTGATTAAACAAAGTTTTGGGCTCCTTTGCCTGGTAACATTTAAAAAATTGTCTCTCAGGGTCCACCCTTCCCGGCGCTCCATAAGGGCTTTTTTTTTTTTTTCACCTCCTCGCTTTCATTTGCAGCTGTATAAATATGAACAAAAAAGCCATGCTGTTCCAAACAAAGAAAAAATGGACTGAATATGCATATCCTCATTAACTAAATTTAATTATGACAAGAGGCATATTAATCAGTAGTTGCTCCAGTTACTGCATTCATTGGAAGGGAGGAGGACTCCAAATTAAGGGGAAGCGTAGGGGACACTTGCATACTGATTAGGAGGCTGCTCACAACATGATACAATACACTTTCTTAATAATCATTCAGAGGAAACAGAATAAAGAGGCAGATTGCTCTATTTTTAAGACCAACTCAAGAACAATTAGCCAAGAGCATGATGACAAGGCTGCTTTCTTTTTTCCCTTGACTGCTTCCACCTTCCCATTCTCACACCAACTACCTTGGCAAGGACTGCAAATTTTGCATTTTGTGGAAAAGAAAAAAATACAAGAAGTGAGAGAGAGGAAGAAGAAGAAAAAGGAGAAAGAAAAATCCCACGCTGTCCTTAAAAGAAGGCCCATGCCACTACGACAGCAGAGAAACCCTGTCTAGCTGAGTGCGATGTTTAGGAGCTCTGCAGAGTCACTGAGCTGGAGCTGGAAAGTTTGCGCGCTCTGAACTTTGCAGCACGTGCATTGCAACAGTGAAGGAGGAGTTCGGAAAGGGGAAAAAAAAAAGCTTCCAGGGAGGGTTAAAAAAAAAATTTTTCGCACCAACTTACCATCCACCAGGTCCTGGCTGACATGTCATAGCATAGCTGCCATTTTATGGAGCTGTCCGATGCTTTCCCTGCCATTACGCTGTCAGCAACCTTCATCAGATGCAGCTCAATGGAAGATAAGACACCTAATCAAGACAGCATCGGCAGTGGCTTGCTGGGCTACATGTAGGCCAATCCTTATCACACTGCATCATGGGAAAAGCTCCTTTATTAGCAAGAACCCCAACCTCACTGATATAAAGACAAGGATCAGGCTTTTTTCCTTTTTTTTTTTTTTTTTTTCCTTTTTGTCTGAAGGGATTGGTGAAACTAGCCAGCGTTCTTTGTGTATCATGTGTACACCAATTTAGTATCTTGCAAGTGGGCGGCTAGCTGCATTGCTGGGCTGTGCCGACTTAAGTTTATTTGCATTCTTCTCAGTTGTATACTGTTCGACATCGTTTGTGGTCAGCTCTGAGCATAAGAAAGGAGGGGAAAGAAACTGCTCTGAATTAGTATCTCCCCCAACAAGGACAGACTGGTTTCGCCGACACGGTGGGGGCATGGTTCAGGTGTCACGAGCGCACGTGCATGTGCATGCACCTCTACTCACTCACGCACGCACACACACACATGCGTGCACAGGGCATGTGCCCCTGCGGAACACGCAGGTAGCAGCTGCAGCTGGGCGCAGCGGGGGTTGCCAAAGGCTACAAACTCTGTTCTCACACTGGACATATGGAAACACTTTAACTCTTTGCAATCAGCCTTTAACAAGGAATGGGAAGGCTGGTAGGTCGCCACGAGGAGCAGGGAAGGCTTGTGGTTAGGATTTCAGTGCCACAGACTTTCCCTCCCACCTGCCCATGGAAGCTCATGACCTCCTCTGCTCTGAATGATCCAGCTGGGAAGGGGGAGGCGAGGGGGCCAGGAGCTGTCTAGTCACTGCTTGCTCCCTCCTGCTCCACGGCTTCGGGTCATCTGCCTGTTGTGCCTACCACCAGCAGGGAGAGAAGGCATTCTTCCTGCAAGGTTTTCCATGCAAGATTTTTTCCCTAATGGAAAATTTGCAATTCCCTGAAGGGAGGACAGGCTTAGGAGAACAAATAATTCTGACTTTATTTTAAGCTGCAGAATAGGAAAAGTATGTATAAAGGAACATAGAGGAAATCAATAAACCCTGGCTCACGTTGAAGGGGATATACAGAAACAACAGGATTTTCTAGTCTTGGCTGAAGCGATCGACATCAGTTTTACCGCTGCACTGCAGACGCTGTATGTGCTTTAGCTGCAAGTCCCTCATCAGCAAAAAACCCCCTCACATTTCAGAACCTGTGTTTTTACTTTTATCACATTAAAATAATAACTGTAAACAAGCAAGTATTTCACACGCTTACAATTTCTCTACTGACCGTTTATGATCTTCCACATTTTGCTCTGTATCTTGTACTTGGAAAGTCTTTGCAGTTGACAGGCTCCTTATGCCTATTTGCCATGAGCCCTAAGAAAGAACCCAGGACTGCTGGCATATGGAGGCACCACACCACGGCACGCACAGCCCCCACCAGGACTCCTCACTGCTGCATCCCTTCTTTCCCATGTTTGCATTTGCCTCTTTTTCCACTCTCTCCAGTCTTTTTCCCTTCCATGAAGATCACCTCCAGAGTTAATCACTCGTGCAGCTGAGGGCCCGCTGTAGCTACTGCCACAGCAGTGCAATGCTCTCAATGATGAATGGGGGTACCCATGCATGCACCCCGTTGCTGTCGGGTGGGAGGTGGGTTTGTCTGGCATGGACCTACCGCTTTCAGCTGTCAGAGCTGGCATCCATGGCCCACTTAATTAGGTCCTGAAACAGTGACAGAACTTACAGAAATGACTCTCTGAGCAAGTCCAGACCACTGGCAACAGAAAGCTCTGTAGCAACACCAGGTGCATCAAAAGATTACAACGATTTTCCCTTCTCCATGCATGCTACTGAGGTCAGCTTACTGCCTCAGTTTCTTGTTTTAAATACACTGATGAGGCCAGCATCAAAAAAGCCAGACGTAGAATTAATGGAGATTCTGCACATTCCAGTCCCCTAAATCTATACAAGCTTTTTTCTAGAAGAGCTCTGTACAACCGATGAGGATGTTTCCTTCATTTTCTTTTCAGCTAGGTCACGATGACAAACAGGAACCTGAGAAAATTGGTTAAACAGCCTGGCTTTGTGATAAATATTATAAGGTATGGAGAGCAACAGCAGCAGAGTTTTATCCAGTTGTTGGTAGGCAGTGTACAGTCAGATGTCCTGAATGGTCCCAGCCTGAATGTCTCCTATGTCCTTCACCAACAGGCTCATCATTATGGTGATGCACGCAGCAGTCAATTGCGGGTGTGAGAGAAACCTCAGCCAAGAAGAAGCAAGCTACCGCTCACTTTCACACATAACCCCTAACGCCAAATAGCAAACATACTTCCCAGGGTGAGGAAACCTGGGACTAAAGTGAAGAGGTGGATTTTCTGCAGTTTCTCACCCACTGAATTTTGAATACAGGTAAAAAGACCAACTGCTTCAGCCACTAATCATCTGCCTTACTCGGGCAATTCAGAAATCCCCAGCAGCACTGTGATGGCTGGGAGTGGGACCCCATGCTTTAGACAATCATGAGCCAGTTCGCTGTGCTTAAAAGAGGATCAAAGTTTATCGCACTGTAGCTAGCTGAGAGATCTCAGGCTGCTCTTGAATGCACAGCCCACAGCAGATCCAATCTTGCAGCGTCCACTTCTACCAAGCCCCCTGTGACCAGTGGAGCTGCTCCATCCCAGAGTGACACAGCTCCTGAAGCTTCAGGAAGATGATGCATCTCCTGTAGGCACAAACAGCACAAAGATACTCGCTTTTCATGCAGCCAGGAAAGACAGAGTTAACGATGAGCCTCCCTTCTGTTGCTGCCAGTTGCCTTCTTGCATTAGCTGAGGGGCAGAGCGGGGACTTCTGGCACCCAGGAAAACAATGCCTGCAGCGCTGGTCAGTGTACGCTTCCCACACACACGCTGCTCCCATGCCTTCTGCCTGCTGGGAGGTCTGCCTTCCTCCCAGCCATGTCTGTTTTGCAGATGGGATTTTTAAAATGCTGCAGTACATAGGAAGAGATCTCGTCTCCTGTTTGAAGATGTTTGAAGATACAGTCACACACAACACAGGGAAAAATGTGCCACTGGACAACCTTTTTTCAGATTATCTTTTTTTCTTTTCATGAAAAGACAAATTTATGAGGAAAGCATATGGCATTGCTTGTTACATGATAGCAATGCATTTCAAGGTTATTCAAACTTCCATTTTGGTAGAAGGGTGGGGTTGTTTTAACTGGAATAACTTAAATTTTTCAAGCGAGTTTGAATGAAACATTTGCTCTGACTGACCCCAACGTTTTTTGGCTAAGCATCTCTTTCCACATTTTCAAAGGAACAAAAGAAGATATCAAAATATAACATTTGGTAGAACAAAAATCTGGTTCTTATTTAAGTGAAATAAGATGCAAACAAGTTCATCGGCTTCTAGATACCTGTCTTCCTAACGCATTAAGAAAATAATTGGCAGCCTGACTTTTTGCCATGAATTTAGGTTTTTGTAAGGTTTGTTTCCTCCAGGCTGGATCAGCTGTTGACTCTACTTGAGGGGATATTCCCGTTTCATATTCAAGAGGGAGCTAATGAAGACCATCACTCATAACGAGCCCTCAGGAATCAATTAGTTTCTTTCAATAAGGTCCCAACACCTAGTAACAGAGAGGCTCAAACAAAGAACTCACAGTACGCTGCTCTGGAGGATACTCAGCGCTGGCACAGAAAGATCCAAACTAGTAATGTAGATTTAATTAATTACAGAGGACATCAGTGTTCAGATGTTGGGATGATCTCGAAATCTTTTTTTTTTAATTTTTTTAATCTGCTACTAGAAAAGTCCTTGATTGTCTTAGGAAGGGAAAAAGCCTCCAGTGATTCCAAAAGGTTCCTCTTATTATTGTAAGTCTAGAACAGCATTTTTTTCACTAGTGGATGGAGACAGCCTAGTGTCCTGAGGCTATCCATGGTATGTAGAGACTCTTCTAGTGTTGGCAATTCCCTTTTCACAATAGTCAGTTGGCCTGTGGGCAGACGCAGATCACAGCTCTTATTTCCTAGGAAACTTTTTATTAAGCCAGACATTAGTGGAGCCAAACCATCAATGTAAGTAACAGACAGCTAAGAGTAGACCATGCTCACGTACTGCCTCCCACAGTTCTCACGCACATGCCCAAGCACACTTGCACACACTTGTTGCTGCCAGGCTGAAGCTGGGAGACCAGCTGTTTACTCAGATGTGGCACACTGTGCTGACATGCCAGAGCTTTTTAGGTAGGTTTGGAAATCCCCTACAGTGCTCCCTTGTTTCACAGGTGCACAAACAGCCCCGCCTCAGCCCTTCATGGGAGCCCAAAAGGACTGCTGGTCTCCAGAGTCTAACAGGTCTTGGGAGACTTTCACATGCTGCCCCTCAGCATGTACTTTTCCTCTTTCCCCTACTGATTTCTGGTAAATATTTTCCATCCATAGTCATTGTCACCTATAGAAACCATTCACATAAACGTACACAGAGAGGTCCTTTATGGCACCAGGATTTTTAATTTCTATTAGTGGAGCAGTATTTGGCTACAGAAGCCTGAAAATCCACTGCTTTCAACCGAGTTATGTCCCCTGGAAAATGTAAATTTGATGATTCCTTCATAATGCAGCAGTGGTGGTGGTGGTGGGAATAATTGCTATTAACTATGCTTAGCCTTTCTATTTTTCTTATTAGTAAAGAGACAAATAAGGCTTTAAAAAAAAAATTAAAATAATCAAACCATGGTAGCATTTGCCCAAGAAACATCTTTGCTGCCTGCTAGAGTGATGAAAGACAGTATTCTTAGGAAGTCCTTTACTGGGCATTTTATACTATTCCACCTTAGCACTTTCTTCCTTCCTTGTGGATGGGTAGACGTACTTCCAGAGCTCTAGAGTGTCCAAGAAGTGGCAGGGTACTTCCAGGAATGTGGAAAGCTGGATAGTTGAGTCACAAACAGGAGCCACCAGAAGTGGCAGCAGCTTCACTGGAAGTAGTAAAGAAGGTTGACGTGGAGGCTGACTGGTAGTGTCTTTCCACTACCCTTCCTTTTGCTCCCATCATGAGTGTTCGAAGTCTTCCAGTCCAAGAACAGTGCTTTTTGGGACAGGCAGAAAACAGAGGGTGGCAGGTGACACCTGGGGGTGCACAAGTTGGCTTCCAAAAGGCTGGAGATACAGTTCCCAGGCTGATGACATTCAGGAAAGAAAGTAATGTTAAACTGGTGCTTGCAAGTAAATTTTTGAGGTCATTAATGCTGAGTGCCGCTGAGCAAAGCAGACATGGCAAAACAGTTAAGTGAAAACTACTGTTTTTAAAGTAAACACCAGTCAACTTCAAAGGCATATATGATAGTTTAATCTGAAAAACTAATAATGATACAATTTCAATATGTCCTCAGAACTGCTGCAGCTTATGTATATACTTGTGTGCTATCATAATTTGCAACCTGGGCACAAGATAGCCAGTGGTGGAGACATGCCCAAAACTGGAGGGTTCAATTTTACGTTCTAAACCAGCCCCAGAAAATGCTTCATCTGCATTATTTCCATTGAAGTAATTCATGCACAATAATGGAGCCAATACACAGTAAATTGAAATGCTAAAATTCTAGCATTCTGTTAGATTAATTTTTTAAAAAATTACGAAAGGCAGTATGTGAGTTTTTTTCATTTCTAAAAAATTTCCCTAAAGTAAAAACATTATGCAAACATTGAGGTGGAGTTACACTGGCCATTTTCAAGAAAAAAATTGTCTGATATTTAAGAATTGCATGTCTCACACAAGTGTTCTTTATTCGCTACGTGCCTTGTTTCATGAGGAGGGTGGCCATTAGTGTTCAGTACAGGATAATACTCCACCCATCTCATTTGTGGATTGGATTTCATCCCCATGAGCCATGTGAGAATCACAGAAATCTGAATTGTATCCCTTAAGATTCAGTGCTAAGAAGCCCAGTAATAAATGGAAGTCATTATGCTGCTTGTTCACAATCTCCTTAGAAAAAGGGATGGATTCTTTTCACCTTCTCTTTGAAGAGAGGAGCATACTGATAGTCTTCATCAAATACACTGCACTTTTGTAACTGGATGTGGAGCAAGCACTTTGCTTACAGCACATCTCCAGTTCAGGGCCTGCTGAAACAACCATTTCCGGCAGCACCAAAACCCCTACTTGGTGCTCGCTGTGTGCTGGCATGAACAATAGTAGAACGCAGACGGCTCTAGGGAAAGCAGTGCTCTTCCCCCCAGACTTCCCTGCAAATCTGGCCAAAAGAAAAAAAAAAAGAGCAAAGCTGATTGCTCCCCTTTCCTGGTGGATCATAAGCAATAAAGGTTTGGCAGCCAAATGCGGCCCTCAGCAGCAGCTCCTTGCCATCTCGCTGCATAGCTGTCCCTTTTGCATGTGTGTACCCAAGTGCAGTGGTGTCAGGCTGTGCCCTCACAGCCATGCTGAATGCACCGGAGGTGGCAGCGGTGATGGGGATGCTGTTGCCCCTCAAAGCTAGCACCCACTTCTGGGGCAAGCACACAATTTGTCCTATTTAGAAACCATATATGCCACCCATATATCAGTTCCCGGTCGGCACCCCTGCCACTGTTCTCTCAAGTAGCTCTATCCCATTTCCTCCACATCTCACAATTTTTAATCAATTCTTTACTTCTCTAGCATAACACAGTCTATTACTGGACATATTAAATGATATCACAAAGTCTAGGTCGTTTTCCTTTATTTCATATGCCTTGGAAACAAGTTATCTTAGAAAACAAGTAGGTTGAGAGATTTTCTTTTTGCTTTGCTACATCCCTATTGGACTTTAGTTCCATCGTGCGTTCACTTTCACAGCTTTGGTTGTTCCCGATGTATCTTTTTACACTTGGCAGAAGCTGTGGTTTGACATTAGGGGAGGCTAGCTCCAAGGCCTTTGCTGCCTTTTCTTCCGTTTCAACTCAGGTGTTCCCTTTGGCTGTAACCAATTAAGAGGCGGCAACGTTTTGCTCCTGGTTTGATAGATTTAAGATCTTTGCTACTGGTTTTGCAATTCCGTGTGTGGGCTTCACGGGTCATTCTCCCTAAAGTGAGCAGGTCTGACCCTGTATCCATAGTCACCACATATGTTGACTAGGCTGCTTTTCTCCTATCAGCTGGTTAGGTGTGAGGACTACTTATTGCTGGGTAAGAAGATGTGGGAGTTGACTCAGGACTAGCAACCTTTGCTCCTTAGCCAGGGATTGGCCAGGTACACTCCCGTTACGGCAGACTATAACTGGGATGGGAAGAACGCGATGGGCAACCGGCTGAAGGACAGGGATATTCCCGTGTGGCTGAGCACTAGCTCCAGGCCCTGACAGCGAACACTCAGAGCTCCCAAGGCAGAAGGACTGCACATAGCGGGTGCCTTGGTTTGAGTGCTGGGCAGGGACTGGAGAGGGCACAGCTGAAGCAGGGAATATGGTCTCCACCAATTTTACATGATGCAACAAAACTCTTCAGGAGACAAAAGGCAGAGAAAGGGGAAGACACTGTTCTATGCATCTGGTCCATCTTCCAGTGGTATTTTTATTTAGTTTCTGTATTTCATTCCAATGTTTTTGCTGAAATGACATTAAATGGCTTGGTTATTAGTTGTACATGAGGCACAGATCAGAGTCTCCTTTGTTTTGGTGGCATTATGTAACTGTGCTGCTGACAATAACCTAGGGATATTGGTGTAGCTACTGGCTTATCTCTAAGACTTATGATTATCCTCATTCCACCTGGCTGCTCAGGCAGCAATGGTTAAGGATTTCCCCATGATGAGCATTTTCGTGCTCTTTCACATCCTCCTGCAGTTCACAGTCCAAAAGCCTGTGTTGCTTGTGAAGAGAAACCTACAGAGGTGGGAGTTAAGCTGTATGTAGTGTTTGGCATTTTTGCATGTCTGCAATTGATCTCACCCAGTTATATGACATAAGAGAGGTGAGAAAACACAGGGAGAATAAGCCAGGGCTGGAAGAAAAATCTCTCGTGTAAAAGATCTGGGAGCTCCATTTCCTGTTAACTCCCCTGGACTGACTAATGTTCCTGACAGCATCTTCCGGCAAAACAGATCCTCTTCACCTTGTAGTCGCCATAACCCCCTCCAGACAGTAGGCAAGACTTCTGACTTCACTCAGCACCGTCTTGAGCTATGCCCAGCACCACCCTGTGATGGATGCTAACACACTACCTGGATGACTTCCTAGCTGCAGGAAGGCAGGAAACACAGAAGGTTTTTAAAAAGTGCTCAGCATTATTCCAAGCACTCTGAGTCTTTATGGCTGCAGATGGTCACAGAGGTTGTGCTATTCAGGAATGGAGGGTATGCTTTCTTCAGCAAAGGACGATTCCTCTTTGGGTCTCCAGTAGATCACCACTATTAGTCCCGTGCAGGAGCTATAGGCGCAATCTCTGTATGTGAATTTTTGTTGCAATGTCTTAGCATGTCTTTTTGTGCCAGAATGTCTGTCTCGTTGCTAGAAGGTTTGCACCTGCCATGATCATCTCTACAATGGGGTGCGCACCAACACATTCCCTCCTGCTCAGTTCTGGTCAGCAGCTGGTAGGCCAGCACTGTCCTAACAGACCTGCTGATTTTACACCCTCATTCCTCAGGTTGGAGCATGTGGTAGGTGTCCTGGTTTGACCCCAACACAGTACTCCATCTGATACACATTGCGCTCAGAATAAAGGTGAGGGATCATAAGGGGCACTCCCTCTCCCTTTATGGCCAGGGCACTGATGGGCTCTAACAGGCCCTAAGCAGCCTCACCTGGTGCCTCCGCCCACACCCATGGCCCAGGAGCCTATTTAAGCCCAGCATGGGGCTGTTTGGGGGAAGCTTGATATTAAGGGCTGGTGATGTCGCAGGGTGCTGTTCTCCAACTCTACCCAGTTCCTTGCTTAAGCATCTAAGGAGGACTCTATCTCATTATTCTGCTTTTGATCCTGAATCCAGCTCCTGCCTGCTGCTGAGTACAGTCTGGGACTTTCCTGGGGTGTGCCCCACAGCATCTGGGTGACGTATTTGTCATCAGTGGTGCTGGGAGCTTGATATCGGGTTTGTGCATATTTTCCCATTATTATAATACACAATTCTTGTAGTTAGATTAAAGCTGTTTTTAACCTAACCCATAAGTCTGTTTCCCTTTTCTTTCCCCTCCATTTTGGGAAGGGAGGGAGGTAACAAAGAGCGTCTACCATTCGTTTAATAGCTAGCCCAGCTTTAAACCGTGACAGTAGGCTAGCCAGATAAGCAAGGGTCAATGCAGATGTATTTTGCCTGGAGCTTTAGTGCAGGACTAACTGCATGATCATTGGATCTCAAACAGTTATCTGCCTCACACCAGAGGGTAGGGTTGATCTTTTGCAACACAAGCACTAGCTGGACTGAGTAGTTTTCAGTATCCCCGTGACTTAGGTACCTATCCATATGTGCTGAATGTTAGCAATGGCTGGTACTGTACCATTGTGATTTGATACACGTTTTGGCCTACTCGTTTTTTTCCTGTTCATGTGTTTCTGTGTTTTCCTCTTGTCCAGTTTTACCAGATCAAGGTTAGTACACTGTGGGTAGGGCATGAAGTAATCCAACAAACTGACAAATCCTCTGCTGCCACATTAGGTACCCCAGACATGCAGGCAACAGCAAACATGGTGAATTAGAAGTTCACATGAAACTCAGCAACCCACCATTAGGAGAAGCTGGCTTCATTTCTTTCAGTTCATCATCTTTCCATGCCCCAGTGGAGCACAGAAGAGCAAGCTATGACAGAGAACAGCAAGCTATACATAAATGGGAAAAAGTATAAAATTTAACTCAGTTCCCACCTGGGAAAATCATTATCTGTCTGAAAATGGCTCTGGGCTCTGAGCAGAGACTATTTTTTAATGTTTTTTTCTGAAAGGCCTTCATGTAATTATGTATCTCAATTCATCTGCACAACTTAAAATTCTAAGGACGTATCAGACAACTTGGATGAATCATTTCAAGCACCTGGCCAGCGCCTCTAGATGATAACGTCAAAACAAACTATTTAGTTAATGATAGATTCTTACCTTCAAATGCCCGTTGGCCTTTGTGAAATAACTACACAAAATGTATGGATAGAGATAGCATATCCTGCAAAGAGCTCACTAAACTAGTAGACCTGCAGTTGCTGTCCTCCTTACAAACTGATCTTCCAGGGCTTTTTTTCTGTCTCTTTTACATAATAAATAAATAGAGCTCAGATTACACAGCACTTGTTTCCTGCTCAACTACCAGTGTAATACAATACAAACTTCCACATCCAAAAACTTTTAGAGTTATAACTGAAAGTCCATTTAATATACGTTTGCCAAAAACTTTAGTAGACCTAACAATGACAAGTGGACATGTGGAGTAACAGAACAGCCTCAGCAGTATTCTCCTAGATGCAGTCAGTACAACCTTCCCCTCCGCCCCCTTTTAAGCTGTACGTTAATGTTGTTTACCACATATCCTTTATGAGAAAGAAAATTACTCTTCCACGCACACCCATAATTTTTATCCTGTAATTTGATGAACTGAAACAATACCCTAAAAAACCAATCGTTTCTTCCATTACTCGGAATCAGCCACAAATTACTATAAGAAAATTTGTCATTGTTACTTTCTCAAAAAAAAAAGATGCAATTCTTGAGATAAGTGTTTTGACTAAATACTACTCTGTATCATCTTCCTTTCAGCTGTGCTGGGCTGGCAGATGGCCAGGGCATTGCTGCTGTTTCTGTGCTGCGGTACTGGAGAGGCTGGAACTCCACTGTGAACTCAAGTCAAAAGGATTGTGATCTGTGGATGAGTCCACACGGGACCAGGACACTCCAAAGTGTCTGTGGCCATGAGTAAGCCCATGGTGCAGCAGGTACACCTTGAAGCATCAGTGGCTGTGCATGAGGTCATGCTGGAGCACCTGAAAGCATGTGGCCATGGATACCCCCATGACAGGGTAAGTACACCCCTGGAGGGGCTGCAGCCGTAAGAAGGCCATGTCGGAGAGGTTTACTTCCAAAGGCGTTGTGGCCAAGGCCAAGCTAGAGCAGGTGTATCTCTGAAGGCACTGTGGCCCACGGAGAAGGCCACACTGGAACAGGTGCAGGTCAAAAACAGGTGCAGGTCAAAGCGACTGTGGCTGTGGATAAGTCTCCACCACAGCAGGTATACCCCTGGAGAGAGTGTGGCTCATAGACAAGGCTCCACTTGGAGCAGGTACACCCCTAATGGACGGCAGCCTGTGGATAAGTCCAAGCTGGAGCAGGGGTGAGGGGAGGAGTTCATTGAAGTGCTAAACCCAATGGTTTGGCCCAAAGGGGCCAGAGGTGGAGATTGTAATGAAAATACCTTTAAATTGCCGTAACCTGGGATTTGAGTTGCATGTTAGGGAATTACCACAGCAGGAACCCCTTGTTGCAAGCCAGGCTAAGAGCGTGGGAGATTCATTGCAATGGTAAACCCAATAGCCTGGCCCAAAGGGTCCAGAGGTGGGGACTGTAGAGAAAAATACCTTTAAAGTGTTGTAAGCCATGATTTTTGAGTTATGCGTTACAGGAATAACTCTAACAAAGACCACCTGAACCAATGGAGGACAACCCTTACAAGGCACAAGCAGCTGCAAAGGGACACAGCCTGTTCAATTAAATCAGACACTGTTGCCAGAGAACTGCACTGTAAAATTTTCCGAGAAGTGTGTTACTCATTGTCTTGTTAAAATACACTCAAAACCACTTCCTCTTCACAAGACAAATTAGTACTTTTTTAATGAAGTGGGAAAAGGAGGAAATTTATTTCCTGATCTTTCCAACTATTTGGCAGTACGAGGACAGAACAAAATTATTTTATCATTAGCAGACATTCGGTGACCTGTCTTAACTGGAAATAACGTTAGAAAAAAAAGGTTAATTAAACAGATCAACTTCTTGAATTCTCTGCTTCTCCCTCTCTAGCCTTGCTGCAGAAGCATTATTACATGACAAAGCCTCACTGGTCATAAACGTATGGGACAATAAATCTCTTTTTTTCTTTTTTCATCAGGTTGTTTCATTCACTCTAAAGCTGGAAGCTCTTCATCACACAGCTATGTATTTCTCCTCCAACTGTAGTGATGCCATTGCAGACCTTAAATTTCTTTCACATTTATCACAATATTGCAAATGACAGCAATCATCAAGTTTGCAACCTTACATGACAGACAGTTCAACATTTGTGATTTTCAGCATCATTCAAAAAAACTTTGCATGTCATTTGTCAGAACGTTTTGTGGAAATAAAAAAAGCAACATCACAAAACCTTTTGTCTTTAACAGTGTTTGCCTCAGCACAACTCCGAGGCAAAAAGCACTTGTAGTCCTACTCTGCATCAGCCATAGAGGCAAAAAGTACTGGAGACTGGATGTAATAAAAACCTGCTACCTGGTCCCTAGAAAAGGATGTTACAGCAGTGAATAGTGCAGTTTTGACCTCCAGTGAAGACACTGGGAGTCAGGACTTCGTGAACGGCAATCACCAGCACTCAAGACGTGCTGGAATTGCTCAGTGCTGGCAGGAGCGCTGAATACCTGGGGAAACTGCTCTAACTGCAGTTCTCTGCTCAAAGGTACACACAATCACTTGCTAAAGCCATAATGTAGCAATCGCTGCTGCTGCAGCTGGTGAATCCTGCCCATGTACCCCAGCTGTGCTTGGGCTGCATCACTCAAAAGATTCATGAGAGGATCATCCCCAGCGACCTGCAGGAGGGAAGCAAGCGTGCAGCTCCTCAGGCAGAGGCAGCCTGGGGCATTGGGGATGCATTGCTCTGGTCATCCTGGGAGCTCTGGCAATCCAATATAGGATTACGGCCCTGGCTTGTGTGTCACAGGATGTCGCAGCACACACAGCAGTGCTCGAGCAGGGGATTGTAGCTTTCACCTTCAGCATTGCAGCTCCACCCAAGAAAACCAGAGGTCATGCAGAGAACTGAAGGCAGATCTTTTGAGTCCCAGACTTGTGGTCTAACCCAGTAGGTTAGTATCCATTATCCATCAAAACAAATTACCAAATTTCACCTTTGAGGGATCAAATTACTGCACTGTCTGCACTTAGATCACTGGGAGAAAAAGAGGAGGCTATCACCCAAATGCCAGCCAACAGACTGTGGAAGCAGGGATTCTGGCTGCAGCTAAAGGAAAATCCTAGCTTCGTGGAATAAAAAAGTGAGGTTGTGAAGCATATCCTAAACAGCAAGATCATGTTATATTTGGGGATAAATTACTACTTAGGCTTGAAAGAGTAGTTATTCCTCAGCAGCACCTGTCCAGTTCATTTTATGTCCAGCTCTGTGCCACTGAAATACAGCTTTTTGGCTTACTGCATACAAAGCCTATTGCTGCACGTGTCTGATCCTAGACTAATCCTTCAGCAACGGGAATGCTTCTGAGAGGGGAAGTCTAATGAGAAAAATATTGTGAAACTAGAGGACATACAAAGAATGTGCTGTGACTGATACAAATTCTGGCCTGTTTTTTTTTTTTCAAATTAGCTTAGCTGTATTTTATTCAGACTAACACATCCTCCGTCCTTTCCTCAAGCCTGTTTACTCAGCTGGATGTCCACAGGGTCCAATTTTCCCTCCAATTGCCCTTGCATGCTAATATAATTATGGCTCATATGGGTAATTGGTCAGCCTACAGCAGTGTTTGCATGCATTTATCCATCTGCACTACCTGGCAGCCTCTTAAAATGAATTTATAGACTCAAAGTACTGTTGAATACTTTGTTTCATTCAGTTTGTAAAAGGACAAAACACATCAAGAAATATTTCCAGGAGCTTTAGGCATTAAAAATATTGCAGGGTACACATTAAAATTATTTTTATGGGCAAGGGGGAACAGACCTCTGTTTCTACACATCAAAAAGATGGCACACAATCACAAAAGTCAGTTCGATCTAATTTGTAAATACTAAACTAAATAAATTTCACAGCAGAGATCAACCAGATTTGAAATTATTATGAAATTATTAAAGAGGCCCACTGAAATTTCAGACAAGAGAAACTGAAATTGTTGGCAGCAGGCAAGAACAGCCTTTTCTGGAATACACACAGAACATAGAATTTTACAGGTCAGTTTTACACTGTTGCGGAAGGATCAGTAAGGAAGTGATTTTTATTACTGTTATTACCAGAATCCAGTTCTTGGGTTGAAACAAAAGACGCAAGTCCTGCGCCACAAACCGTCGTCACGTAGTTTGTGCTCCCTTATTCATGAAGTGCCACAATGCAGCTATTTTAATCATTTCCTTGCAGGCATAACCACTGGCTTTTTGGTTTGGCTCACTGTTCTCACAGCGGATCTTCCCAGGTGCCTTTACTTTTACAGCTGAGACTACTGCTCACACCACACCCAGCGGCTCCTACTGCATTCATGTCTGCTACGCTTTTCTGCGGCCACTCATACTTCTGCACTTCTTTTTATGTGTAAATCCACTATCTCATTTGAAAGAGACCAAAATGTGCAAAACCTCCCTGTACCAAAATCTGACATAAATACACACATACACAAAACAGAAGAGTTCCTGATTCAGATCCGTTTAACATTCTCAAAAAGTGTTCCAAGAATGATCATGAATAATCTAATACTTGTGTAAAAACATACAAGCCGAAGATTAACAAGAAAAAAATGCAAATTGCAAAAACAGATTAATTTGAAAAATGGCAATTAATATCACTTTTAGTTTATACCTACATCAGAGGCTCCTACTCTGGTAGGGGTTACGGAGAACTGTGAACTCTGTCTTGGCATAAATATGCCAGAAGATGCCTGGGTCTCCTGTGCTTGTGCTTCCTGATCAGCACAGTTTAGAGATTCGACTGTTTTTACCTTACAGAGCAGAAAGAAAAAAAAAAA